>CM073133.1:3333088-3830588 GCA_037039145.1 Fundulus diaphanus
AAACTAAAAGTATGCTCTAATTCACCCATTTTGTCACGCTGGTAAGCGAAAACAGTGCTGTTTTTGCCGACCACCGTGACCCGGATGTAGCGCAGATGTAGCTCGTGACGTCACGCGTGAACTGGTCTATACACCTATCACTGTGTAGCAGGGGCAAAGACGCCATTCATTTTGGCAATGCTGATTGGCCAAATATTTATAAATTTTCCCTAGCAACAGTATACGATTGGTTATTTCGCTACACTTTGAGTGACAGCCCCAAAAGTGTAGAAGAGAAATGATACATTCTGTTGGTGGAAATGCACTGTTAAATGAGTCAATTAGTAGAAGTGTTTTAATAATTCTTATTACATGTAGCCACGTACAATTAAGTAAAATATATATATATATTTTTACTTTTCCCCTCCACATCTAGGGAGGGCATGTTGGGACGTGGGGGCCATTCCTTGAATCTTTGAGTAACACCACTGGACATGGGTAGTGGCAGACTAGCGTCAGCCCTGTGGCCCCGCTGCTCCTCTGCCTTCCAGATGGGCTGTATGTCGCCCTCTCGGTTGGTACACAAGTGACTTGATACACCCTGATGCACTTATTTCCAGCAGCCTGCTGATGAGCTGAATATTTTATTTAGTTATCTTACTTGTTTAATTTGTACATATTAACCCTTTTTTTCTTCTTCTTCTTCTTTCTCGTTCTGTTTCCCCCCATCTATCTATTTGCTGTACTTTTTTCTATCCTTAATAACCTGGGGTGGGTTGGGTTAGGGTATCACTGTTTTTGTTTATTTTCTGATAGCATAAATGACAGTTGGATAGTCGTATTCTGAATTTATTTGTCACTGCGATCCTGTTTGGACTCACTCACGGATGATGACAATATAGACAGGGGTGTAGCCAGAATATTTTTATCGGGGTGGCCAACATGGGGCACAAAGCTAGCGAGGGGTGGCCAATAGAAAACTATACACAAACTATATACAGTACACAACCCAACCCCTTCTTGTTAACATTTAACAGGAATAAGTAGGTTTAGAAAATAGCTGATGGTAATATGCCTGTATACATAAAATAATTGACTCAAATACTTGTTCACGCAAATGTACTTTATTTAAAGTTCAAAAACAGTCACAAAAAAACACATCAAATTGGTCTATCTGTCGATCTATCCATCTTCTCCTTCGTTCTGTTGCTCCCCGGTCATCTCTTTATCTCCTGCTGTTATTTTCTTCTTAAAATAAGAGATGTCTGTGGACACCCCTTGCCACCCCCTGGTGGCGCCACTGAATGTAGAAGACGCCAACTGGTCATCGTGGTCTGATCGACAATCCGGATATCATTGTATTTTGATAACTGTTTTGTTAATTTGTTGAAAACAATAAATATATTAAACAAAAAAAAGATCTGCACCGCTAAAGCTACTTTCAGCAGTTATCATCAATTATTGCAACCATAAACTGCAGAAAATACGGGCAGAGCGGCTCCTTATGCCTTTAACTCTCTGCTCCTGTCAGGATGAGCTCCAGTGCATTATCAGGCGGAGGGATATTTCACCGTCACTTTTTAGTTATATGGCACCGTTTAGAGCCTGACACAACAGTGAGCATTATTTCCAAGTGTGTCATATCCCTCTGCCCCTCTGGTCGGGTAAATCATTGTCCCCACAAATTCTACATTATAAAAAAGAAAAACCTACATTCTTCAAAATGTTTGCTACAGTGTTTTTTCTGGCCAAAAGTTTGATGGCAAATCCTCTCTCTTCAAGTAGGTAATCCAGCAAAAGAACCCGTGGTGGATGATGATTCGTAAAGGTGAAACAACTGTTTTTTCCACTTTTGCCCGATGTGTTGGAACATCCAACTGCCATACATGTGAGCATTGTTGCTTCAACAATAGCTCTCGTGAATTTCAATGGTGAAGTCATCTGGAAATCTGAAATAATTGTTGTTGATCGCAGCTGTGTAGAACAGTTCCTACTGAATTAGCTTGTAGAGCGCAGTGCCTTACCGCACAGAGACGTCACAGGATGTGACATCCTGTGATGTCACATCCTGTGATGTGCCCAAATATGGGCAATAATGGCCGCCCCCAGGATCAGTGACGACAATTTGTTTTTATTTTTTTACTGATTAACGCTAAATTCATTAAATCACCACGAATGTATTAGTTTTAGGTATAGATAATGATCCACTGATTTTTTTTTTTTTTTTTTTTTCCCTTGTTGACCGGACTTTTCCTTTTGGTAATTAGTGACGATCAAAGTAAATGTTATTTTTGTAGGACATCTGAAAATGACCATAGAGCCGTTAACTTGCTGAGAATGTGCTTTAATGAGCGTTAATCCTTCTAATAATCTAGTTAAAACATATGATCGTCGTCCTCGTATCAGGCAAACATGCTTAGTATATTGAAGTAATCAGGAACCACAACATGAAATAAACAAATGTCCCTTTTCTGTTGTAGCACAACAGAAAGAAACGACAAAGGAGGCCTTCATCCTGTTGTTTCCCTTTGCTCCTGACACATGTGATATAAATTATGTCTGGGATAATTCCTGCCTATTTCAGCTTTTCTCTTTAATGCACCACCGCATGTTTCCCCATCAGAACTCCACCAACGTCTCCACGACCAGAAGGCGCTCAGTGCTGCCGACTCCATGGAGGTTTTTACTGCAGCCATCCTCAGAAACTAGGCCTGTTTACTAAACAACACACATGTTTACCAAGGCAGGTAGAAATATGCTGGGACTCTGAGCGCTGTCTCACCTGGTGGGAATGTAAGTTTACCTGCGTGTGGACCCAGGTGACTCTGAGCTGAAAGTAGAGGAGCGACGACTCAGTTTAGGAGAAACATTAAAGGATGCTGCACACTTGGTTGTACTGCGCACCGTGCAGACTCTCCCAGTGGGACGTCAGGCTGGTTTTAATGAAAGATCGTATAATAATTTACTGCAGGCCACACCTTCCTGGGGGGGGGGGTTGTTCGCAGAGCGGCCCCCTGTTGAATGGTAGGGAAACACTGCAATAAATGAATATGGTAGTGCAGCTTCATCCTAGCTAAAGCGTGTGAGTTACCTTAGCATTTGGGAACAGTGTAAACAGTTGATGGTTGAGAAGCTGTGCAACGATTAGCATGATGTAAACAGTTATCTTCAGATCTGGGAACAGTAAAAACAATAATGGTTGGATCATGACCTGTGGAACACTTTATATGATTTAAACAGATATTATGTCTGTTGGGAGCAGCTAAGATTCTAAAGTCTGACTGCAGCTGGGAGGAAGGATCTGCAGAAACGCTCCTTAGAGCATCTGGGATGCAGCAGCCTGTATTTATGCATTTTACCAACGATGTTTAACCTTTGCGCTCAGAGCAGAACTAAAATACTTGTTTGCGGTTCTCTGACCGCCTCAACCTGCTGTCATTGAACATAAAGGATGCTGGGATCAGACAATCAGTTCCCAAATATTCTATTGTTTTTCTACAGCCATCCAGGCTGTGTAGAGAAGTGAGGCGTAGTTAAGCCCAGAGCCTAAAAGTCTCAGCCTATACTTTTAGAATTTGGGGATAGGACCTAAAAGTGCTGTTTCCTATAATGCTATATCCTGTAGGCTTTAGACTAATGCTAATCCACAATATAGAAGAAAGCATCAAAAATGTGTTTATTCTACATAAAGTTAGGTGAACTCTGACTTCTAGTTCAAAGTTCAGTACTGTTAGCCCTTCATGTGACACAACACCATTGAAATAGTTCTCTGTTTCAAAACGGTTGGTGACCCCTGCATTAGTCCTGCATTAGTCATGGAAATGTTCTTCATGGGATAGAAGGCAGATCTTGTAACTGTCTTTAGATGTTTTTGGAGGTTCAGGTCTGAGTCCATCACTGAACCCAGATTTGGGGCCTGATCGGTGGTTCCTAGCTGAAGCAGCTGAAGCTGTGTACTAACTCTTAGTGGCTCTTCCATTGGTCCAATTTTTTTTTTACTCTGTTTTTATTAGATTGAGGAAAATTTTGGTACATCCATGCATTGATTTCTAAAGCATCTTGTCACGAGGTGACAAGATGATGTAGAGCTGTGTGTTGTCTGCTTAGTTATGGTAATTGATGTGTTTTTATGTTCTGAACTAGAGGGAGCATGTAGATGTTGAATAGGATGGGACCCAGGATGGACCCCAAAAGCTATAGTTGGTAATCCTATTCAGAAACACTTTGGTGTTATACTGGGTGAAATAGTACTTCCAGTAATAGTACAGTAGTAAATGTATTCTGTATTTTAAAAAACGTTCTGAGAGCTGCAGGACTGTAAAGACTCTGACCAATCTTCTGAATGGTTAGTTTTGGTCCTGCTCACACATCCCTGTTTCTGTCAAGTTCTGAGGGTTTCACCTTATCTATTGTCCCTCATGCCAAAAACTCTGACCTGCTCACGTAACAAAAACAAACCATTGGCTTTATAAACGGCGCACATCTGCGGTGTGCATCACTTATGCAGCGACCACCATCAGCTTCCTACTTAATGCACCTACAACTCAATAAAGCTGGTGTTTCAGAGCTAAGGACATTGTCTCAGATTCGTAGGACTATGTAATCTATAAGGTATCGATAAAGTAGCTAGTAGCTGTGGGCTGTAATTTCCATGATGCTGAAACACGGACAGAATCACATAATTTACAGTAAACAGTTAAACCCTGAATCTACCAAATGAACAGAACACTGCGGGGGGCTCAGTGCACACACACAGTCACATTGAAATATAGGCGTATAAAAGTGCAGCCAACTAAAGGCTCCCTCCCTCATTGCTGACAAGAATCCAGGCACACAAAGCGTATAAAGGACATTTGAAGTCCCTAAATTTTCTCAAAAATTGATGGTGTGCCTTATAATCCGGTGCACCATATGTGTGGACATAGACACATTAGGCAGATTTGACAAAGCCCAACATCTTGTTTTAAAGCATGGCTGAAAAGGTCAATATTGTGTCATCAGCGCTTTAAGGTAAAAAAGGGTAGCTCTATAAAGAACTGAGTTTTGCAGGGGTTACAACAGTCATGTCATTTTACTGTTCTGCATGCATGTTCTGTCAAAGAATTTAATCTAACTAAATAACCTAAATATGTCTGAATTAAAATGTACCTCAGTTCAGGCTGAGATCCAAATACTTTCTAATGTGCATAATGTGTTTCAGTGTTTCCTGCAGATGTTCAGCAGAAGCTGATTGTTAAAGAAGAAGCTTCTTTAGACCACAGACCTCCTGCTGACCTGCATGACCCAAAGCCCCCCCACATCAACGAGGAACAGAAGGGAGTCTACATCAGTCTGCCAGGAGAGCAGCTCAATGGGAAGGAGGTGATTAATGCCATCAGGTTTCCAGTGGCTCCTCCTTCCATAAAGAGTCTGGAGGATGAACAGTCTCTGCTGCTCTCACAGGTTTATCCAGACCAAATTAAAGGCAGAGAGCTTCCAGAAGAGAATGATGGAGAAGAATTCATAAGGATACAAGATCATGGCGATGCTTCCGTTTCTTTAGAGACTGAAGACACTGAGGAGGATGAAGAAGACACTGATGTAAACCACCCTCTCTCTGAGCAGAAACACTTGTCAGACTCTGGATATGAGAAAAGTTCTACAGAGAAGAAAAATGTGGAGTCATGTAGGAAAGGCCGCAGAGGAGTGAAGCTTAGCTGCAAAGACTGTGGCAAAACATTTATTGGAAAATGCTCTTTAAACACACACATGAGAATCCATACAGGAGAAAAGCCTTTCTGTTGTGATCTATGTGGAAAAAGATTTAGCCAGAAATCCTCTCTAAACACACATATTAGAACCCATACAGGACAG
This sequence comes from Fundulus diaphanus, assembly GCA_037039145.1. Taxonomy (NCBI): domain Eukaryota; kingdom Metazoa; phylum Chordata; class Actinopteri; order Cyprinodontiformes; family Fundulidae; genus Fundulus; species Fundulus diaphanus. The sequence goes on from CM073133.1 coordinate 3,338,921, forward strand.
AAGCCTTTCTGTTGTGATCTATGTGGAAAAAGATTTAGCGAGAAATCCTCTCTAAACAAACATATTAGAACCCATACAGGACAGAAGCCTTTCTGTTGTGATCTATGTGGAAAAAGATTTAGCCAAAAAGCACATTTAAACATACACATGAGAACCCATACAGGACAGAAGCCTTTCTGTTGTGATCTATGCAAAAAAGGCTTTAGCACCAAATCAAATTTAAGCCGCCACACGAGAATCCATACAGGAGAGAAGCCTCTCTGTTGTGATCTATGTGGAAAAAGATTTAGCACAAAATCACATTTAATCACACACATGAGAATTCATACAGGACAGAAGCCTTTCTGTTGTGACCTATGTGGGAAAAGCTTTAGCCGCAAATACAGTTTAAGCACACACATGAGAATTCATACAGGACAGAAGCCTTTCTGTTGTGATCTGTGTGGTAAAAAATGTAGTCAACAATCACATTTAAACGTACACATGAGAACCCATACAGGACAGAAGCCTTTCTGTTGTGCTCTATGTGGAAAAGGTTTTAGTGAGAAATCCACTCTAAACATACATATGAGTTTCCATACAGGACAGAAGCCTTTCTGTTGTGATCTATGTGGAAAAAGGTTTAGCATAAAATCACATTTAAAAACACACATGAGAACCCATACAGGAGAGAAGCCTTTCTGTTGTGATCTATGTGGAAAAAGCTTTAGCATCAAACAAAATTTAAACACACACATGATAATCCATACAGGAGAGAAGCCTTTCTGTTGTGATCTATGTGGAAAACGATTTGGCGATAAATCCACTCTAATCAAACACATGAGAATCCATACAGAACAGAAGCCTTTCTGTTGTCACCTATGTGGGAAAAGCTTTAGCCGCAAATACAGTTTAAGCACACACATGAGAATCCATACAGGACAGCAGCTTTGCTGTTGCCATCTATGTGGAAAAAGATTTAGCGATAAAAGACATTTAAATAGACACATGAGAACCCATACAGGAGAGAAGCCTTTCTGTTGTGCTCTATGTGGAAAAAGTTTTAGCGATAAATCCTCTCTAAACAAACATATGAGAACCCATACAGGAGAGAAGCCCTTCTGTTGTGGTCTATGTGGAAAAAGCTTTAGCGATAAATCCTCTCTAAACAAACATATGAGAATCCATACAGGAGAGAAGCCTTTCTATTGCGATCTATGCAAAAAAAGCTTTAGCTTCAAATCAAATTTAAGCAGCCACATGAGAATCCATACAGGAGAGAAGCTTTCTCTTGTGATCTATGTGGACAAAGATTTTGCCAAAAATCACATTTAAATACACACATGAGAATCCATACAGGACAGAAGCTTTTCTGTTGATTTCTGATGATTAAAACGTAGAAAAATAAAAATGTAAACAAATAGTTTGAAGGAAATGTAGGAAAAGTGAAACAAAATAAAACAGGAAAAGGATAACTAAGATCAAGTATTAATGATTTTATAAACATTTGGACTACAAATTTAAACTAATGATTTTTCAGTTAAAAACTAAACTAGAACAATCAAATTCAATCCTAAGAAAATAAGTTTATAATCTTGATTTAGCGGTTTGGAAAATGAATGAATGAATGAATCTTGATTTAAAAGAACTCAGGGTTTCAAGCATTTCATACAGTCTTCTGGAAGTTTGCTCCAGTCGGTAGAATATAGGAAGTCAACTTGTTACAACTTGTAAATCACTCTTGGGTCATTGGACTAGTTAAAGTGCTATACAAGTACAAACCAATTACCAGATTAGGTCTAAATGCAGACCAGTTCTTGGGTAGGTCTCGGACTGTTTTTTTTTTTTATCCCGGTTACATGATAACGAAGAGCGCATGAGCAGACCCTTACAGTCAGCTGACTGTCCGCGGGTTTTCCGGCGTGTCTGGCTGCACGTCCCGTTTCACACTCCATTCAGACAAATTTCAGACATTCATAATAATACTAGCTTCCTTACCATGCCACACGATTTCCAGTGATGATTCTGCTTAGCAGCGTGATAAACCTCAGCGTCTGTCGTTATTTCCGGCGTCTGTAAATCCTTTTTAGACGTTCGTTTGTCTCATCCACTTCCCAAAAGCCGACTCTCTCTCAAGTAAATTCACCAATGGTTGCCTTCTTCCCCTGACTCCCCGCAAACACCGAAATATCACAATATCAAGCATAACATCCTGAATGTTATGGGCGCCGCCATTTTGTTTTGCTGGTTCCGCCTTCAATCCCAGAGAGCGGTAGTACCGCAGATCGCCACTAGGAGGCGAGGAGCATCCAAGGAACCGAGATAAGCTTGGTGTGTAAACGGTCGGCTCGGCTTGGTTAACTGATCCAAGCTCGGACTGGTCTCGGCATGGATCGGTTTTACAAAGGTAGTGTAAATGGGGCTCATGCTTTTGGGCCTGAGGAGGCACTGCTGAGGATGAGTCGTGGTTGAGTTAAGTATCAAAATATTAACTCCATTTACCTCATCAAGTAAGGTAAAAGCCAAATCATCTTAAATTGGGAAGTGGGACTTTGTAAAATCCAGAGCTTTGCAATCACAGCTGTTTGGTCAACTTTGGTCAAATCTGAATGCTGAACATGACGCACTGCTTTATCACTGAGGTGTGATGGTTGTCTTGTGGGAAAGTGTTGCAGAGAGTTTTTGACCTACACAGAGAAATGCCTGTAGTTACGAGAGGAGAAACCGGACAATGGACATTACTGACATGATCGAGACTGCATCGCCAAGTTAGCCGATCTTAGACATGTTCATCATATTGAACAGCCTCAACCTCTCCATCCAAGGAAGCTACACATCTATCCTTGTAGTTATAGACAAAATCACCACCTTTATGAAGAAGAATACAAGATGGAATAACAGACATGTTTCCCCAACTGACGGACTTTTTAAACAACGAGAAGCTGTCTGTTGCTATTGTGAGGGATGTTGTGACTTCACACCTAACATCACTGTGTGAGCACTTCAGCTCATATTTCTCTGATGTGAACACTGATGCCTGGGACTGGGTGCTGATCTATTTTCACCTGCTGCAACAAGAAATGTCTTAACAGGTAAAACAAGAACAGCTCTTGGAGTTACCTTGTGACAGAACATTGAAGGCCAGATTCCAGCAGGAAAGTCATGCAGACTTTTGGGCCTCCCTCTCACATGAGTATCCTGAACTGGCTGCTGAGGCCATGAAAATATTGCTGCCGTTTCTGACCACTTACCTCTGTGGATCAACATTTTCAGCTCTGACTGTAATGAAGAACAAGTGGAAGATGATCTTAGAGTTTGTTTGTCATCCATGCCTCCAAGAATAAACTGTGTGGGGAGAGACAGGCTCATCCTTCTCACTAATTGTCAAGAGGTTATTGATGTCATTGATTGACTGTGAGTAACAAAGCCTGAAGCAGATATTCATAAGAATGTTTTTTTTGCCAATAGTTTAAATACAATGTTTGTTGTGCTAAAATTGAACCAATTAAGAGTCTTTAATCTGACTAATGAACCAAATGGGGTTCACTGGAATTCACTTCAGTCTTCTCACATCTTATTTTTTGGAAGCTTTAAGATGTTATATTTGAAGAAAACATCCTGTGAAAAGTGTTAAAATCTTTATTTTTCATTCCTTTAGCATATTAGTGATCGACTGATGCAGGTTTATGAAGGCAGATGATTATTTTCACATCAGTCTATCCTCTATGTGCTGCCTATTTTTTGGGCCTATTCTTGAAGATGATATTGCCTTTTATTTTTATATGATAAAAATGACGCAAATACAACAAATATTGCACACCTCATAGTTTTAATAAAAAATAAAATAACAAATCAAACAAAACTTTAACAATGGATAGCAAATGGAGGGAGCAGCAAATCTCTTTTTTTTTTTTTTAAACATAATTCCTGATTTGTTTAATTCTACAAAAGGTTGTTTAGAAATACTATCAGCATGAAGAATCTAAAGGGGTCTTTTGAAAAATGTTCCTGCTGCTAAGGGGTTCCTGGCCATGAAAAGTTTGAGAACTCCTGCATCAGTGCACCCAGATTTTGGGCCTGATCTGTGGTTACTAGCTGAAGCAACTGAAGCTGTGTGCTAAAAATATTTCCCAGTTAGGATGGTGTTCTCAGACTTGAAAGCTTCCCCCTTCTGCCTCCAAATGTAACAATGGTCCTTAAGGCCAACCAGCACAACTTTAGTGTTCTTAGACCACAGGACATGTCTCCAAAAATTAATTCCCTTGTCCATGTGTGGGTTTGAAAACTTTAATCTGGCTTCTATGTGTTTGTTAGTTATTTTTTGTATGTCACAACGTCCCTTACCGACGCTAAGGAGCTATAAGGAATCCCACAATCCTTTGCATGACATGACCTATAAGCACAGCCCACCTCACAGAAATGATCATAAATGTCTGCAGAGAACAGAGCGTGTGGTTGTAAGTAGCACCATTTACCCTTTCACATATTCCAGGAGTTGTTGGTCATCCATGTGGTTAAGAGGCCTTTGGCCATCTCCACCTTTGTTGTCTACAGCAACTTAGACGTGTTAGATATTGTAACAGTGTAACAGCAACGTGTTAAAGGAAGCAATAAAATCACCAGCTGTGATGAAATACAATTTATACATCTGTGTTGGCCACACCTGCAGCCACACAGTCAGTAACCCCACAAACAACTACTTCTTCACTTTAAGTTTTCACACACATACACTGCAGCATAAATACATTGGTTTGTTTATTTTTATTGTGACAATATTGAAACACGTTAGTTCCAATTGTAGCGCGCACATTTGTTTAACTTTTGTATATATAATGTTGTCACTTAACATTTGTTTGTGCTTCCTGTTCTGGTGTTGTGGGGAGTACCTTGAACTGGGCTGAAGCAGAGGACTCTGGCTGGTACACTCCAGTCCCAGATGGACTGACTGACTGGGTGGTACCATCTGGAGTTCCTCTAGGGCAGGGGTGTCAAACTCATTTTGGTTTAGGGGCCGCATACAGCTTAATCTGATCTCAAGAGGGCCACACGAGTAAACTCATTCCAAGATTAAATAGAACTAATAAAAGTGGACTTGTTGTTGATTTTTGTATTAAATTAATTTCACTTTTACACAATATATTATGAATAACCTCAGCGTTTATAAGAAAAGTGCGCAATTTCAACAATACTTTTACTCAGTTAAACATTTACTTAAGTGCATTATGCATAAGAACTGATCACAGTGATCGTACAATGTTGAAAAACATTTATTCACATTTACATTTATTCACATTTTTTGGAACTTAAAAACACTGTCCTGCATGACAAAATACATCAAACATATAAAAATTAAGAAATGATTTAAATTTTTCCACACCTGAAGCTTAATCTGCTAATTAAAACACAGCGCCCCTCGTGGACAATATAGGAACTGCGGATTTTCAATTAAATGGGGTACATGTTCTTTTTCAATAATTGTTTTATCATTCTCTTCCTTTTATCTCCTCTTTCTTTCACCTTTTGTTTTTTTTCTTCTTGTTCTTCCTTTCCTCTCCTACTTTCCCATTGTAGTGTCCATATCATTTGAGATAATCCCCGCATGAATCATAATAAAACTATTCACATTCATAAATCAAGCGGAGCACTATGGCAAAAGCAGTACTGCTCCACTTGTGAAAGTCAAATCTGATGAGCTCTTTTTGGCATTAAGACAACAATTCTTATCGCCGCATTGCCAGACAGGACACTGGGGGGGGGGGGGGGGAATTATTATTTTTTTTTTAAATTATGATAATGCATTTAGCCACCGGGCCGGACTAAATTGTTTGGCGGGCCGGATCCGGCCCACGGGCCGTATGTTTGACACCCCTGCTCTAGGGGGAACACCATGGAGTCCTTATTCTAACTTTGTTGCATAATCTTTCTTTTGCTTTACTGATTTGTCTATTATGTTAGTTATGTTTAGTTATTACTTCATCCGGGTTTTTCGCGCATGCGCGCCGGTATGGAAGGCAAAAGGCGAACACAATAGCAGACGCAAACAAAGGAAACGACGAGTTCTCCACGTATTTTTCTTCTTTAGATAACGTATCACAAGATTGGTATAAGACTAAGTTGATGGTTGATGGTATCAGATTGCCGGATCCACACAGCAAAAGCCTGAACAGACGGAGCGAGTCTGTGAAATGCTGCCAAGTGTTCCGTACGGCGACATATACAGCTGCCTTATAAACACGCAGGCCAGTACACACGAGAGAGCATGGAAGCATGAAACCACTGGACGGCTACAATTATTTTATATCCGGACATAGGCTCCAGCAACGCCCGCGACCCCATGAGGGATTAAGCGGGTCAGAAAATGGATGGATGGATGTTCAGACATGTTTGTGTAACATCCGAAAGCGGAGTCGGACACACAGCGCCTCAGCAGAGAGGAAGACCCGCCCAGTAGGTAAAAAAAAACCCATTGTTCATTAAGGATTATTTTTGGTGTTTCTGTCTTATTAATCCTTTTCACAGACTCATGCCAGAGGGTTTGACTACATTGTACATATACGTATATTACTACAAAACGAACATTTATGTCTTGACCTATACATCCTAATTTTTTATTTATATCAGTAGAACAATGACCAGTGCAAAATTAAGTTGTATTTACCAGAGATGAAGTGTAGACTGCAAATTCTGTTATGGTATGATGGCTCCCACAGTCCATTGGGATTGTCTGCCTGCATTGTTTTCATTGAAATTATCCATTTCTTTCTTCGTCCGTCGGTAAACGACAGAAACGTACATCCGACAATTTAGAATGCCTCTGTGTGCAACCGGGAGCACAACAAGTCGTAGGTATTGTTTAGACTCCAAAAATAAACTAACTAAAAGTACGCTCTAAATCACCCGTTTTGTCATGTAGTAGACGAGAACAGCTCTGTTTTTGCCCACTGGCGGAACCCAGATGTAACGCTGACATCATGCGTGAACTGGTCTATAAATACATTGGTTTGTTTATTTTCATTGTGACAATATTGAAAGACGTTAGTTCCAATTGGGGGTTTTCACTGACGTCACTGGCCAACTTCCGGTCCGCCATATTGGGTGTCACACTTCCTTATCTCTAGTTGTCGTACACGTATTTTCGTATCGCGAATGGATAAGTACGCCAGCACGCTAGAGCGACCAGATAAGGACGTATATCTGAGGAAATGTTCCGTGATCGACCATATGGACCCCTATGCCCTCCACGGTGCCTTGTTTAGCCGTAATCCAGATGATTGGCCAAATGTAGAGCACGGCGTGTTCAGTGAAAACCCTCTGCACACTCTTGAGGAAATGAGAGCTTACAAGGGTCTAGAAGCTCACAACCAGTTCACATCTGGTTGGGTACGAGATGTCGAAGTTATGTACATCAAGGAAATCGCCATATACGTGGACGGGTGAGTTTTAATAAGATGGTAAAAATGTAAACAATCCGACGCAAATGCGTCGCATGCTTCTGCGGTGGCTGACGGCCGGCGGTGCGCCAAGGCGCTTGGCTGCAGGGCCGCTCGACGCCGTTCGCGGCTTTAATTATTTAAGCAGAACAATGACCAGTGCAAAATTAAGTTGTATTTACGCCGGCAAAAGCCTACCGGCGCAACCCGGAAGTAGCGCGGACGTCACTTTCCATATCGGACGTCTTCGGCTACCTTGTTTGTGGTGTGAGCGCCTATACTTCAGAACAGTTCTGAAGCTACAAGTCCTTGGAGTCTCATGTGCAGTTTACGAATGGATGGGTTCAGGAGCGGCAGATCTTAAAGCCAGCAAACAGTGGGAACACAGCAACTCGTTCAAAGGTAAGCTGTGCTCAGACGGGCTCTGGCACATGCTAACTGTTAGTGCTAACAACCACTCACGCATGCAATGTACTTTTAACTAGCTGCTATGTGTTTCAAACGTTTAGAACACACTCTCATTGACATCGGGATACTGTGGAAAGTTATGTTCGGTCGTCTTACAGCCGCGATCCAAGCGAGCCGACGACTCTTTGTTATCTCTAACAGTTGTTCTCCGTGGTTGCGCCTCCAGGCAGGAAAGCGGTGGAAAATTAACCCGTTTCTATGTTTTTCCCATGGCGATCATGTGTTGCGCTGTTACAGCCCACAATACAGCAACGGTTTACATGTTTTAAATACTTAACAGTTAATTGCCTGTGACAAAGTGAGCACCGCAGACTCTGGCGTATTCCAGCTTAACACCGTCCAAATCGGACCTGGATATCCGTGTCAGCCATAGGTGACGGCGTTGTTCAGAGAGCTGTTTTGTTTTTTCACACTGATTCACTATTACGGCTGGTAGGCGATAGAGCGTTGATCTCCACCTCCACGGGCCGTGCAACCAACCATTAAACACGTTTTCCCCATTGTTCACTTCCAATACTGACTAAGGCGTCATACAATGCAGGTCAACGGTGCGAAACGACTGACACCCAATATGGAGGACGCTCAGAGTAGTCACGTGAGCGTGACGTCACCTGAAAACCCCCAATTGTAGCGCACACATTTGTTTAACTTTTGTGTATTTAATCTTGTCACATAACATTTGTTTGTGCTTCCTGTTCTGGTGTTGTGGGGAGTACCTTGAACAGGGGTCCGTTCTTCGTACGTTGCTTAAAACATCCGAGATCAAATGACACATCCAAGATGATTTCATCCGGCTAATCATGATCCGGCTAATTGGGTTCTTCGAACACACCTGTTGTTTATGATTAGTATGGCTGGATTGAGTTATGAGACAACTGCGCGTTCATGCGTTTGTTTAAAAGGGGAAATGTATCGATAGTAGAAACATTGATCAGCAATGCTGCTATTGGCTGTTCAGCATGGCCAAAGAACGCCCACAGTTTTTCTCCCAAGCAGAACAAGAGCTTTTAATGGAAGGTTATGCCGAATTTGAATCATTAATTAAAACACCTCAAAATCTGTTAAAGCCAGGAGAGAGGGCTGGCAAAAAGCCGCAGACAAATTAATGCGTAAATACTGTCCATGGTAGATGTTTCTATCACTTTCTACAGTATGAATTTTTGCATTTTAATAATCTCATATTTACTTTGTTCTTTTATGTCAGAGCCTCCACGGGACCCACTAGAACACGGGGACAAGTAAAAGTGAAATACAAGAATATTCTACAAAATGGTAGCCTTTAATTATTATACTTTATTTTAAAAAGGCACTTGTTATGTCAAGAGATCCAAATTTCAGTGTCATTCCTTAGACACGGGAAGTAAAGGACATGTGCAAACTGGGAATTTAAAAAAAAAAAAATCTTTATCCATAAAAAATGAAAATTTTCCTTTTCCAAGTCATGCACAGTTTACACGGTAAAACTGAATAGGATAAAAATAAAAATGAATAGGATAAAAATAAAAAGCGAACCATCATACAATAACTAATAATTTATGGCTCCAACACCACTTTTTCCTCTTTAAAAGCCACTGTTAAATGATGTATTTGTCTGTTTATAACAGCCACCAAGAAAATCTCTCTACAATTATTAAAGGATCCTGTCTATTGCGCAATTGAATACGCGATTAATTCGAAAAACTCTGCAAATTATTCTTGCACCTTCCGCAACAGGTTGCAGTCGTAAAAATGGACATGGCTATGGCAGACTTCCCTATCTCCTCCGCTTATACAGCCGTGATCTAATCTTGTTTACATGAAATAAGCCTGCTCTCGAGCAGGCTTAAGCTGGCGCACATGTTGCTATGACAACAAGTGCAGGATGTCTTTCAAAGAACCAAACGATCCAAGATCATGCCAAATCGTCAACAATGACATCCTGCTAACTGAGTTGGCGACGTACGAAGAACGGACACCTGGGCTGAAGCAGAGGACTGACTGACTGACTGGGTGGTACCATCTGGAGTTCCTCTAGGGGGAACACCATGGAGTCCTTATTCTAACTTTGTTGCATAATCTTTCTTTTGCTTTTCTGATTTGTCTATTATGTCAATTTTGTTTTTGTTTAGTTATTAGTCATTTAAGTTTAATCCTTAAGCTGACTGTTTAGTTATGTTTGTTAAATTTGTGTAGATGTTCCCCCTTCCCTCTTCCTCAGTGGGTCAGTCTGGTCTGATCAGCCAGTATTTAAGACCCCTTTGTTGTGTGTCAGGTCAGTTTATTTGAGCTGTTAGTTTGAGATTTTGTTTAACTTTCATATGTTTTGCCTTAAATTAGTTTCTTCATTTGACCTCTTTTAAGATCCCTGTAATTATTGTTTGGACTTTTGTTGCTTTGGGGAAATAAAACCCATTTTCCTTGAAAATCACCACTGTGTCCTCATGCTTGTCCGGCTCGGTCCCTCACTACATATGTTAATCTTGAATATTAAGCAGATTGATCGTCTTTGTTGTGAACTATTTTTATTTTGCTCGTGTGTATACACCATCTTCTGCTAAAAACAAAATGTATTCATATAGTTAAAACAAATAAAATAAAACAATCGTCTGTATGCCAATTCTGTTTAAGAAGACTGTTAGAACGCTGCAAAAACTTGTCATCTAAAAACAAGTTAAAAATGTATTAGTCTGGATCTCCTCAGATTAAGTGAAATAATCTGACAGTTCAGTAAAACAGTTGCACTAGGTAAGATTCTTGAAAAAACGAAAAATATCCAGCATTTGAAAAGTGAGAAATATCTTAAAAGTTGTGAAATATTCATTCCAACTACGTTAATAAGTCAATTAAACTCAAGACTAGCCTGTTAATGGTTTTGTGGACTTCCTGATAGTAAAGAATTACAATAGTCCAGGCTTGAAGTAACAAATGCATGGACTAGTTTTTCAGCATCACCCCTGGACAGAATTTTTCTAATTTTGGCGATATTCCTGAGGTGAAAAAAGGAAACTCTGGAAACCTGTTTAATATGGGATTTAAATGACATGTCTTGGTCGAAAATAACACCAAAATATTTTACTTTATTACCAGAGGCCAAGTTAATGCCATCCAGATTAAGTGATTAAGAAGTTTATTTTTTGAGGACTCTGGTCCAAAGATTACAACTTCTGTCTTGTCAGAATTTAAGTGCAGGAAATTTAAAGTCATCCAGCTTTTGATGTCATTAAGACATGACTGCAGTCGAAGTAATTGATTGGATTTTATTGGTTAACACCCATAAAAGGCCGTACACATCCAAACTGCGTCATCAGTAGATAAACTGTGTCAACTCCGGGACGCTATCAGACAGATGAGTCATTTCCTTGTTGTCCGGTGTTATCCAAGTGTGGCAGGCAGTTCTGGGATAAACAGTTCATTCTAATTGACCTCGTTGATATTGTAACAGACCCCCTGATGATGTGTCTAAATGGCATATCACCAAAGCTGATCAACCAGAGGAACGACAGCTCTCAGGCTGTCCCTCTCCAAGAACAGCTGGTGATTCTGTCCCATCCAAGCACGTCAGCTTCCGGCTTCCAGAGTCCGTATATCTGTGATCTCCATGGCAACCGATTGTGTAGCCCAGTCTCTGGGGTCGCACAATCTCTTCTGGTGTGCCCGAAAGGTACATCGTGAAAACAGTCCATCATCCGTAGTGTAGTGTACATAAATTAAAAAGAAAAAATTAAAACAAAAATTACAATAAAACTGTCTCAAAACAAAATCAACCACAGCGTACCCTCTAAAACGAACTATTCTTAAAGTTCTTCACTTTTACCCCAGATGTTGATCCCTTCCAAGCAAAATATTTTACAAGGCATTCAACCTCTTTGTATAAGTTCAATCAAAAGCAAAACCGATTTCTCTTAACTCCGTTAAACCTCTATGCAGCGTCTGCAAACATTTTTAATATTTGTCCAAAATTTAAATAAAAAAAAACTGGATTAGGCAGGAGTCAATGACGTCACCTTTTTCTCCCTTTTTCTCTGTCTCCTGGACCAGTGTGGCCCCGTTTGATACTCACTTGCATCTGAGAATGCCTAAGAAAAGAGACTAAAATCTCTCTGTTAGCACATTCCAATTATATATATGTAACACGGGGAGGTGGAACCCGGACTGTGACGGAGGACGTGGCCCTAAAGCCAACTGGTAGACCTTTTAAATATCAAATGGCCTAGGGTCTCCCAATTAAAAGTACCCAGGTAAGTCTGGCTGAAAACTATGAAACAGAAATAGTATACATAATATATATTTTATTTATACAGTCTTTTACAATATTAAAAATAGACTTTATTATTCCAATCTAAAACCCAATAAAGCACAGGAACACAGGACAATACTAGAAACAATCTAAGAATTAAACACAAACAACTGCAAACCAAATTAGTAGCAACCAAAGACAAAATCATGTTAGATAACCAAAAAACAAAACAAATCTCAAACTGCATCAATCCAGTCCTGTAAAGCTGTGCCCAATCAGTTTATTAATAAAAATTAAAAATAACCCTGCACTATTGTCTGGTTCAGTATTGGTGGTGCTACAACTCCAGCTCTAAATAACAACCCCTTTTCTTAATTAATCCAGAGCATAAACCATGCACCTGGGTGAGAGCATAATATGAAACAGCAGCAATCTGAAATACCCAAAAAGATGAAAATAGTTTCTGCTGACAATAATAAAGACATAAGGAAAAATTAAAAAACTGGTACCTTCAGATGCTGGAGTAAAAAAAACACTGAAATGGTTCCAGCAGCAGAAAGATCCAAGATCCCAATTCTTGGTACAGCAGCCCTACTTACACAGCGCCAGTGGTCATTCAATTGCGATCCAACTACACTCCTAGCTTGGCAGGCACACCTGGTGCCTATGTACACACACACTAATGAGCACAATGCTGCAAACCAGAAGAAGGTGGGGAAATAGGGCATAGATGCATTCAAGGGCCTGAATTACGTGGGAATTTACAGCCACTCCATGTAACCACTGTTCTCAACCAATAAACCACCCGGTTACATCCTACTCCCCCTCTATGGATCGGTGGCCCACCGATAGAGTAAAACTATGACCAAGGACGAAAAATGGCTGTAGCCATGCTGCTGGCACCTGGAACCCGAGGAACAGCAACCCTGCTATCTTCATTCCTGGTAGGTCCTGGAATACGATGGGGATTGGAGTGTTTACCGGCGGTTTTACGAGTGGACCTTCTAGAGCCAGCCATACTGGTTTGAGGAGTTTGTGAAGCTGGTGGTACTTCAACAGGTGTACGAGCTGGAGGGACTTTGGGGCCAACCATCATAGCAGGTCTCTGCAGATGACAGGGCAGGCTTTATAGAGGTACGGTGGACTTGTCTAACAAGGTGAAGCTTATCAACTGGAGCAATTGAGTATACGACACCCCCTGAACTTGGTGCGCTCATGACTTGGTACACTGTAGACCCCCATGCGTCCTGGATCTTTCTGCGCCCTGGGCCAACATCACGCAGATAAACTCTTTGCCCAACTTCAAGTGGCTCGCACCGGACCTTCTCATCATACCTCACTTTCCTCCTGTGGGCTGCCAACTCCACTCTGCCTCTAACAACATCAATGGCCACATTTAGGCGCCTCCTGTGCTCTGCCACCCAATCACACACTTTAGATGCTGTGGGCTCAGGAAGATGGCCAAGCAGAAAATCCACTGGCAAGTGGGGCTCTTGTCCAAACATGAGGAAGTAAGGCGATTCACTAGTCGATTGATGGGCAGTGGTCTTATAATGGAAGACAAGTTGTGGGAGATGTTCAAGCCAATTTCCTTTTTCATCTGGTGCTAGGGAACGAAGCAGATTGAACATAGTTCGATTTAAAACGTTCACAAAGTCCATTTCCCTGTGGGTGGTAGGGCATAGTGCGACTTTTTTGAACTCCGTACAACTCACATAACTGTTGTACCAGGACGCCTTCAAAGTTCCTCCCCTGGTCAGAGTGGATACGGGCCAGCACTCCAAAACGGTAAAACCACTCACGAACCAGGACCTTTGCCACCGTCTTCGCTTTCTGATCAAGAGTAGGGATTGCTTGGGTGAACTTCGAAAACACATCTTCATCACCATCACCAGCTCTCTTCCATCACGAGCTGGTTCCAAAAGTGTAAATTCAATAGCCAAGAGCTGATTTGGTCTTGAAGCAAGAAGGTGACCCATAGGGGCTCGAACTCTTGGCTGAGTGTTCTTAGCAAGGGTACACTGTTCACACTGCTGGCACCAATTCTTTATATCTTTATCCACTCCTGGCCAGAAACTTCACCACATCTGGTGGCCATGATGTTGATGAAGTTCCTGCAACACCTCTGTTTTTAAACTCTCTGGGAGGAGAACCTGAAGAACTTCTTCTCCGCCATCTGGTCTCCACGTGCGCCGGTACAAAATGCCTTCTCTCTGGACAATTCGGTCCCACTGTTTCAGAAGTCCACGGGTACCCGGCCCTAAGCGCTCCTTTTCAGCCCGGCTCGGCACTCTTTGCTGCTGCCAAAACTCCAGAAAGGCTGAAATGGCCGGATCAGCCCCTTGAAGCAGGCACAGATCTTCTCTACTGCAGGAGGGAAGCGCAGTGATCGCCAACTGGGCAGCATCCTCCAGCACCCCCACAGACGCTTCACGGATTACTTCTGGAATTGCTGTCCCAGGGAGGTAGTGCTGTAGTTGTGTTCGATCCTCGCTTGTCGATTGCCTTGAAAGGGCGTCAGTATTCTTATTTACACGGCCTGGACGATATCTGACTATATAGTCAAACGCAGAAAGTTCAGCAACCCACCGATGTTCCGTTGCACCCAATTTGACAGTGTCCAAATGGCTCAACGGATTATTGTCAGTCCAGACAACACATCGGTGGCCCCACAGGTACTCTTTGAATTTTTCAGCCATGGCCCACTTCATGGCCAGCATCTCGAGGTTCATGGAGCTATAGCTTTTCTCAGCAGCATGAAGGCTTCGGCTGGCATATGCAATTGGTCATATTCGGCCACTCTGCTCTTGAGACAGCACGGCTCCAAGCCCACTGTGGCTGGCATCGGTCTCTAAAATAAAAGGCAGTGAAAAATCCGCAAAAAAGAAAGAGTGGGAGCATTTACAAGCTTAGCCTTGAGCTCCTGGAAGCTCCTTTCACAGTCTTCTGACCATGCCCCTGCCAATAGTTTCCCTCGTCCTCGAGATGTCTTTGACCCAGCATGTGCTGAAACAAGGCAATGAAGCGGACCAGCCAGTTGAGAGAATCCTTCTACAAACCTTCGATAATAATTGGCAAACCCCAGGAATGACCTCAGCTCCGAGACGTTGGTAGGGTGGGGCCAGTCTGACACAGCTGTGATCTTGTCTGGATCTGTAGCCACGCCATTCTCTGAAAGATGTCCCAGGTACTGAACCTGCTTTTTAAAGAAGTCACATTTTTCCAACTTCACCTTCAATCCTTCTTGTTTCAGGCGACTTAACACCACATCTAGCCGTGCCAAATGCTGATCAACACTGGAAGAGAACACAACAATATCATCCAGGTATAACAAGAGTGACTGGCCATGCTGAGCCCTAAACATCCTCTCCATTAAACGTTGAAAAGTTCCTGGTGCATTGCACAACCCAAATGGCATACGATTGAATTCAAAGAGGCCAAATGGCGTGCAGAAGGCTGTTTTTGGGCAAGAGGCGAAGACTGCCACCCTTCTTTCGGACCAGGACAATCGGTGATGCATAAGGGCTACTGCTCTCTCGGATAACCTGGGTTGCCAGCAGCTGATTAATGTGAGACTTAACTGCCTCATATTCAGATGGAGGGATACGCCGATAACGCTGCAACACAGGAACATTGTCCAACAACGGGATGTTATGTTCGATTAAGTTGGTCGCCATCAAAAGCAGAGAACACAGACTGGTACTTTAACAACAATGTTCTCACTTTACACTGCTCTTCTCTATCCTGCATAGAGAGATTAATTGATGCTATCTTCCCTTCAACCAAACCAGTCGCAGCAGTATGGGACCTGACAGCAGCCACAACTGGCTCCTGCACACAAGGAACTTCCTGCAACTCTGACGGTAAGCTGACCACATCTACAGGAGACACAACACCCAGAGCACAACGGGGTCTTAGTGTGACTGTACACACCCCTACATTCACCACAGGAACATAAACAGTGCCTCGAAAAACCTGCAAAAGGGAAGGAGACACCAACTAACCCTCAGGCAAGCCAACCTTTACCTCTAAGGGCTCGATTAATGCTCCGCCAGCCTGTGCCAACATGGCCGAACAAGTGGCAGGTACAAATTTAGTAGTGCCTCCAGGAACTACAACGGGTCTTCTACCGTGAACCTTTGCAACAATGGTTTGAATATGGCCTTTTTGAACCTAAGCCTGCTGACATAACTGAAACGCACATTGAGGAGATTGTCCTAAACAAACCGAGATTAGAATTAGAATTTAACCCTTCAGAAACTTGCTTTTTATTTTTGCTGATATATTTTTCATGCCCCCCCAGGCCAGAACACACTGACCCAGCCTCGCCATAAACATTCAGATGTTTACATCATGGTCAAATTTGTTTATCATATCTTTTGTCCTGGTTCAGGTTAAACTGTCCCTCTGAGGTTTGCCTCAGCTCAGCGTAACTGGATAACATAAGACGATTTTGTAACTGATGACACATTTAGTGTGGCCTTCCTGATATTCTGATGCTCTTAAAACTTTTCTCATTAGCCAGCAGTAAAATTCTTAGTTCAAAGGTCTCCCTTAAACATATCCCATGCAGTTCCATTTCTCCCATATAATCTCCCATATTCTACCCATATGCTGTTTGCCATTTTATTAATGTTCTAAAATTACAATATAAAAAAGCCTTTACTCAGTTATTTTTAAAGCTGTCATGAATTCATTGTCAAATACAAGTCAAGTGCAATCTAATAACATGATTGAATACAGCCCCAACGCCTCTGGTTACCGTCCCGCATAATTAAGCTCCAAAAGAAAAAACAAAAACCTTTATCCCCAGTCCCAATCATTTCCAACAACCCTGGGATATTTTTGTTTAAGACATGTTAATATCTCTGTGTTTCAATTAAATTTGGCCTGGACAAGTAATATTAAACGACAAACTTCTAGAATATTAAATTTTCCGTCTTTTCCTCTTTCAACCTTTTTAGTTAAACCTTTTCTGTGTAATGGAAGTCTCCAAAGTGCATTTTTTTAATGCTGTAGTTATTTAACAGAAATAAACACTTCTGAAACCGTGATATCTAGAATTTAACCTGGATTAGACGGACGAACAGAGCTTTCACACACCAATATCACATACGACACCTTTAAAAATGGGATCTCCTTTCCTTTCTACACGGCCGTAGACTGTGTGTTTTTCTTCCGGAATGACCTCCTGGCCGGAAAACGGAATGTGGAACGTTGCCCTTTGGGTTCGAAGGCGGAAACACCAGTTTGTTAAAAGTTACTGCACCCTGTCGGCGGCGGAACACCCTAAGTGGACCCAGCTCTTTTTACCGTCAGGCGACCCCCACTTAACTACTTTTTAGTAGGACGCATAAAACAGACAAGTATACTTTTAGTTATAATTTATCAACTAAAGACAGACAAAGAGTTACAGACACATCAGCGCTGATGGGCTCTTGATCGACGAGATGACCAGATTGCTCATTACAGAAACATTATAAAGGAGTTTAGGTTAAAAGGCCGTACACATCCAAACTGCATCATCAGTAGATGAACTGTGTCAACTCCCGGACGCTATCAGACAGATGAGTCATTTCCTTGTTGTCCGGTGTTATCCAAGTGTGGCAGGCAGTTCTGGTTCTGGGATAAACAGTTCGTTCCATTTGACCTCGTTGATATAGTAACAAATGTGATAGGTCATCTTGTTTTGTGTGTGATAGATCGTGCCGACAACGGCATCATCAAAAAAAAAGAGAGGAATGTTGTAAGAAATATTATTCATAAGTCACTATGGCCTCACGCCACTGGGACGTGGGAGGCCTGTAGACCTGATGGCTGTGTATAAGATCCACTGTTTGCTGAGTGCAAGGCTGAATGCTGCGTAGAATGATTATTGTCTATGATAGACTGTCTCTGTATTGTTACAAGCCAAGGCCACTGTACGGTATTAGGGAGCGCCGGAAATAGCGAGACAAGCAGAGACAGGGCAGATGCAGAGTGCAGTGGGACAGTAGGGTACGATTACTTTCCATCTATGTGATCTCTGCTCTGTTTCTCAATAAAAGTGCTGGAACTTCTTCACCGCCGTCTCTTCATTTAGTAAAGATGGGAATGCAGTTATTATTGTTTAGAATTCCATCCACAAACTCGAGTGAATTTTTGAAAGGCATCTGTTCCATAAGGGTTCAGGGATTGTTATCCCTAGCTCGTTTCCCCAGGCCTCCCTGATTTTTGTGGTGTGTGCCACCCTGCGGTCCCCAAGTAGATGTACAAATGTTGTAATGAGATGTCTAGAGTCAGGGGGACTCCGATGTCAAAAACACCGTGCTCCAGTGGAAGAGTGTCGAAGTTCTCAATTTTTGACTTCGAAAGAAGTGTGAATGGGGCAGATTGTATTTATCTTCTATAGGCTGAATGATGCAAAATTATTGCCAATATAATTTAAAAGAAGCCAACTAATAACTACAGGTCTTTTGAACATTTAACCCTCAGTTTCCCTCATCCAAATTGCAAAGCAATAAAACCTCTTCTGTTTGTTGTTATGTATCGTCCACCGGGCCCTTACACTCAGTTTTTGGATCAGCTGTCAGACCTCTTATCTGATTTGGTGATAAACACTGACAAGGTTATTATAGTGGGTGATTTTAACATTCATGTTGACACTGAATGTGATAACCTTAGTGTAGCCTTTAAAGCTATCCTAGATTCAATTGGTTTTGCTCAAAATGTGTATAATCCGACTCACCGAATTAACAGTATTTCCTCACAACCCTGTCCTATCGGATAATTTTTTTAATAACATTTGAGATTAATCTGTCAGGGTTCTCTGTGTTGTTCTGCTCTAACTCTACTCCTCAGGTGTGCCTAGTTGGCTGAGGGGGCGTGGCCCACACCTGCAGCTCGTTGCAGGCGGCTTCCTCTGGCTTCTTAAGCTGAGCGCTGACAGATGGAAGACGCCAGAGCCTTAACCAGTCGTGGTACGACGTGGCCTCTGACCCAACTCCTGAAAACCTGCTTGTGAGTTTTTTAGTCTTTGAACTTTGACTAATTTTGGATCTCCCTGTTTTTGTCACAGTTTTTTTGTGCTTGGATGCACTCACCTGTCTTGACGTCTTGTCCGAAGAAACAGACCAACAGAATCCTCCTGCTCAGATTTTGCTCTGGCTCTCCCCTCATACCTCCTGGACGTTACCCAGCGGGGCCTGAGATTTCCCCTCCTGGATTCTGCTGGTTCTTCCCTCACTCTGGTCAATCCATCTGTCACCCACCGCCGAGGAGGCTCGCTCTGGATCCCTCACCAGTAACATCTGCCGCCCTCAGCCACTAGTCGCCTAACACCAGCAGAGTAGGATCACAGAGTTCCCTCGGCGCTACTTCTCCCCGGTTAGGTCCGCCCAGCTTCATGGTAAGCAGCGCAGCTTCTAGTAGTTCTCCTGGTTCACCTTTTAGAGTCACTTACTCTTCTTCTCTTTGCAGTCTCTCCAGCCGTGACGTTCTGACCCTGCCGAGTTGCCTGTAGTTCCGTCCGTTATATCTGCCTGTTTCCTAAATAAACATCTTAAAACTGTGCTTTGCTTCCCGATCGTATCTGCATGTGGGCTCGTCATCTGAAAACCATGACACTAACTCAGTTCTCCACCCCCAAAAGAGCGTTCCGTTATAGTAGATCTTTATCGGACAATGCTGCATCAAACCTTAAAGAGTCTGTCCCCCTTTTAATATCGTCAGTATTGCAGAAATACCCTGCAGATAGCAGCAATGTTGTTTCTTCCCATTCACAAATAGATGTCTTTGTTAATGGTGTGACTTCCTCATTGTGTCTGCATTAGACAATGTAGCTCCCTTGAAGAAGAAGCTGATTTTTCACAGGAAGCTGGCTCCCTGGTTTAATTCAGAGCTGCGTTCCTTGAAGCACAATGTTAGGAAATTGGAGAGAAAATGGCGCTTTACACACCAAAAGGAATCCTACCTAATCTGGAGGGACAGTCTATTGTTGTATAGAAACCCTTCGCAGAGTTAGAGCAGCATATTTTTCACCATTAATTAAGGAGAACAAAAATAATCCTAGATTTCTCTTCAATACAGTTGCCAAACTTACCCAGAGCCGCAGCTCCGTTGATCCATTCATTCCCTTAGCTCTTAGCAGTAATGATTTTATGGGATTCTTCATAAATAAAATTGATTCCATTAAAAATAAAATAATTGGCATCCTACCAAACATGATTACTTGTCCTCAGTAAGTGAGGCAGCGTTGGAGGAATCTTTAGAACCTGTGCAGTGTTTGAACTGTTTAGAAGCAGTAGAGCTTTCTGACCTATCTAAAATATTAGCTTAATCTACCTTCTACCTGTATGTTAGACCCAATCCCAACCAAATTGTTTAAGGAGCTATTCCCTTTGATCAGTGGCACTATTTTAGACATGATTAATCTATCCTTAGTAAATGGATATGTACCACAGGCTTTTAAAGTAGCTGTTATTAAACCTTTACTTAGGAAACCTTCTCTTGATCAAGATAAGTTAGTAAACTACAGACCTATATCTAATCTTTTTCTATCTAAAATTCTTGAGTAAGTAGTTGCTAATCAACTTTGTGAACATTTACAAAGTAATGACCTACTTGAGGAGTTTCAGTCAGGCTTCAGAGCTCATCATAGCACTGAAACGGCTCTGGTGAAGGTCACTAATGATATTCTCATGGCCTCAGATAATGGACTTGTGTCTCTACCTGTCCTGTTAGATCTCAGTGCTGCATTTGACACAGTTGATCACAATATTCTCCTACAAAGACTTGAGCATACTGTAGGGATTAAGGGGAAAGCATTAGGCTGGTTTAAATCTTATCTGTTGGACATATTCCAGTTTGTTCATGTTAATAATAAATCTTCAAACTCTAGGGTCACTTGTGGAGTACCACAGGGTTCAGTCCTTGGACCAATTCTCTTTACTATATGTATGCTTCCGTTTAGCAAAATTATCAGACAGCATAGAATTAATTTCCACTGTTATGCTGATGACACTCAGCTATATTTATCCATAAATCCAATCAATTACTTTGACTGCAGTCATATCTTGATGACATCAAAAGCTGGATGACTATAAATTTTCTGCATTTAAATTCTGAATGCGCCACCAAAGCACACCCGACAACCTGCTTTTAACATAAACTCTGGTGCCACAGCTGTTGGCCCCACAAACACACTGCCTGGACTAAGGAAAGTGACCACCTGGATTTAACTAAGAAAATGGGTGTGAGCCTCCAACTGGATAACTACTGCAGCTGGATAAATGTTATTTAATCCCAGCTGATACAATGAGCTCATGTGGAAAAGATGTTAGTCTGTTTCAGAAGGGTCAAATCATTGGCCTGCAATAGCAGAGGAATCACCTAAGGAAATTACAGAAACTACTGGAGTTTGGTTGAGAACTGTCCAACGATTATTAAAAACCAGAAGGATGGAAGGGAACCAGCCCTTCTGGTTCCCTTCCACCCACCTAGCAGAAGATGGTGTATACACACGTGCAAAATAAAAATTGTTTACAGGAAAGACAATCTATTTAATATTCAAGATTAACATATGTAGTGAAGGACTGAGCCGGACAAGCATGAGGACACAGTGGTGATTTTCAAGGAAAAAGGGTTTTATTTACCCAAAATAACAAAAGTCCAAACAATAATTACAGGGCCCTTAAAAAAGATCAAATGAGGAAACTAATTTAAGGCAAAACATATCAAAGTTAAACAAAATCTCAAACTAACTGCTCAAAAAAACTGACCTAACACACAACAAAGGGGTCTTAAATACTGGCGGATCAGACCAGACTGACCCACTGAGGAAGAGGGAAAGTGAACATCTACACACATTTAACAAACATAACTGAACAGTTATCTTAAGGATTACAATTAAATGACTAATAACTAAACATAACAAAATAGACAAATCAGTAAAGCAAAAGAAAGATTATGCAACAAAGTTAGAATAAGGACTCCATGGTGTTCCCCCTAGAGGAACTCCAGATGGTACCACCCGGTCAGTCAGTCAATCTGGGACTGGAGTGTACCAGCCAGAGTCCTCTGCTTCAGCCCAGTTCAAGGTACTCCCCACAACACCAGAACAGGAAGCACAAACAAATGTTAAGTGACAACATTATACAGGTAAAAGCCAGTAAATTAGAATATTTAGAAAAACTTGATTTATTTCAGTAATTGCGTTCAAAAGGTGTAACTTGTACATTATATTTATTCATTGCACACAGACTGATGCATTCAAATGTTTATTTCATTTAATTTTAATGATTTGAAGTGGCAACAAATGAAAATCCAAAATTCCGTGTGTCACAAAATTAGAATATTACTTAAGGCTAATACAAAAAAGGGATTTTTTAGAAATGTTGGCCAACTGAATAGTATGAAAATGAAAAATATGAGCATGTACAATACTCAATACTTGGTTGGAGCTCATTTTGCCTCAATTACTGCATTAATGCGGTGTGGCATGGAGTCGATGAGTTTCTGGCACTGCTCAGGTGTTATGAGAGCCCAGGTTGCTCTGATAGTGGCCTTCAACTCTTCTGCGTTGTTGGGTCTGGCATTCTGCATCTTCCTTTTCACAATACCCCACAGATTTTCTATGGGGCTAAGGTCAGGGGAGTTGGCTGGCCAATTTAGAACAGAAATACCATGGTCCGTAAACCAGGCACGGGTAGATTTTGCGCTGTGTGCAGGCGCCAAGTCCTGTTGGAACCTGAAATCTCCATCTCCATAGAGCAGGTCAGCAGCAGGAAGCATGAAGTGCTCTAAAACTTGCTGGTAGACGGCTGCGTTGACCCTGGATCTCAGGAAACAGAGTGGACCGACACCAGCAGATGACATGGCACCCCAAACCATCACTGGTGGTGGAAACTTTACACTAGACTTCAGGCAACGTGGATCCTGTGCCTCTCCTGTCTTCCTCCAGACTCTGGGACCTCGATTTCCAAAGGAAATGCAAAATTTTCTTTCGTCAGAAAACATGACTTTGGACCACTCAGCAGCAATCCAGCTCTTTTTTTCCTTAGTCCAGGTGAGACGCTTTTCGCGCTGTTTCTTGGTCAACAGTGGCTTGACACGAGGTATGCGGCAGTTGAAACCCGTGTCTTTCAAGCGTCTCTTGGTGGTGGATCTTGAAGCATTGACTCCAGCAGCTGTCCACTCCTTGTGAATCTCCCCCACATTTTTGAATGTTTTTTTTTTCACAATCTTGACTAGGGCGCGGTGATCCCTATCGCTTGTACACTTTTTCTGACCACAGTTTTTCCTTCCCTTTGCCTCTCTATTAATGTGTTTGGACAGAGAGCTCTGAGAACAGCCAGCCTCTTCAGCAATAACCTTTTGTGTCTTTCCCTCCTTGTGCAATGTGTCGATGGTCGCCTTTTGGACAGCTGTCAAATCTGAAGTCTTCCCCATGTTTGTGTAGGCTTCAGAACTGGACTGAGAGACCATTTGAAGCCCTTTGCAGGTGTTTTGAGTTAATCAGCTGATTAGTTTGTGGCACCAGGTGTCTTCAAAATTTAACCCTTACACAATATTCTAATTTTGTGACACACGGAATTTTGGATTTTCATTTGTTGCCACTTCAAATCATCAAAATTAAATGAAATAAACATTTGAATGCATCAGTCTTTGTGCAATGAATAAATATAATGTACAAGTTACACCTTTTGAATGCAATTACTGAAATAAATCAAGTTTTTCAAGATATTCTAATTTACTGGCTTTTACCTGTATATACAAAAGTTAAACAAATGTGTGCGCTACAATTGGAACTAACGTGTTTCAATATTGTCACAATAAAAATAAACAAACCAATGTATTTATGCTGCAGTGTATGTGTGTGAGAACTTAAAGTGAAGAAGTAGTTGTTTGTGGGGTTACTGACTGTGTGGCTGCAGGTGTGGCCAACACAGATGTATAAATTGTATTTCATCACAGCTGGTGATTTTATTGCTTCCTTTAACACGTTGCTGTTACACTGTTACAATATCTAACAGATCTAAGTTGCTGTAGACAACAAAGGTGGAGATGGCCAAAGGCCTCTTAACCACATGGATGACCAACAACTCCTGGAATATGTGAAAGGGTAAATGGTGCTACTTACAACCACACGCTCTGTTCTCTGCAGACATTTATGATCATTTCTGTGAGGTGGGCTGTGCTTATAGGTCATGTCATGCAAAGGATTGTGGGATTCCTTATAGCTCCTTAGCGTCGGTAAGGGACGTTGTGACATACAAAAAATAACTAACAAACACATAGAAGCCAGATTAAAGTTTTCAAACCCACACATGGACAAGGGAATTAATTTTTGGAGACATGTCCTGTGGTCTAAGAACACTAAAGTTGAGCTGGTTGGCCTTAAGGACCATTGTTACATTTGGAGGCAGAAGGGGGAAGCTTTCAAGTCTGAGAACACCATCCTAACTTGGAAATATGAGTTGGTAGCATCATATTGTTATTTTTCTGTGTGCCAACATCTCCTTCAATTGAATAAAAAAAAACATTTTTAGCACACAGCTTCAGTTGCTTCAGCTAGTAACCACAGATCAGGCCCAAAATCTGGATGCACTGATGCAGGGGTTCTCAAACTTTTCATGGCCAGGAACCCCTTAGCGGCAGGAAATTTTTTCAAAAGACCCTTTTAGATTCTTTATGCTGATAGTATTTTTAAACAGCCTTTTTTTAATTTTTTTTATTTATTTATCCTTTATTTAACCAAGTTATACCCATTGAGATTAAAAATCTCTTTTGCAAGGGAGACCTGGCCAAGATAGGCATCAAAATTACATCACATCATTACATACGTACAAAGACACACACAAGAAAGCCAAATATGCACTTACAATAAAATCTCATTTAAAACATTGACATGTGAGAGAATCCAACTCAAAGCATCTCAGTTTGTACAGTTAAACACATCAGGAATTATGTATGTTTTAAAAAATAAAAACACCTTATACAAGATTTGCTGCTCTCTCCATTTGCTATCCATTGTTAAAGTTTTGTTTGATCTGTTAATGTTTATTTTTTTGTTAAAACCAAGTACTGCAATATTTGTTGTAATTGTCATTTTTATCATATAAAAACTAAAACGCAATATCATCTTCAAGAATAGGCCCAAAAAATAGGCAACACATAGAGGATAGACTGATGTGAAAATAATCATCTGCCTTCAAAAACCTGCATCAGTCGATCACCAATATGCTAAAGGAATAAAAATAAAGATTTTAACACTTTAAATACAGAAGACATTTATTCAAGTTATATTTTCACAGGATGTTTTCTTAAAATATAACATTTTAAAGCTTCCAAAAAATAAGCTGTGAGAAGACTGAATTTAATTCCAGTGAATACCATTTGGTCCATTAATCAGATTAAAGACTCTTAATTGGTTTAATTTTAGCACAACAAACATCTTATTTATTTAAACTATTGGCAGAAAAATATTCTTATGAAAATCTGCTTCACGCTTTGTTACTCACAGTCAATCAATGACATCAATAACCTCTTGACAATTAGTGAGAAGGATGAGCCTGTCTCTCCACACAGTTTATTCTTGGAGGCATGGATGACAAACAAACTCTAAGATCATCTTCCACTTGTAAACCAGCTCTGCATTTGTTCTTCATTACAGTCAGAGCTGAAAATGTTGATCCACAGAGGTAAGTGGTCAGAAACGGCAGCAATATTTTCATGGCCTCAGCAGCCAGTTCAGGATACTCATGTGAGAGGGAGGCCCAAATGTCTGCATGATTTTCCTGTTGGAATCTGGCCTTCAATGTTCTGTCACAAGATAACTCCAAGAGCTGTTCTTGTTTTACCTGTTAAGACATTTCTTGTTGCAGCAGGTGAAAATAGATCAGCACCCAGTCCCAGGCATCAGTGTTCACATCAGAGAAATATGAGCTGAAGTGCTCACACAGTGATGTTAGGTGTGAAGTCACAACATCCCTCACAATAGCAACAGATAGCTTCTCATTCTTTAAAAAGTCCATCAGTTGGGGAAACATGTCTGTTATTCCATCTTGTATTCTTCTTCATAAAGGTGGTGATTTTGTCTCTAACTTCAAGGATAGATGTGTAGCTTCCTTGGATGGAGAGGTTGAGGCTGTTCAATATGATGAACATGTCTAAGATCGGCCAACTTGGCGATGCAGTCTGGATCATGTCAGAAATCTCCAATGTCCGGTTTCTCCTCTCATAAATTCAGGCATTTCTCTGTGTAGGTCAAAAACTCTGCAACACTTTCCCACAAGACAACCATCACACCTCAGTGATAAAGCAGTGCGTCATGTTCAGCATCCAGATTTGGGCAAAGTGACCAAACAGCTGTGATTGCAAAGCTCTGAATTTCACAGTCTTACTTCCTGATTTACTTATTTCCTAATTTTAGCGGATTTGGGTTTTACCTTATTTGATGATGTGAATGGAGTTAAATATTTGTCCATTGTGATACTTAGCTCAACCACGACTCATCCTCAGCAGTGCCCCCTCAGGCCCAACAACATACTTTCACGGACCCCAGTTTGAGGGCCGTTGCACTAATGGACTCAGGACCTCCATCTACACAAAATTACAAAGTCTGCCTTCCATCGCCTGAAGAACAATTCTAGGATTAAAGGACTGATGTCTCAGCAGGTTTTGCAAAAAGTAATCCATGCATTAAATTTTTGTCAAATCAATAACTTAACGGTGTTTTCACTGGTCCACCAAAAAAGTCAATCAGACAACTGCTGCTGATCCAGAAGGCTGTTGCCCGCGTCCTCACTAATACTAAGAAAGTAGAAAATATCAACCCAGTACTAAAGTCCTTCTACTGGTTCCCTGGATATCAGAAAATAGACTTGTGTCCTACTTGCCTGTATGGGTTCTCATGTGTCTGTTCAAATTTGATTTGTTGCTAAATATTTTTCCACATATATCACAACAGAAGGGCTTCTGTCTTATATGAATTCTCACGTGTGTGTTTAAGTGTGATTTTTGCCTAAAGCTTTTTCCACATAGATCACAACAGAAAGGCTTTTGTCCTGTATGGGTTCTCATGTGCATGTTTAAATTAGATTTTCGGCTAAAGCTTTTTCCACATAGATCACAACAGAAAGGCTTCTCTCCTGTATGGATTCTCATGTGTTTGATCAAATTTGATTTGAGGCTAAAGCTTTTTCCACATAGATCACAACAGAAAGGC
The DNA here is from genome assembly GCA_037039145.1 of Fundulus diaphanus. NCBI lineage: Eukaryota > Metazoa > Chordata > Actinopteri > Cyprinodontiformes > Fundulidae > Fundulus > Fundulus diaphanus. Next base: position 3,366,219 of record CM073133.1, read on the forward strand.
TTCTGTCCTGTATGGATTCTATTGTGTTTGTTTAAATAAGATTTGTGGCTAAATCTTTTCCCACATAGCTCACAACAGAAAGGCTTTTGTCCTGTATGGGTTCTCATGTGCATGTTTAAATTTGATTTTTGGCTAAAGCTTTTTCCACATAGACCACAACAGAAAGGCTTCTGTCCTGCATGGGTTCTCATGTGTGTATTTAAAATTCCTTTTTCACTATATCGCTTTCCACATAGATCACAACAGAAAGGCTTCTCTCCTGAATGGATTCTCATGTGTTTTTTTAAAGTTCCTTTTTCAAAAAATCTTTTTCCACATAGATCACAACAGAAAGGCTTCTGTCCTGTATGGCTTCTCATGTGTGTACTTAAATGTGATTTTTGGCTAAATCCTTTTCCACATAGATCACAACAGAAAGGCTTCTGTTCTGAATGGATTCTCATGTGTGTGTTTAAAATTCTTTTTTCACTATATCCCTTTCCACATAGATCACAACAGAAAGGCTTCTGTCCTGAATGGATTCTCATGTGTTTTTTTAAATTTCCTTTTTCAAAAAATCTTTTTCCACATAGATCACAACAGAAAGGCTTCTGTCCTGTATGGATTCTCATGTGTGTATTTAAATGTGATTTTTGGCTAAATGTTTTTCCACATAGATCACAACAGAAAGGCTTCTGTCCTGTATGGGTTCTCATGTGTGTGTTTAAATATGATTTGAGGCTAAAGCTTTTTCCACATAGATCACAACAGAAAGGCTTTTGTCCTGTATGGATTCTCATGTTTGTGTTTAAATTTGATTTGAGGCTAAAGCTTTTTCCACATAGATCACAACAGAAAGGCTTTTGTCCTGTATGGATTCTCATGTGTGTCTTAAAAGCGTTTTTTCCAATAAATTTGCCACAGTCTTTGCAGCTAAGTTTCACTCCTCTGTGGCCTTTCCTACATGACTCCACATTTTTCTTCTCTGTAGAACATTTCTTATATCCAGAATCTGTCAAATTTCTCATCTCAGAGAGAGGGTGTTCTACATCACTGTCCCCTTCATCCTTCTCAGGTCTGTCTTCAGTCTCTAAAAAAATGGAAGCATCTCCATGATCTTGTAGCTTGATTGATTCTTCTCCATCATTCTCTTCTGGAAGCTCTCTGCCTTTAATTTGGTCTGGATAAACCTGTGAGAGCAGCAGAGACTGTTCATCATCCAGAGTCTTTATGGGAGGAGGAGCAACTGGAAACCTGATGGCATTAATCACCTCCTTCCCATTGAGCTGCTCTCCTGGCAGACTGATGTAGACTCCCTTCTGTTCCTCCTTGATGTGGGGGGGCTTTAGGTCATGCAGGTCAGCACGAGGTCTGTGGTCTAAAGAAGCTTCTTCTTTAACAATCAGCTTCTGCTGAACATCTGCAGGAAACATTGAAAACACATTATGCACATTAGAAAGCATTTGGATATCAGCCTGAACTGAGGCACATTTTATTAAAGATATTTTTAGGTAATTTAGTTAGATTAAATTCTTTGACAGAACATGCAGGACAGTAAAATGACATGATTGGTGTAACCCCTGCAAAACTCAGTTCTTTGTAGAGCTACCTTTTTTACCTTAAAGTGCTGATGACATAATATTTACATTTTTAGCCATGCTTCAAAACAAGATGTTAGGCTTTGTCCAATATGCCTAATGTGTCTATGTCCACACATATGGGTCACCGGATTATAAGGCCCACAATCAATTTTTGAGAAAATTTCGGACTTTAAATGTCCTTTATACGGTTTGTGTGTCTGGATTCTCTTCAGATGTTTTAGGTTTGTGCTCCAAGCGGAGCCAGCGAGGCCTGGACTCCTGCTTCACCTTTAACCCCTAGCATTAGTCTAAAGCCTACAGGATATAGCATTATAGGAAACAGCTCTTTTAGGTCCTATCTCCAAATTCTATAAGTATAGGCTGAATCTTTTAGGATCTGGGCTTAACTACGCCTCACTTCTCTACACAGCCTGGATGGCTGTAGAAAAACAATAGAATATTTGGGAACTGATTGTCTGATACCAGTATCCTTTATGTTTAATGACAGCAGGTTGAGGCGGTTAGAGAACCGCAAACAATTCTTTTAGATCTGCTCTGAGCGCAAAGGTTAAACATCGTTGGTAAAATTCAATTCAATTCAATTTTATTTATATAGCGCCAATTCATGAAACATGTCATCTCAAGGCACTTTACAAAGTTAAGTTCAATCATATTATACAGATTGGGTCAGATTATACAGATTGGTCAAAAATTTCCTATATAAGGAAACCAGTTGATTGCATCAAAGTCCCGACAAGCAGCATTCACTCCTGGAGAAGCGTAGAGCCACAGGGAGAGTCGTCTGCATTGTACATGGCTTTGCTGCAATCCCTCATACTGAGCAAGCATGAAGCGACAGTGGAATGAAAAAACACCCGTTAGCGGGAAGGAAAAACCTCTAGCAGAACCAGGCTCAGTATGAACGGTCATCTGCCTCGACAGACTGGGGGTTACAGAAGACAGAGCAGAGACACAACAAGACAGACAAAAAGCACAGAAGCACACATTGATCCAGTAATCTGTTCTACATTAGATGGTAATAGTCGGTGATCTGTCCTCCCTGGATGATTTCACAGTCAACAGAAAGTCAGACCAGGTGTACCTACTATGAAGAAAAAAGAGAGAACAAAAAGTTAAAAGCTGAAATGTCATTTCAATGTAATGCAATGCAAAGCCCGAAGAGGATACATGGGTCCCCCTTCCGATGGGCTCACCACTTGTTGGAGGGGCCAAAGGGGTCGGGTGCAATGTGAAACGGGTGGCAGTAGAGGGCGGGGACCTTGGCGTTCCAATCCTCGGCTGCAGAAGATGGCTCTTGGGATGTGGAATGTCGCTTCTCTGGTGGGGAAGGAGCCTGAGCTAGTGCGCGAGGTTGAGAGATTCCGACTAGAGATAGTTGGACTCACCTCGAAGCATGGCTCCGGCTCTGGAACTATGGGGGATTTCGTCTTTTAATATTGTCAAGATTTAACCCTGTTTGTCTTAATAACTGAAATCACTGCCCAAAGAATGATTAGTTCTAGAATGTTTCCCAAAGATCTGTTTATAGGACTTCCTAGAAATGGAAGAGCACACACACACCATTTCACACACACACCCCTCCAACTAGGGAGGGAGGGCTTTTGGTCCAGAGCAACGCCTGTACACAGTAAGATATCATGTTCCTATTTACGTCATACTGTATCCCTATAAAGGCTGAAAGTTACCCCATATTGTTGGGATTGTTGGGACTTCTGTGAAATGAAGATGATTGTAAGTCCAGAATAAACAAATCCCCCTGCTGGTCACTGAAGAGAAGCTGTGGTGTCTGGTCTCGTCTGTCTGTTTTTTAAGGTTAAATCCTCTCCTACAGAACCAGTCTCCTTGAGAGGGGCTGCACATTCTTCCACTCTGGAGTTGCCCCGGGTGAGAGGCGCCGAGCTGGGGTGGGCATACTTGTTGCCCCTCATGCCTGCACGCTGGGGTTCACCCCGGTGAAAAAGAGGGTGGCCTCCCTCCGCAAACGTGTGGGAGGGCGGGTTCTGACCGTTTGTGCTTATGCGCCAAACGGCAGTTCTGATTACCCACCCTTTTTGGAGTCCTTGGAGGGGGTACTGGAGAGTGCCCCTACTGGGGACTCCCTCGTTTTGCTGGGGGACTTCAACGCTCATGTGGGCAATGACAGTGAGACCTGGAGAGGCGTCGTAAGGAGGAATGGCCCACCTGATCTGAACTCAAGTGGTGTTCTGTTGTTGGACTTCTGTGCTCATCACAGATTGTCCATCACAAACACCATGTTCAAGCATAAGGGTGTCCACATGTGCTCTTGGCATCAGGACACCCTAGGCCGCAGTTCGATGATCGACTCTTGTCATTTCATCTGATCTGCGGCCGCATGTCTTGGACACTCGGGTGAAGAGAGGGGTGGAGCTCTCCACCAACCACTACCTTTCCGGAGTGAGAAGACTGACCGCCCGCCTCTGATGGCAGTTGTATGAAGGTTCTTTTGTTCCAGAAGCATTTGTGTCTCGTAAGCGTGAATTTGAAGTTGTAGAGAGAGTTCCATTCCAAGTTTTGTATTTGTAGGATTAAAAAAAAATAAAAATCACAAGTACAATTTTTTTTTACACCTGTTCAAATTTTAAAAGTACACAAATTCTGTTCTGTGAGTTGCACATCAGAAATATCTTCCATTCAGTTTTGCTACAGTTGATCTAAAACAAATGTTGCAAAACAAAGCCAAACACGTGTATTAAAATCTTCAAGAAATATATAGATATTTTCCTAAACGCAAATACAAATCCATAGATACAACTGCATGAATCTGCTGCTGTGAGTCACAAATTCAACTTTAGAAGTTACACCTTCATTTTCACTTTTGACAAATGTCTCACAGGTACAAATGATCTGTGACTTGTGGGTAGTACCCTTGTTCGGACAGCAGGGGGCGCTGCCTGCGCAGTCAGTCTGTACAAACCGGAAGTACATATGGTATACTGCCTTGTTGCCTTCCAAGGACCCAGCCCACATATGGCCTCGAAGGACACAGCTGTCACTGTCACTACTACTACTATAATAGCGCTCCGCGAGCGTTCTATTTTTAGAATGTGACGTCATATCACGTGGTACGAGGTAGGACAAACTTGCGGTGTCGTCCACTATTTCACTGTACATGACACAGGATTTTACTCGCTAAAACGACTGCTTTTTCTAGTAACCATGGTTTTTAAACATTGTTGCTATGGAACGTGCAACAGTGACTCGAGGTACGCTGATAGGCCGCATACGAAGGATGTTTTCTTCATTAATTTCACGAAACTAAAAACTGCCAAGGAGAAATGTGTGCGATGGGTACACTTGTGCGGTCGGCCTTCACAACAGTTCAACACGGAAAAAGTTACCAAATTCACGTACATATGCAGCAAGCATTTTGTTGGAGGAAAGGGCCCAACCGAAGAACATCCTGACCCAATTCCAGCAACATCAAGTAGTGAACAGGTAAGATTTTTTTGGTGTTTTATTGAAGCTTAAATCTGACCATACGTCGAACAGCTCACGACGAAACGAGTCACACTTCTTTCATGTCTGAGCAGGAGAAAAACATCGACTTACCGTTCTATCAACTCGGCCCGTTTTCCAGTCTTTCTAAGCCCTCGACACTCAAGCCATCGTTTGAGCTGAACGTTGGTATGTTGTTCAACAGTTCGACCTGTAAACTGGGCGCCTAGGACATCCTCTTGTGAGAGTTTAACAGCTGAAAAGTCGGCCATATCCTTGTATGTGTTGCACGTGTAATGGCTGGTTGCTACTTGCGCTCTGACACCGTTTGTCCTACCTTAGCAACAAGCGGCGTTGCTCATGAATATTAATGAGACGGTGACGTCACGAGTGCGGAGCGCTAATATATTATATCTAATAGAAATCAGTGGTCACTACCCGATCCATACTTGTAGCACGATCAATCAGCTCATTTGCGCATGAGCGAACAGAATAACTTTGAGGTAGACAACAGTTCCTTTTTTTTACTTTTTTGGGGGCGGGGGTTTTCCTTTTTGTATATCTTTGTATTTGCATGAATACAACATATTCTAAGAATGAAAAAAAAAACACATACATAAAAAAAATGTGAAGTCGCCTTTCGATCAATACTGCTCTGAGCATGCACAAATATGTCACACAGTGTATACAAATTTGTTTAAATACTTGATTTTTTCTGTACTTAACTGTGCACTCCAACAGTACTGATCACACAATGGATTTCATTTCAAACAGCTGCGTTGAGAAGGACCTCGCTGCAGCAAACAGAAAGGGACGGGACGGACAGCTGTCAGTCCCTTACCTTATTTGGTAATAGGACTAATGCACTCCGGAAATGAAGGGGGCGCCATTTTCATAACCACTAGTACCTTAAAGAAGCGGAGTTGTAGAGGTCTGAGAGGTTCTTCCACTGATGTTCGGCACACGATCCACAATGCAAAACCCACAAAGTCCGCAAAAGGTATTTTTACTTTCTTAAAACTTTTTTCACATAGTAAATAATTTTTTAGATTAGGTTTAAAATATAATTAACAGCTGTAGACAATAAAAATTCGTAACTCATACAGAGAAGGCTCATTTTAGCATGTAGCATAGATAATTATTTCCCTGCAGGGCACCATTAGATGAAAATAGAAAAGTATATAACATGTATATTTGAGAAATGTATTGTATTCTCTAACTTTATTTTAATCATACAGATCTACGAATCAATTTGCAACATATTGCTGTCCCCTTTGCTCATACAGTGCCGATGAGTCGTGCAAGGTACAGAACCATTTAGCAAAAGCTGCTACGGCTCAACATAACGGTATGTAAACTACACTTGAAAAATTATAAAATATTTGTTTGCATAATTATCAGTTTTCTAGTGTTTTTATTTTATTTTTAAAGGTTAATCTTTTTAAATGTGTTTTTTTACACCAATGTTACATTTCTGGAATGTCTAATATTTTTTATAAACTAACAGCTGCCATCATAGATGGGTGTAGTACCCAGATGTGATACTCTAATAACGAGTAGCACTGCTTCAATATATTTTTAATAAGTAACTGCAATAAACTACACAAGTAAAGTATTTGGTGAGATGGCTATCGTTAAGTACTGTTTTACTGATCATATTGTGCAATGTAATATTGTGCTGTCCTCGCCCTGAGTTTTCCAATTTTTCAGCCGGCTGGACAGCCAGACAACGTTGTCTTACTCTCAAATGTTCTCACAACTTTTCCCATGGACCAGTTGTTTCTGTGAGCGAGAGCGTCTTTCAATAACACAATGTCACCAACTTTAATGTTCGGTTTATCGTCAATCCATTTTCTCCTTTTCTGCAAAGTTGATAAATATTCACTTTTCCACTGTTTCCAAAAAGAGTCTGCCAGACACTGTACTTGCTTCCTGCTGGTGCAGATAGCGCATTCGTCTTTTGGGTGAGGAGCATTGCTGGAGTGAGGAGATTTGGTTTGTCTGGATCTGTTGAAATTGGTACAAGTGGTCTTGCATTCATTATTGCCATTACTTCTGCCTTGAACGTACTTAACAATTCATGCGTGAGTTGAATGTTTCCGGCTTTCAAAAGAATCCGTCTTGCAACTCCAATGAGTCGCTCCCACGATCCACCCATATGTGAGGAGTGAGGAGAGTTGAACAGCCATGCGCAGCACAAATATTGCCCATTTATTTCAGCAGAATGAATAAAAATGTGCGCTTTTAGGTATTTTATAACAAAAAATGAAAAATATTAATAAAAGAAAAGAAATTAAAGTTAGAAGAAACCTAGCATAAACAACATTTATCTGTGCATCGTGTTTTATTTTCTTTTAGGTTAAAATGTGTTCCTTATTCAGTTAAGTTACACGCATTAGGTTGGGTATCAACAACGTTATATGGAAAAATAGTCCTAATTATTTATTTATTTACTTATTTATTGTCAAAAGTTACAGAGTAAATCTAATAATTGAGTAAATCTAATTAGTTAATACCTGCCCATGCCTGTTTGAGCAATATCACGTTACAATTTCAATAAAAAAATTTTTTAGAATATATGTTACTAATCCAGCGCTGGTGCCTTGCAGAAAGAAGGTTCTCTGTTCAAATCCAACCATGGGTCTTTCTGCATGGAGTCTGCATGTTCTCCCTGTGCATGCGTGGGTTCTCTCCGGGTACTCCGGCTTCCTCCCACAGTCCAAAAACATGACTGTTAGGTTAATTGGCATCTCAAAACTGTCCTTAGCACAAACAACCATTCACGCACACACTCTCACCTGTTTGTCTCTCTGTGTTGCCCTGTGACAGATTGGCAACCTGTCTAGGGTGTACCCCGCCTCTTGCCCAGTGAACGCTGGAGATAGGCACCAGCAACCCCCGCGACCCCATGAGGGATTAAGCGGGTCAGAAAATGGATGGATGGATCGTCATTTTCATTTGTACATATTTATGTGCAAATGACACTAAAACCCTAAATGTTTTTTAAAAAATGTTATTCATTATTTGGACAGCATTTTTTATACAATTAGAGATGGAAAGGATAAGATACTGAGAGATATAAAGTATTATTTATTGTTTAATGCTCTTCACCATGCAGGTGCAAAGAATATCGCCAATCTTACAGGTAAGATTCATTCATAATCACGTTTTATAGCCATTCTTCCGGTATGATAGTCTTGGAATGCACCTGTTTTTAATTTTTTTTTTTCCAGATGCCTTTGAACAGACTTGAAGCTGTTCTCCAGGAGGTGGTACTAGCACAGGGAGACAAAGCGTACCTCAACCTGGCATGCCAAGGTGTGTCTTGGCATGCCATGCAAGTGCTTTGAAGCCATTGTGTCTGACCCAGTTTCCGGAAAGAAGACTCACTTTGCTTGGCTGGATGTAAGAACCTTTTACCTTTTTCATTTAAAACATGCACAATTAGATTCAAACTACATGAAATCTTTTTTTTATTAACAGGTGAGATCCACTGGGGTAAATTTTCAGAGTCATTCAACGTGAAACGTGTTCTTCCTGCAACCGGCAAAGTAAAGACTGTGTGGGCTTCACTGGAAATGGAAGATGAGGAGAGTACCCTCGTTACTACTCTGATGGCAAACCAGGACACTGCCCTGAATGTTAATACTGAATGCAAGGAGAATATTAGTTGTTTTCCAGTCTTTTACACATTTCTGCTGAAGCACATTTGCCTTTTGACTTGTGCAGTCATTCTTTTTCATAATGCGTTACATTATTACAATTATTTAGGTTTCATGGAGATAGTGTTGTTTCCAGACAAAGTTACACTGTGGCGGTAATATCTCTTGGTTCTACTCTCTTAAAAAGAGTAGAACCAATAAAGGAGTTGTAAATATATTGTAACAAATTGTTAAACATTTGGATAACCTTGTTTTAAAAATTTGAAATACAAGCAAATTTAATAACTTTAAATGCAATGTTTCTTATTCCTTTTGAACAATGACTGTAATCAATACAAATTTTCTTTACAAACCTGACATACGGCTAAGTTGTTTATGTTTTAACAGTCAGAATCAACTATTGTTTTTCTTTGTAATAACGTGAAAACGTACATAAATATTTTGTCCGGTTACAAAGTCACAAACATAAGATGAAAGGTATGCTGTGCGAAGGTGGAGACCGGGTGGGGGTGAGGAAAGCTCAGGTGAGGAGCAGTTGCACACATCAAGCCGGACTTAATGATGGGTGGAGGAGATGAGACTGTCGCCGTTAGGCTGGGACTGAGGTGCATTATCAGGATATTGGCTGAGCAGGTGAGATGAAGACAGTCATGGTTAGAATTTACACATTAGTTTAATTTATGTTACCAATGGCTTTATTCAAAAATGTTTTTATATAGAAAAAAAAGAAAACTCATCCACAGCAGATCATTCGCTCTGGCGGTTACCAGCACCATGTCTACTGCTGGGGTAAGAGCGCTGAAGATTATTTCTTGTTAAATAAACTTTATAAAACCTACTTTATTTAAGTGAGTCTTTCCAGGTTGAAGCTGTCATGGTTTAGGTTTTGTCTGGTTTCTTTTCGTGTCATTTTTGCAGTTCACTCGGCTCACCTTCCTTCAGCAATTAGTCACACCTGTCTGGACACTAATTAGCCTTCATTCTCGTCACCTGTCAGGCTCCCTTTATAAACTCACCTCGGTTGTTTTCTCGTCGCTGGCTCGTAGTGTTTGTTCCTGACCATCATGCCTGTCTGCTCCAGTTTCCCCGCCTTGGTTCCTGTCTCGTCAGGTTTGGGTTTTGTTTGGCTGCGCTGCTAACTTTTGATGACTTCGTCTTGGTCTCGTTCCTTGTTCCGCAGCAGCCCAGCTCCACTTTGCCTTGGGATTATTGCTCATGTTTTTGGACTCTGTACCTGCCAGCAGCCAGCTCTTGCATCCTTCACCTCCGACTGGTAAACTCTGGTTTCTCATGTCACCACCAACCACCTGCAATAAACTGTCTTAACGAACTCCTCTGTGTGTGCGTGCTGTGTCCGGGTTCATCCACAACAAAATCATGACAGTATGAGCCAGCCCAAGGATGAACTCGAGCACACACAGAGTCATGATGCAAGAGCTGGCAGGATCCGCTCCGGGAAGGATATGCTCCGCCTCGACCCGGGATCTCCGTGGGTGCCATCCGCCGCTGGAGATGCTCCGCCTCGACCCGGGGTCTCCGTGGGTGCCATCCGCCGCTGGAGATGCTCCGCCTCGACCCGGGGTCTCCGTGGGTGCCATCCGCCGCTGGAGATGCTCCGCCTCGACCCGGGAGCTCCAGGGAGATCTTCGTCTCGCCGGTCTCACAGTTCTGCGGCTTCCGCCTCTGGTTTCGTCTCGCCTGGGTCGCCGTGTTGCGACGCCACGCTTCTGTCTCGTCCCGCCTGGGTCGCCGTGTTGCGACGCCACGCTTCTGTCTCGTCCCGCCTGGGTCGCTGAGTTGCGACGCCACGCTTCTGGTTCGTCTGCCGGGGTCGCATCCGCGACGCCCCGCCTCTGACTCTGTTTTCCTGGTCCGCCTTCCCCGCTGCTCAGCATTAAAGACGGTGCTCCTCGTCGTCGCTGCCCAGCGTTAACTGTTGCCGCTGTGCAGCATGCTAAAGACTTTGCTGCCCAGCGCCTTTTGGTTCTGCTTTGGTTTCTAGTTTTTGCTTTATGTTTTGGTTCCAGTTTTAGTATTTGTTTCGGCGTTGTTTTCTAATTTAGCTTAACTTGTAGTCCTATAGTGCTTAGTTCTCGTCTGTGTTTGGTATGTTTTTACTTTATTCTGTCTGATTTCTTTTTTTTTTGTTGTGTTCCATAGGTTCCTGCGCTATTCGGGTTCCTGCGCTCATTAAAGGTCCCGGCGCTCATTAAAGGTCCCGGCGCTCATTAAAGGTTCCTGAGCTCCCTAGTTAAAAGTAATGTTATTTTGTCTTAGTCCTAGCGTTCATTATTTTGCCTTTGTTTTGAGTTATTTTTTTGGTCCTTGTGTTTTGAGTGTATTTCAGTGCTTCTTAGATTTCTTAGAGTTCCTTAGTTTCGGTCTTGCTTTGTGTTCTAGTTCCTACTTTAGTGTACTTGTTCCTGCCCCAGTTATCCCCCCCCCCCCCTTGTGACACGTAGATTTTCTAGTTTCTGTCTCAGCCCTGTAGTTCCTGTCTTCGTTCTCAAGTTCCTGCTTTAGTCCTGTAGCCTTATTGTTCCTGTCTTAGTTTCTGTCTTGTGTCTAGTCCCTGCGCCGTCTGGGTTCCTGCGCTGTATGGGTTCCTGCGCTGTATGGGTTCCTGCGTTGGATGGGTTCCAGCGCTGCATAAAATTAGTTGAATTTAAATTACTAGCACCATATAAAAACAGATCAGATTTGGTGAATATATGACAATTTATGAACTTGGCCTATGAAGATATAAATAGTTAAATCTATTAGGCTATCATTAATTTAAAAAAAATAATCCTAATTATTGGAAAAATCAAGCCCCAAATCAATACGATCTATACATATAGGTCTATTCATGTTATTATTCACAGTTCTGCTCTAAAAAAGATCGTAAAAGTTCTTCACGAACAAAGTCGATTTTACAGGGTTTGAATTTGAAATTGAATTTACATTTTGTTTGTTTCAGTCATATCGCTGTCAAAATCTCTTATCTCACAGTTTAATTTGACTTGCACTCATCACACACACAATATATCGACGGCGAGGATTCTAGAGACGAACACATTATGCAGCTAGCCTTAGAATATAACCATGTATAAATTCATGATAAAGACAGAAAGATGGATAAATAAGAGGTTAAGAGGAACAGAAGATGGCTGCTTGTATAAAGCTGCACTCTGTTATTTAAATGGACAACTGAGTGGAACAAATTTCCCCATTGTGGGACAGTAAAGGGATATTTATTCTTACTTTTGTACGTAGTCTAAATAATGGCAGGATTGGTCCTCCATAACCAACAGCCAGAAGAAAACATGCAACCATCTTTCTAAACAAGATAAACCAAAAAGTGATATTTCTTTGTCAGAAAGACAGACAAGAAGAACTTGATGCTGAATGTTGCTACATGCTAAGCTAGCATTCGCACCTCCTATGCTAAATGCGTAGCCATCATTAGCATAACATGAGCTACATGCTAAACTAGCATTAGCGCCCTATTTGCTACATGCTAGCTGATCATGTGCTGCAGGCTTAGTCGGTTTTCTGGGGGAAACCCCGCAACGAGTTCGAGGAATCCATCAGCTGCTGAAAACGGCTCCTAAACTTTAGCTTCATCCACACAGTTAGCATGAAGAAGGAAATCTCCAAACCTAATCGGTCCTGCAGAACTCTGGGCTGGAAAACATCCCCCATCATTGGTGTCTCCTCTGCTGCGTCCTGCCGCTCTTTGAGCTCCTGCTTCCCTCCAGTTTCTCCGCTGTGCCTCCAGCTGCTGGACTTCTTTCCAGACTTCATCACCTGCAGCAGCTGCTGCTCTCTGCCAGCTTCACCAACACTCCCGATTCTGGCCTCACAGCAACACAATGACAAAGAACCCGGAGGATCAACGTGACTGCGCGATGGGGAGAGGAAAGGACATGAGATAAGAGTGAACATAGACATAATATGAGTAGACCCCGCAATGACAGTTGCTGCACAGGAATTACGGCCGCCATCTTGGAGCAGTTGAACTGCTACCCAAATTCTGTTGAGTCAGGCTGAACAGACGAATAATGCCTCAGCACTGTGTGGCGTAATTGTATTTGAATCGACGGACTATTGACGTCAGGGCTCGAGGGATAACATTTCACAAGTAAGATGAAGAGATATTGATTACACTTTTGATTAGAATGTGATTCTTCTAATATTAGGTAGAGAGATACAGGTCTACATATGGATGCTATAAACAGAGCTTAAGTTTTTGTGACCTAGTCTCTCCATAATTTCATCAGAGCTTTAGTCATTAGTGAATTAGTGACTCCCTGTACATTTTAGGATTCATGTTAAAGTTCTTTTATTTGTTTTTAAGTCTCTCCATGTTCTTGCTCCATCTTACCTTTCTGAGTTGCTGTACCTTTATGCACCCTCCTGTTCAATCAGGTCAGCCAATCAGCTGCTTCTTGAGGTCCCAAAAACTAAGCAGAAGCTTAGGGGGGATCGAGCTTTCTCTGTGGCAGCTCCAAAAATGTGGAATGACCTTCCATTCCAAATTAAATTGTGTAATTCTTTGTCTGATTTTAAATTGCTCTTAAAAACTTATCTCTTTACCTTGGCTTTCTGTACTGTGTCAGATGTAGATTTTAGCCTGTGAGACATTACTTTAAATAACTTGTATTTTAATATTATTATAGATTTTATAGTTCTGATTTTAATTTAGTCTTTTATGCTTTTATTGTTTTTTGAGTCTGTGTAATCATTTTATGTTGTCTCACTGTATAAATATGGTTGGATTGTATATATATATATATATATATATATATATATATATATATATATATATATATATATATATATACAAAGACAGATCACCCGCTATTACCATCTAATGTAGAACAGATTAGCTTTTTTGTCTGTCTTGTTGTGTCTCTGCTCTGTCTTCTGTAACCCGCAGTTGGTCGAGGCAGATGACCGTTCATACTGAGCCCAGTTGTGCTTGACATCGCACAGCTGCAGTGACTAGATGGCATGAAAAACAGTGCACCAGCACACCGTGGCAGCCGTCCACGGCTGCACTGTTTTTTGCTTTGTTTTACTTTTTAACTCTGTTTTTTGCGATGATACCCGGAGCTCTTTCACCCGAGAAGAGCTCATGAACATCAGGGCTACATCACCAGAGGATTTATTCCCTACTTTTCTTCTCCCTACGCTGGAAATTCTGGACATTCTGGTCAAAGGTGCGCTCACCTTTGCTCACGCAGCGAAACGCCGGAGGAGAGGAAAACGCGCTGGAGCGCTCGTGCGCTCGTGCGCCACCGCAAGCGCGGACTCCACTCACCGCTACCGGGCATAATCCTGTCCAACGTGCGTTCCCTGCCCAACAAACTACACGAACTGAAACTGATGCTGGGAAAAAACAGGGACTTCTCCTCATTTGCTGTTTTTTGTTTCACTGAGACGTGGCTGTGTGGAGAAATCCCGGACGCCGCACTGCAGCTGGACGGCTTCCAACTTCACAGAGCTGACCGCGACACACATCTCTCCGGCAAAGCGAAGGGTGGAGGGATCTGTTTCTACATCAACAGCGGCTGGAGCAACGATGTGGCAGTGATCCAGCAGCACTGTTCTCCTGACCTGGAATCCTTCATCATAAACTGTAAGCCTTTTTATTCACCCCGTGAGTTTGCTTCATTCATTCTGGTCGGTGTTTACATCGCGCCAAACGCAAACGTGCAGGTCGCACAGCGCACGCTCGCAGACCAGATACTGAATGTGGAGCAGAGAAATCCGGACTCCTTAGTTATTGTCCTTGGTGACTTTAACAAAGGAAACCTCACTCATGAACTTCCTAAATATAAACAGTTTATTAAATGCCCGACCAGAGAGGAGAGCATTCTGGATCACTGTTCCACCACAGTCAGAGATGCTTATCACGCTGTCCCCCGTGCTGCACTGGGCCAGTCTGACCATGCCATGGTTCACCTGATTTCGGCTTACAGGCAGAAACTAAAACTCTGCAAACCTCTAGTGAGAACATCAAAGAAGTGGACCAGTGAGGCTGTGGAGGATCTTCAGGCGTGTTTGGATTCTACCGACTGGGATGTCTTCAGGGCTGCTACCAACAGTCTGGATGAGTTCACAGAGGCAGTGACATCATACATCAGCTTCTGTGAGGACTGCTGTGTTCCATCACGAACCAGGGTGAGTTACAACAATGACAAACCCTGGTTCACAGCCAAACTCAGAAGGCTAAGGTTGGACAAAGAAGATGCCTTCAGAAGTGGGGACAAACGTAGATTCAGAGATGCAAAATACAAGTTTAGCAAAGCGGTGAAGGAGGCTAAACGACTGTACTCTGAGAAGCTGCAAAACCAGTTTTCAGCCAACGACTCTGCTTCTGTCTGGAAAGGGCTTAGGCAGATAACAAACTACAAGCCTAAAGCCCCCCACTCCATGAACGACCGACAGTTAGCCAACGACCTGAACAACTTCTACTGTCGTTTCGACAGACAAAGGGACAGTTCTGTAACCACCCCCCACGACACCACCCAACAGATCACCTCCACCTCAGTGACAACTCTTTCCATTCACGAGAGAGACGTTAACAAACTATTCAGAAGACAGAACCCGAGGAAAGCCGCTGGACCAGACTCCGTGTCTCCATCCACCCTGAAGCACCAGTGTTCACAGACATTTTTAACACCTCACTGGCGACATGTCACGTGCCAGCCTGCCTCAAATCCTCCACTATCATCCCTGTTCCCAAGAAGCCAAGGACCACAGGACTTAATGACTTTAGACCCGTCGCTCTGACCTCTGTGGTTATGAAGTCCTTTGAGCGCCTTGTGCTTTCACACCTTAAAGAAATCACAGATCCCCTCCTGGACCCCCTACAGTTTGCCTACAGAGCCAACAGGTCTGCAGACGACGCTGTCAACCTGGCCCTTCACCACATCCTCCAGCACCTGGACTCTGCAGGAACCTACGCCAGGATCCTGTTTGTAGCCAGGAACTGGTTTCCTTATATAGGAACATTTTTGACCAATCTGTATAATCTGACCCAATCTGTATAATATGATTGAACTTAACTTTGTAAAGTGCCTTGAGATGACATGTTTCATGAATTGGCGCTATATAAATAAAATTGAATTGAATTGTTTGTGGATTTCAGCTCTGCCTTCAACACCATCATCCCAGCTCTGCTTCAGGAGAAGCTCTCCCAGCTGAATGTGCCCGACTCCACCTGCAGGTGGATCACAGACTTCCTGTCTTACAGGAAGCAGCACGTGAAGCTGGGAAAACATGACTCTGACTCACAGCTCATCAGCACTGGTTCCCCCCAGGGCTGTGTTCTTTCTCCTCTGCTCTTCTCCCTGTACACCAACAGCTGCACCTCCAGTCACCAGTCTGTCAAGCTCCTGAAGTTCGCGGACGACACCACTCTCATCGGACTCATCTCTGATGGTGATGAGTCCGCCTACAGGTGGGAGGCTGACCATCTGGTGACCTGGTGCAGGGAGAACAACCTGGAGCTCAACGCTGTAAAAACAGTGGAGATGGTTGTGGACTTCAGGAAGAACTCAGCCCCAGCTACCCCCATCACCCTCTATGACTCCACCATCGACACTGTGGAGTCTTTCCACTTCCTGGGAACTATCATCTCCCAGGACCTAAAGTGGGAGCTGAACATCAACTCCCTCACCAAGAAAGCCCAGCAGAGGATGTACTTCCTGCTGAAGGCAGCTGAAGAAATTCAACCTGCCAAGGACAATGATGGTGCAGTTCTACTCCTCCATCATTGAGTCCATCCTCACCTCCTCCATCACCATCTGGTACGCTGGTGCCACCGCTAAGGACAAGGGCAGACTGCAGCATGTCATCAGGTCTGCAGAGAAGGTGATTGGCTGCAATCTTCCATCTGTTATGCCAGAAGATGGTTGAATATGCTTATTATTATTATTAATTATAATTTGGTATTATAATTTAAATAATAAATCATTCAACTCAAAATTCCGCTACAACAAAATATAGTTCAAATGGTGGTGATGTTAGCTATAAGCTTGTAAGTACTTATACCACTAATGCATTAGTTAATTTGCTGTTATGAACTCATTTATGCTGGGATAAATGATCTGGTCGGACTTGTGACCGACGAGGTTTATCCGGCAGGCTGTGAGAACCCCAATGTAACTGCAATTAGAGTTTAAATCCTTATTTGTCTATCACCATCCAATGATATTGTCTCTGTATTAATGTCAGATGTTAACTCCAAAGGAGGTTAGCTCTGATTTCTGAATAACCATACAACTATGAATTAGACTGGACACAAAACCAACTCTATTCCGCAGTGGTGTTTTATTGAACCAATTCCCTGTTACAGTAATTCTCTGATTCAACGACTTTGGAAATCTTACTCACTACTAACTAACACGCAAAATATATATGGAGATAAAAGAATAAACAAAACAAACAAAACGAAAGGAAAGAAAAACAAATGGATTAAAATGAGCGGTTGCAACTCTTAGTTCAGCTCACGGTTGTTTAAACCACATTCAGAACATCGGCATTTGACATAGCATTGACAGACAGAGCAGCTGTGGGAGTCCTACCGGACGCTTTGATGCCTTACAAAGCTATCAGCTAAGCTACCTACAGTGCAGTCATCCGACACCCTCCCAAGATGGCGACTATGATGACGTATGCTCTGCAAATTTGCGTGAAGCGTGAGGGGAGGTCTTAATGATGTCACCGCGCTTACGCTAAGGTGAGGTGGTACCTCGCTCCGAGAGGGAGTGGTTTACGCTCTGGTTCAAAGAGAAACCGCGAACTAAGATTCAAACAAAGCGATCAAATTCTCTGATAAGGAGAAGCGAAAGAAAAGGGGGAAAAGCATGGAGGAAGATGGAAAAGAACTGAAACAGTGACCCACGGCGGGGTTATAGATAAACCACAATCAACACAGCAGAATCAAATGTAAAATGCATGCACATACAAAGAAAATATTCAGCAAAATAATTCCAACTTCGTCGTGGAATAAAAGCATTAACCTAAGCCTACAAATTTCTACGTCTGCCCAGGCACTTCTAAACACCCTGTTGGTGAGACAGAAATAAAAGGGGAGAACCCGTTACTTTGAGGTGCCTCGGGGCTGGTCCGGAGTGAAAGTCCCGGCTTCGGTCCGGAGCGCTCCGGATCACGCGACGTCCTGAACGCGTCTTGACGACCGCAGGGTCCGCAGGCTGCAGCGGGGACCAGACTGAGAGAGTTCCTTCGTCTTTCTCTCTCTCTCTGGGCTCCTAGACGCTTGTTGGGCCAAACAACGCGTCGTCCTCTCTCGATCACTGGGAGATAAGGCGGCTTCCAGTATTTGATCAGAGGGAATTAAAGGTACCTTTTTGAGTCGACCTCCTGTCTGCACAGGGAATGGTTTTGCTTCGAAAAAAATCTCGGTCCAGCGAGAAACTCGAGCACGTGGCGTGGGATTACTCCACGGAGTACAGCTGTGTCTTCTCGGGTTGGCAGGGCGCCAGGGAAGAAGATCGATTGCGAGGTGCAACCGAGTTTTATCAACTTTACCCTAGCAACGTTATCGGTTGCTAGGGCGCCGGCCATTTTGGGCCGCGTTGCATGATGGGAGTTGGTGGCCATTTTGACCACCATGCATCATGGGAAATGCAGTCTGTCACGTCCTGACATGGCACAACACATCTCTCCAGGACCTGTACGCCTCCAGGACTCTGAGGCGTGCAGGAAGATTGTAGCTGATCCCTCGCACCCCAGTCATGGACTATTTCAGTCACTTCCCTCTGGCAGGAGGCTGAGGTCCATCAGGACCAGAACCTCACGCCACAAGAACAGTTTCTTCCCATCTGCTACCGGCCTTATGAACAAGGCCAAGAGCCGCGTGTGACTCTGGACACTGCCTCTCTCCCCCGTTCGGGGCTTACAAGCTTCTGCGTTACATTAACGCACAGTTTTACTGAGTGTATATAGCTTCTGTATATATATTGATTTTATTCAATTTTACTTATTTTATTGTATTCTTATTTCTGTCTGCACCATCATCACCAAGTCAAATTACTTGGCGATTAAACTTGATTCTGATTCTGATTTTGGTCTAGGGGCTGCATTAAGTTTAATCTGATCTCAAGGGGGCCACACAAGTAAACTCATTGCAAGGTTAAATAGAACTAATAAAAGTGCACTTGTTGTTGATTTTTATATTAAACGGATTTCCCTTTTACAAAACACATTATGAATAACCTCAGAGTTTAAGAAAAGTATCTGCAATTTCAACAATACTTTTACTCGGTTAAACATTTATTTAAGTGCATTATGCATAGGAACTGATCACAGTGATTGTAAAATGTTGAAAAACATTTATTCACAGTGTTTGGGAATTAAAAACACTGTCCTGCATGACAAAATACATCAATCAGATAAAACATTAAGCAATTATTGTATTCAAACTTATATTTTTACATACATTTAGGGAGGCATTCAATAATAGTATTAATATTTTCTAGTGAATATAAACAAACACAACAGGAAAACAACAACAAAAATAACCCAAATAACACCAAAGAGTTTCTTTCTCTTATTTAAGTCTGTCCTTTTGTTTGCAGGATGATTAATAGTCCATCAATCAATGATCTGTTTTTTTTTTAGTCTATGATCCACGGCAATAGGTCCGGGAAAATGAAATAGCCCGGTTCAATTAAATCCTACCGCACAGCTGCAGTGATGGTAGCTCACCATCCTGGTTCGGAACAGGGGGTGGAAAAGAAAACCCCTTACCTAAACAAGGTCATACAGAAAAACAAAAATTAGCACTTGAGCAGGTTTAAACTGCCATCCAAAACATCTAAACATTCATAAAAAAATACCTATATTCCCTTTGTTGTGCAACTCCAAGGGAATTCCTGAATTCCATAGGCCATTGACAAATTTAATGAAAAGAAATTAAAAATTATTCTTAAAGGACAACATTTTGAAAAATCAAAAGGCTAATTTAATGTTTTGAGAACATCTCTTCTATTCGGCCACAAAAACCAGCAAAAAGAGAATGATCTTTTAAGCTATAAGACCATTTTTAAGATGCCAATACATAGATTTTAAGCGGGCGTTTAGCCATCGCATTGCTATTATAATATAAAACGAACAACATAAAATTAACGACTCACCGTCAAGTGGTTGCCAGAAAACACCCAATGGAATCCTTCGTCTGGGTTAATTGGCCTTTATTCAACAATATTCTTCAGTAATTTAGGAAAAACGGCAACACTAGCCACAGCGTTAGCAGCAAGAAGATGGAGGAGTTCACCTCTGACCCGGAATTAAAAGGGTACTGCTAGTTTGACCCATCAAAATAAAAAAAAAAAATTTGATTATTTTGTGCAGGAGTGTTACATCATGTTGTCTGCTCTGAATAAAACACAGCGGCACTCGTGAACAATATAGGAACTGCAGGTTTTCAATTGAACGAAGTACGTTTTTTTTAGTAATCATTGTTATATAATGATAAGGCATTTGGCCCCCGGGCCGGACTAAATCGTTCGGCGGGCCGGTTCTGGCATGCGGGCAGTACGTTTGACACCCCTGTGCTAGAGGTTTTCCTTCCCGTTAATGGGGAGTTTTTCTTTCCACTGTCGCTTCATGCTTGCTCAGTATGAGGGATTGCTGCAAAGCCATGGACAATGCAGATAACTCTCCTTGTGGCTCTATGCTTCTTCAGGAGGGAATGCTGCTTGTCAAGACTTTGATGCAATCAACTGGTTCCCTTATGTAGGAATATTGTTTTGACCAATCTGTATTATCTGACCCAATCTGTTTAGTATGATTGAACTTGACTTTGTAAAGTGCCTTGAGATGACATGTTTCATGAATTGGCGCTATATAAATAAAATTGAATTGAATTATATCATGTGATTGATGCTTCCACAATAAATTAGCCATAGTTACTGAACTCCCCATTACCCTTTCCAGTTCTTTCCTCTCTTTATATATTTACTACAATAAATCAACACGTTCTACTCGTTCTGTTTCCCCTAAATAAGAACAATCACCGGATGGATATTTCACTATTATTTTTTAACCACTATTGATACTAGTGTGCCCAAATTCTGTATTTTATGTAAATTCCTTCCTCTAAAATTATCTAAATTCCATCTCTCCTACCTTATTACTTTTTTTATTTTTGCTTTATACCATATATCTAATAACTGACATCATCTAAAAGATCTTGATGTTTTCAGATTTTCAACTTATAATACTGGTTAAACAAGACGTTGAATCTGAACAGACAACCACATTTCTAGGCTTCACCTCCAGCACCCATTGCAATGCCAAAATAATTGCCAACATCTCTGCTGAAAATATTGATAAATTATCTGTCGTTCTTCATTTCATAAAAAACTTTTTGTTTCGGAATATAAATTGCTACTCCTGTTTTACCATTTTCCTCTTTTGATGCATCTGTATACATTTGTGTCACATTTTCATACATTATTTCTAAATACTGATGAATCATTTGATACAATCTTCTACAGGACTGTTCTATTTTTTTTTTGGTTTCTACATTTACTATTGGCATTTCAAATAACTATGGAGCAATTTTAGATTTGGCTCTACTTTTACACAACAGCACTTGTTATTGGATTGGTAAATTTTTTAGAAACCCGAAAGTCCCTAAGATTGTTGTTTTAAAGCTTGGGCTACAGGCAATCTTTTAAGACCCCCTAATTAATTCTAGAACCATGCACCATGTCTGTTTTACAATCATAGAAGAACTCAGAAAAATGTTGACTCAATAATTGAATGTCCACAACTTCTGATAAAATTTTACATGTTTCTTTAATTAGTACGCTTTAGCAAGGAATTGGCGACAGCAATAAACAATTTAACAAATTAAAAATTCCATCAACTTCCTGTCTTTTATCTAAGGCTGCTTACTAATGTTTTCAGGAGAGGCTTTTAAATTTAGAAGAGCAGACAGACCCGAACCACAGATGGAATCCCAAAGTGTCTTTGATTGCCAGATAAGGAGGTGTTCAGCCAAAAACTTCCCTTCTCTTGATGGCAACCCCGATGTCCCTTTAATCTCCCATTTACAAAGACTCATGGCTCGAGCCCTTTGCTTTGATGTCCGTGTCTGAGGTCCGTCTCTTCTTCTCGACAAGTTGGTTCAGCTTCAGAGCTGACATCACGGGTGCGTCTCTCATCTCTGGAACATCTGGGTTCTTCTCATTAACCAGATCAAAACCACAGCAGTTCTTCTTGACGGGCTTTGCAGACCGTTGGCCCCGAATTGTGGAAAAACAGGAAAAAGTGGGTAACAGCTTAGTCTCGCTGGTTCTCAGAGACAGGTGTTGTTCCCTCGGCTCGTTGATCTTTGTTTCCGTCTTGGGTCTTCTTTCTTCTGCTCCATGTTGCGTGTCTTCGGAGATAAGACTGAGCCACGAACACACACATGATCTTCCCTTTATGTGGTGAAAGAACCGTTGGGAGGCTGCAATGCTTCGAACCATCCCCCTGCACTGAATAACAGCACTACGTATCTCATTTCCTCTTAACCTTTACCCTAGGCAGCGAGTCAGTTGAGCTAAAGGTCTTGTTCCCCTTTTTTAGTGTTACAGGCGGGCCTCTCGACCCCCAACCTAAACACCGAGTCGGTTGAACCGAAGGTCTTGTTGTGCTTCTTCTACCACAGACGCACCACTTCCTCTTTCTTCTCGGACAGATTTCCTGTAAAAAAACACCTGCTCTCTCTCTGACTGTTATCTTTCTCCACTTTTCGTTCATCTACTCCTCCACGGTTCCACATCCTCTCCACTGAACATGTTAATTCTGTCAAGGTTCTCTGTCTTACCATGCTCTTTAACTCTGCTTCACAGATGGCTGCAGTGAATGGGTGGGCGTGGCCCACACCTGCAGCTCATTAAGGAACCCTTGTCTCTGGCTTAAAAGTAGTGCACAGACAGCTGGAAGACACCAGAGTGTTACCCCGTCGTGGTATGCCTAAGCCACAGATCTGTCTCCTGTGCTTCGTATCTGTGAGTTTTGGAAACCCAGTCTTTGGACTAATCCTGTCTCCTGTTCTACTCCAGTTTGCTGTGTTTGGATTTACTCACCTGTGTTGGCTCCGTGCTCTGAGGACCAGTCATCCGAATCCCCGCCGCTCAGATTTTGCTCTGGCATCTCCACTTATACTCCCTTGGTGGTACCAAGCCGGGCGTGAGAACCCCTCCCTGGATTTACCTGATTCGTCTTGACACACTCCGGTTCTTCCAGCTGCTCCTCCTGTCTACCGCCACAGTGGTGCTGTTCTGGCCCCCGCCTGTATTACATCTGCCAGCCCTCCTGTCACTCAGCCACCATCTTCCATCAGAGAGTTATGGTCACATGGTTCCTTTTTCACTCATCCCCCCCGGACAGGTCTCCCCAACCAAACGGTAAGTGGCGCAGCTTCTGGAACATTTCCCCCTGGTTCGACCCTCAGTAAAAATATCCTCTTTATTCCCGCAGTCGTTCCGGCTCTGACGTTCAGACCCCGCCTGTCGCACACAGCATGTGCTTTCCCTTTGTTGTGCCTAAAAATAAACATCCTAAAAACTGTTCCTGCTTCTGTCTGTGTCTGCATGTGGGCCAAATACTTAAAAACCATGACAAATTCTATTTTCTACTCAGCCTGTCTACACTAAAACAATCATTGCTTCATTTATTCAATACAGAGAAAACAATCAAAGTTCAGACTAGCTGAACAAACAAACAATTTAAACTTACAATTACAGAGCTCTTTAAGTTGTCTACTTTACTTAAAACCTTTATTTAATTATTTCTTAATTTGTGATTAACATGGAATATGTACGAGCTCACTATACCACTGATTTTAGAGGCATTTTGAAAATATATAAAAAGATGTTAGAATTGGTATATTTTTGCATGATTGCAAAAAGGACTCTTTCTTAAAACCTGTTTATCACCATTAAAACATTATGTAATTTTTCAAAGTCAAACCATTGTTCCAAATTTGCACAATATTCTACAGCTTTGAGTCATGAAGAACTGCAGAGATTTTTACAAAATTTACTATGAATTTAGACTTGTATATTTTTAGTTTCTATCTTTGATTTCTTTGTATATTTGATCTTTCCTTAAATTCTATTTGAAATGTTGTCATCTTCAATCTCACTTTCCAAATTTAAAATTGTTATACGCTGTACTGTCAATATTGGTTGAAAAAAACCAAGGAATTTGAATTGGGTTTCAACCCTTGCATCATAAAATAATCAAGGTGAGCCAAAGCTATCGTTTATAACAAAAACACTTTGTGGGGAAATACAGGAACAGGAGCAGGATGTACAAGAGAGCATTTTTGTTT
Source organism: Fundulus diaphanus (assembly GCA_037039145.1). Classification (NCBI taxonomy): domain Eukaryota; kingdom Metazoa; phylum Chordata; class Actinopteri; order Cyprinodontiformes; family Fundulidae; genus Fundulus; species Fundulus diaphanus. Next base: position 3,390,263 of record CM073133.1, read on the forward strand.
TTTAAAGCAAGCCTCAAGCATCAACATGAGCCAGCTTTATATACTTCATGGTTGTGAACACTGAGTTTGTTGGGAGCAGCAGAGTTTATAAAGTCTGACCGCAGCTGGGGGAAAGGAGAAAGTAAGGCAAATAGGCAAGGCAAATTTATTTATATAGCACAATTCAGTACAGAGACAATGCAAAGTGCTTTACATGATTAAAATATTTCAATTCAATTCAATTTTATTTATATAGCGCCAAATCATGAAACATGTCATCTCAAGGCACTTTACAAAGTCAAGTTCAATCATATTATACAGATTGGTCAAAAATGTCCAGGTAAAAGCCAGTAAATTAGAATATTTTGAAAAATTTGATTTATTTCAGTAATTGCATTCAAAAGGTCTAACTTGTACATTATATTTATTCATTGCACACAGACTGATGCATTCAAATGTTTATTTCATTTAATTTTGATGATTTGAAGTGGCAACAAATGAAAATCCAAAATTCCGTGTGTCACAAAATTAGAATATTACTTAAGGCTAATACAAAAAAGGGATTTTTTAGAAATGTTGGCCAACTGAATAGTATGAAAATGAAAAATATGAGCATGTACAATACTCAATACTTGGTTGGAGCTCCTTTTGCCTCAATTACTGCATTAATGCGGCGTGGCATGGAGTCGATGAGTTTCTGGCACTGCTCAGGTGTTATGAGAGCCCAGGTTGCTCTGATAGTGGCCTTCAACTCTTCTGCGTTGTTGGGTCTGGCATTCTGCATCTTCATTTTCACAATACCCCACAGATTTTCTATGGGGCTAAGGTCAGGGGAGTTGGCTGGCCAATTTAGAACAGAAATACCATGGTCCGTAAACCAGGCACGGGTAGATTTTGCGCTGTGTGCAGGCGCCAAGTCCTGTTGGAACCTGAAATCTCCATCTCCATAGAGCAGGTCAGCAGCAGGAAGCATGAAGTGCTCTAAAACTTGCTGGTAGACGGCTGCGTTGACCCTGGATCTCAGGAAACAGAGTGGACCGACACCAGCAGATGACATGGCACCCGAAACCATCACTGATGGTGGAAACTTTACACTAGACTTCAGGCAACGTGTATCCTGTGCCTCTGCTGTCTTCCTCCAGACTCTGGGACCTCGATTTCCAAAGGAAATGCAAAATTTGCTTTCATCAGAAAACATGACTTTGGACCACTCAGCAGCAGTCCAGCTCTTTTTTTCCTTAGCCCAGGTGAGACGCTTTTCGCGCTGTTTCTTGGTCAATAGTGGCTTGACACGAGGTATGCGGCAGTTGAAACCCATGTCTTTCAAGCGTCTCTTGGTGGTGGATCTTGAAGCACTGACTCTAGCAGCTGTCCACTCCTTGTGAATCTCCCCCACATTTTTGAATGGGTTTTTTTTCACAATCTTGACTAGGGCGCGGTGATCCCTATCGCTTGTACACTTTTTCTGACCACAGTTTTTCCTTCCCTTTGCCTCTCTATTAATGTGTTTGGACACAGAGCTCTGAGAATAGCCAGCCTCTTCAGCAATAACCTTTTGTGTCTTTCCCTCCTTGTGCAATGTGTCGATGGTCGCCTTTTGGACAGCTGTCAAATCTGAAGTCTTCCCCATGTTTGTGTAGGCTTCAGAACTGGACTGAGAGACCATTTAAAGCCCTTTGCAGGTGTTTTGAGTTAATCAGCTGATTAGTTTGTGGCACCAGGTGTCTTCAAAATTTAACCCTTACACAATATTCTAATTTTGTGACACGGAATTTTGGATTTTCATTTGTTGCCACTTCAAATCATCAAAATTAAATGAAATAAACATTTGAATGCATCAGTCTGTGTGCAATGAATAAATATAATGTACAAGTTACACCTTTTGAATGCAATTACTGAAATAAATCAAGTTTTCAAAATATTCTAATTTACTGGCTTTTACCTGTAAGGAAACCAGTTGATTGCATCAAAGTCCCGACAAGCAGCATTCACTCCTGGGGAAGCGTAGAGCCACAGGGAGAGTCGTCTGCGTTGTACATGGCTTTGCTGCAATCCCTCATACTGAGCAAGCATGAAGCGACAGTGGGAAGAAAAACTCCTCATTAACGGGAAGGAAAACCTCCGGCAGAACATGGCTCAGTATGAACGGTCATCTGCCTCGACCGACTGGGGGTTACAGAAGACAGAGCAGAGACACAACAAGAGAGACAAAAAAGCACAGAAGCACACATTGATCCAGTAATCTGTTCTACATTAGATGGTAATAGTCGGTGATCTGTCTTCCCTGGATGATTTCACAGTTAACAGAACGCCAGACCAGGTGTACCTACTATGAAGATAAAAGAGAGAGAACAGAAAGTTAAAGCAGAAATGACAACACGTAATGCATAATTGAAGAACAGTAGAACTCTATAGAGTGAGAAAATTAGATACTGATGTCCTCCAGCAGCCTAAGCCTATAGCAGTAAAACTATAAAGGTAGCTCAGAGTAACATGAGCCACTTTAGTTATAAGTTTTGTCAAAAAAGAAAGATTTAAGATTAGTCTTAAAAGTAGACAGGGTGTCTGCCTCACAGACCAAAACTGGGAGTTGGTTCCACAGGAGAGGAGCCTGATAGCTAAAGGATCTGCCTCCCATTCTACTTTTAGAGACTCTAGGAACCACCAGCAGACCTGCAGTCTGAGAGCGAAGTGCTCTGTTAGGAACATACAGGGTAATCAGAGCTCTGATATATGATGGAGCTTGATTATTAAGGGCTTTATACGTTAGAAGAAGAATTTTAAATTCTATTCTTGATTTAACAGGAAGCCAGTGAAGGGAAGCTAAAATTGGAGAAATATGATCCCACTTGTTGATTTTCATCAGAACTCTTGCTGCAGCATTTTGGATCAGCTGAAGGCTTTGAACTGCATTTTGTGGACTTCCTGATAGTAAAGAATTACAATAGTCCAGCCTTGAAGTAACAAATGCATGGACCAGTTTTTCAGCATCACACCTGGACAGAATGTTTCTAATGTTGGCAATATTCCGGAGGTGAAAAAAGGAAACTCTGGAAACCTGTTTAACATGGGATTTAAATGACATGTCTTGGTCAAAAATAACACCAAGATTTTTTACTTTATTACCAGAGGCCAAGTTAATGCCACCCAGATTAAGTTATTGGTTAAGAAGTTTATTTTTTGAGGACTCTGGCCCAAAGATTACAACTTCGGTCTTGTCAGAATTTAGATGCAGGAAATTTAAAGTCATCCAGCTTTGTCATCAAGACATGACTGCAGTCGAAGTAATTGATTGGATTCATCAGGATTTATGAATAAATATAGCTGAGTATCATCAGCATAACAGTGGAAATTAATCCCATGCTGTCTGATAATTTTGCCGATCGGAAGCATATATATAGTAAATAGAATTGGTCCAAGGACTGAACCCTGTGGTACTCCACAGGTGACCCTAGAGTTTGAGGAAGATTTATTATTAATATGAACAAACTGGACTCTGTCCGACAGATAAGATTTAAACCAGCCTAATGCTTTCCCCTTAATCCCTACAGTATGTTCAAGTCTTTGTAGGAGAATATTGTGATCAACTGTATCAAATGCAGCACTGAGATCTAACAGGACAAGTACAGACACAAGTCCATTATCTGAGGCCATGAGAATATCATTAGTGACCTTCACCAGAGCTGTTTTGGTGTTATGATGAACTCTGAAGCCTGACTGAAACTCCTCAAGTAGGTCATTGCTTTGTAAATGTTCACAAAGTTGATTAGCAACTACTTTCTCAAGAATTTTAGATAAGAAAAGAAGATTAGATATAGGTCTGTAGTTTACTAACTCATCTTGATCAAGAGAAGGTTTCTTAAGTAAAGGTTTAATAACAGCTACTTTAAAAACCTGTGGTACATATCCATTTACTAAGGATAGATTAATCATGTCTAAAATAGTGCCACTGATCGAAGGGAATGTCCTTAAACAACTTGGTTGGGATTGGATCTAACATACAGGTAGAAGGTTTCGATGAAGCTAAGATTTTAGATAGCTCAGAAAGCTCTACTGCTTCTAAACAGTTCAGACACTGCGCAGGTTCTAAAGATTCCTCCAATGCTGCCTCACTTACTGAGGATGAGGTAATCATGTTTGGGAGGATGCCAATTCTTTTATTTTTAATGGAATCAATTTTATTTATGAAGAATCCCATAAAATCGTTACTACTAAGAGCTAAGGGAATGGATGGATCAACAGAGCTGTGGCTCTGTGTAAGTTTGGCAACTGTACTGAAGAGAAATTTAGGATTATTTTTATTCTCTTCAATTAATGATGAAAAATATGATGCTCTAACTCTGCGAAGGGTCTTTCTATACAACAATAGACTATCCCTCCAGATTAGGTAGGATTCCTCTTGGTGTGTAGAGCGCCATTTTCTCTCCAATTTCCTAACATTGTGCTTCAAGGAACGCAGCTCTGAATTAAACCAGGGAGCCAGCTTCCTGTGAATAATCACCTTCTTTTTCAAGGGAGCTACATTGTCTAATGCAGAACGCAATGAGGAAGTCACACTGTTAGCAAATGTATCTATTTGTGAATGGGAAGAAACAGCATTGCTGCCATCTACAGGGCATTTCTGCAATACTGAGGATATTAAAAAGGGGACAGACTCTTTAAGTTTTGATACAGCATTATCCGATAAAGATCTACTATAATGGAACCCTCTTTTGGGGGTGGAGAACTCAGTTAAACTCAAATTTTATTAAAAAATGACAGGATAGGACAGGGTTGTGAGAGAATACTGTTAATTCTTCACAATCAATGCCATATGTCAGTACAAGGTCCAAAGTATGGAGCCGAGAGTGCATTGGCTTATGCACATTTTGAGCAAAACCAATTGAATCTAGGATAGATTTAAAGGCTACACTAAGGTCATCACATTCAGTGTCAACATGGATGTTAAAATCACCCACTATAATAACCTTGTCAGTATTTAACACCAAATCAGATAAGAAATCTGACAACTGATCCAAAAACTGACTGTAAGGGCCTGGTGGACGATACAAAACAACAAACAGAAGAGGTTTTATTGCTTTGCAGTTTGAATGAGGGAAACTGAGGGTTAAATGTTCAAAAGAACTGTAATTATTAATTGGCCTGGGACTAATTAATAAATCAGACTGAAAGACGGTTGCCACTCCTCCTCCTCTTCCCACAGATCTGGGAATGTGGAAATTTGAATAACTGGAGGGAGTTGACTCATTTATACTAACGTAGTCCTCTTGTAGCCAGGTTTCTGTGAGACAAAACAAATCAATCTGATTCTCAGAAATCAATTCATTAACTAACAAAGTCTTTGGAGGGAGAGACCTTATATTTAATAGACCACATTTAATTCTTTTATTTTTTGGTTCAAAGTGATCCGTATGGATTTTTATTAGATTTTTATGATCTGTTCCTTTTAGATCAGTTTTTGATCTTTTAAAATATAGCAATAAAAGCAAGTAGGGATAGAATGTAGAAACAAAAAAGAACATTAAAAACAGTAAAACAGTTTAACTGGAACATTCAAAGGCAATTTTAAACAAATGTGTTTTTAATCTCGATTTAAAGGAACTCAGGCTTTCCGCACTTTTACAGTTTTCTGGAAGTTTGTTCCAGATAAGCGGAGCATAGGAACTAAATGCTGCTTCTCCGTGTTTGGTTCTGGTTCTAGGTATGCAGAGCAGGTTGGAGCCAGAAGCCAGAAGTAGCATCTAGGGTGGCATCAGCCATCTTCTATGGTGTTGTTTGTTGGAGTAGCAGCTTAACTGTAGCTGAGAGGAAGCAGCTGTATAAACTCATTAAGGCAAGGCATGTTTATTTGCAAAGATCATTTCATTAATTCAGTACATTATAAGGGAACATTGCAGTGGAACTGTGGCAGCAGCTCAGATAGAGTATAAGACAAGTTGGAATACAAACTTCAGCATTGACATTCAAAGGCAACTATTAACAAAGGTATTTTTAATCTTTAAAGGAACCCAGGCTTTCAGCACTTAAACAGTTTTCTGGGAGTTTGTTCCAGATCAGTGAAGCATAGGAACTAAATGCTGCTTCTCCATGTCTGGTTCTGGTTCTTGTTCTATAGAGCGGGCTGGAGCCAGAAGACCTGAGTGGTCTGGAGGGTTGATGCACTGATAACAAGTCTGTGATGTATTTAGGTGCTAAGCCATTCAGGGATTTATAGACTACAGGAGGATTTTAAAGTCTATTCTCTGAGACCCAATAAGAGAAAACCAGGCATAGCCAGAGTGGTAAATTTCTCTGTAATCACTATAAGGGAGAGGGACAAAAGATTATTGCCTGTTTTCACCACTCTGGTTACATGCTTGTAGTTTTAGTGTCCTTGTAGTTCTCATTTTGACCACTAGATGCCTTCCCCCCAATCATTGATGCATTAGAATCCTTTTCCCAACCAAAGCAGTAGTGTGACTTCTCTATGATGTGTTTCATCAACAGTGAGCGTCTTTTGAAAAGCAAACACATTACTCTCATTGTTAGTGTGACCCATGATGAGGCGTATTTTCTGTGTGAAACTGTGAAAGTTTGGATCTGAGCTGTTTGTGTTACAGCTGCTAATATTGCAGACTGTGAGGCAGTGATTCTAGGCTAGTGAAACTTAACTAAACTACTAAGCAAAATGAAGACAAAAAGAAGCTAAGGAACTATTTACATGCAAGTGGTTGATCATAATCAGAATAATTCAGTGAATCCGGTTCACTGCAGATCTGATTCAAAGAGCATGGAATGGAGTTAAATTAGCTTAACTAATTTAGAACAACATTTGGCATGTGTTTCAATCCATTCACAATGCGAATCCTGAGTTAAACAAATGTTATTTGATTAAATAACATTTTTATTTAAGTCAAAAACCAAAGTTCATCTTAAAGAATATGGAATGAGCTTAAATTAGCTTTGCTAATTCAAAACATTTGGCATGTGTTTTAACTCATTTAGAATGCAAATCCTGAGTTAATCAGGACATTATTTTGAGTAAATAACATTCTAAAGACGGATTCTCTCGGTAAAATGATTTACTTCAGAGACGGCTTGCCTTTATAAATGCAGTGTGCATACAGCGCCCCCTAGCGCCTCCGGGCGATCAGTCACTAAAATCGGTTACTCCTAAAGTTAACCAAAACGCCTCTAAATTGGCATTAATATTCCATATTAATGTGAAAATAAGGCTCCTAGCACTATCGAACGACGGCGGAGTTAAACAAACAAGCCTTTTGCTTTAAAACAAGCTCCTTTTGAAAGTCTGGAACCGGATGTAACCAGGAGCTAAATAGCATTTTGGCTAGTGGATTTTTTGGCGCCAACATTAAAAGCTTCGGCTTTTATTTTAGTCATAATGAGTAGGCCGGTGTTAAGAAAATATCTTAGTTAAGCAGAGTGGTGTCTGTCTCCCTGCTCCAGCGTAAGATAACATGCAGCTTCAGTTTTATTGCCCCCGAGGGGGTGGTCAGAAGGAGAGGGGGTTAGTCCTCCTCCCCCTGAGCGAGCAGGAGGGGTTGTAAAGTTGATAAAAAGAGTGTTTGTCCAAAACTTACTTCAGACAGACTTCTCGACCGCGCGGTGAAATCATCTTGATTGGTAAATGTATACTCTGTCTCCATATTTAATTTCCATGAATTAAATATGCATTTAAACTGTTCTACATCTTGATTAATGTTTTCTCACTTGCGGCCAAATCCGGAATCGGGATAAGACGGGTTTTCAATAGACATGTAACAGCAGGCCGGTAAACCTAATCTTTAACACCGGATAACATAAATATTAATATCCCATCAATGTATGAAACCCTTGTGGAGATAACCTTTGTTATAACCATAAAAACACACACGGCAACGGTATTAGCATTGCCATGGAACAGGATTCTAGCATGAGCTACTTCTGTTAGCCTTTTGTTTTAACCACCATGCACAACGCCTTACACAAACATTTTCCAATTATCATGTAACCTTTCCCTTTGGGTCTCCTGTCCAACGGTGCTTTGTGTGAGTTCAGTCTACTTCGGCCATCCAAGGAAGGAGCACTGAAAAGGGAAAACGTAATTTCAGCAGCAGACTGCGGCCATGCAGTTCTGGGCTAGCTTGCGGCTCATCAGCCTAGAAGCAGCCACATGTGGTCGGGATCGGAGGCCTGATGTCGTGCAGATAGCCTCAGAGCCGGTTGCAGTCACGATTTTATCAGGTTTTCCTCAGCATGCGAAAGCGGGCCCTTTTCTGGCTTTTCAGCTCCGTCTGGAGTCTGCATTCCTGTAAAGGCTGAGAAAAAATAAACAAAGCTGTTTTTGCATTCTGTAGTTCGCGCAGAAGTCAGAGTGCCGCTTAGCTTGACTCTATGTGATGATTCTCCGGATTCAGTCAGGTCTCCGCTCCGCAGAGGACGAGAAAGAGGATTCCCCTGTTTCGCTCTGGTCACTCCATCGAAACAGTCAGATGAGTTTCGCAGCCCTTTCTGTGCAGCTTGGCTTTTGGGCCTTGAGTCACATAGCTGCTGGTCAAAGCGGACTCAAAGCGGATCAGTTGTGGCTGGCAGTTTCTCCTGATGCCCGGGAGGAACTGAGTTTCAGAGAGGCTCATGTCTCACTCAGCTCTTGGCTTCTTCCAGGCCCCATGTGGCTCCTGCAGAGCAGCCCCCCGCCCGCCCCTCTCCTCGAGGCCTCCAGGAGAAAAGTGGTCATCATCTCTGGCCAGGGGTAGAATGAAGATGTGTGAGCTTGGTCAGAAGTGCTCTGACCTTTTGTCTGTGGGAAGTGGTTTACAGCAGCCACCCTGCTGAGAGAGAGGCTTTGCAGCAGGGTGGTGGAATTCCTTTGGTACCTCCTCCATGGTAGATGGTCAGAATTCAATCTGACATCAATTATTTCATCATGGCTTTAATATGGCACACCTGGAAACATCTTCAAACACAACTTGACTCCATACAACACACTAATGGAACAGCAGCTATATACTGATTTTTCATTCAAGAATGGTTTTCTAAGGGGATGTGGCCCATTACTCATTTTATTAATGAATGAAACATTTCAAACATGTTGAATTTTGTAATATGTTGTACAATTACACACTGTTTAAAGTTATTTAATGTTTAATAAACAACTCTCTGTTTGTTAGGTATTGTCTGGTGAATATAAGCCCAAACAGCTGATATCAGGATAACAGTTAAAAGGGATGATTCGAGCACATGCGAGCTTGTACAGCAAACTCTGCACACACATAGAATAGATGAGTGACAACTTCTCTTCAAGTTCAAGAATTCAATTAACAGAAATTAAATTAACATACAGAAAACATCACTATATAATGCTGTTTATCTCAAATAACACTATATTTCAATCAACAAATCCTCTCTACTAGACTAGTGAAATTTAACTAAAACAACTAAGCAAAATGAAGATAAAAAGAAGCTAAGCTAAGGAACTATGTGCATACAAAAGAAACAAAAGACAACGTAAAAGTAGGTGATCATCATCAGAATAATTCAGTGAATCCTGGTTCACTGCAGATCTGAGTCAAAGAACCAAAGTTCAACTTAAAGAACATGGAATGAGCTTAAATTAGCTTAACTAATTCAGAACATCACTAGGTATGTGATTCAACCCATTCACAATACAAATCCTGAGACAAACATTTTAAAGAATGATTTTTTCAATAAGAATCTGTAAACTTAAGGAACGTTTGATATTGCTAATGCGATTATACCCCCGGGAGGCTAGGGGTCGCTTTAGCGATTGGTCGTTAAAATTGGTTAATCCTAAAGTAATACAAAACACCTTTAAATCAACTTTAATATTCCATATTAATGCGGTAATAATGCTCATAGCACCATCGAATGATGGTGGAGCGAAACGAAACAAACCTTTGAAATGATCTGTTGTTGCGCATCAGAGCGGAAGTTATCTGAAGCTAAAAGCGTTTAGGCTGGTGGACAGGAATCTGGAATCAGGAATCTCCTGACCTGGAATCCCTCATCATAAACTGTAAGCCTTTTTATTCACCCCACAAGTTTGCTTCTTTCATTCTGGTCGGTGTTTACGTTGCACCACACGCAAACGTGCCTGACACACAGCACACGCTCGCAGACCAGATACTGAATGTGGAGCGGAGCAATCCAGACTCCTTAGTTATTGTCCTTAGTGACTTTAACAAAGGAAACCTCACTCATGAACTTCCTAAATATAGACAGTTTATTAAATGCCCGACCAGAGAGGAGAACATTCTGGATCACTGTTCCACTACAGTCAGAGATGCTTATCACACTGTCCCCCGTGCTGCACTGGGCCAATCTGACCACGTCATGGTTCACCTGATTCCTGCTTACAAGCAGAAACTAAAGCCCTGCAAACCTGTAGTGAAGACATCAAAGAAGTGGACCAGTGAGGCTGTGGAGGATCTTCAGGCGTGTTTGGATTCTACTGACTGGGATGTCTTCAGGGCTGCTACCAACAGCCTGGATGAGTTCACATAGGCTGTGACATCATATATCAGCTTCTGTGAGGACTGCTGTGTTCCATCACGAACCAGGGTGAGTTACAACAATGACAAACCCTGGTTCACAGTCAAACTCAGAAGGCTAAGGCTGGATAACGAAGAGGCCTTCAGGAGTGGGGATAAATATAGATTCAGAGACGCAAAATACAAGTTTAGTAAGGCGGTGAAAAAGGCTAAATGACTAAATGATTCTGAGAAGCTGCAAAACCAGTTTTCAGCCAACGACTCTGCTTCTGTCTGGAAAGGTCTCAGGCAGATAACAAACTACAAGCCAAAAGCCCCCCACTCCACGAATGACCGACACTTGGCCAACGACCTGAACAAATTCTACCGTCGATTCGACAGACAAAGGGACAGTCCTGCATTCACCCCCCATGACAACACCCAACAGATCGCCTCCTCTCCTCCACCTCAGTGACAACTCTCTCCATACATGAGAGAGATGTCAACAATCTCTTCAAAAGACAGAACCCCCGGAAAGCTGCCGGACCAGACTCTGTCTCTCCATCCACCTTGAAGCACTGTGCTGATCAGCTGTCTCCAGTCTTCACAGACATTTTTAACACCTCACTGGCGACATGTCACATGTCAGCCTGCTTCAAATCCTCCACCATTATCCCTGTTCCCAAGAAGCCAAGGACCAAAGGACTTAATGACTTTAGACCCGTCGCTCTGACCTTTGTGGTTATGAAGTCCTTTGAGCGCCTTGTGCTTTCACACCTTAAAGAAATCACCGACCCCCTCCTGGACCCCCTACAGTTTGCCTACAGAGCCAACAGGTCTGCAGACGACGCTGTCAACCTGGCCCTTCACCACATCCTCCAGCACCTGGACTCTGCAGGAACCTACGCCAGGATCCTGTTTGTGGATTTCAGCTCTGCCTTCAATACAATCATCCCAGCTCTGCTTCAGGAGAAGCTCTCCCAGCTGAACGTGCCCGACTCCACCTGCAGGTGGATCACAGACTTCCTGTCTGACAGGAAGCAGCATGTGAAGCTGGGAAAAAATGTCTCTGACTCACAGCTCATCAGCACTGGTTCCCCCCAGGGCTGTGTTCTTTCTCCTCTGCTCTTCTCCCTGTACATCAACAGCTGCCCCTCCAGACATCAGTCTGTCAAGCTCCTGAAGGAACCAACTTCCAGTTTTGGTCCGTGAAGCAGACACCCTGTCTACTTTTAAGACTAATCTTAAAACCTTCCTTTTTGACAAAGCTTATAACTAGAGTGGCTCATGTTACTCTGAGCTGCCTTTGTGGTTTTGCTGCTATAGGCTTAGGCTACTGGAGGACATAAGGGCATATTTTTCTCACTCTACTGATTTCTACTGTTCTCCAGTCTACTGTTCTCCAGATTTGCATTGCATTACATTGAAATGACTGTTGTCATTTCAGCTTTTAACTTTTTGTTCTCTCTCTTTTTTCTTCATAGTAGGTACACCTGGTCTGACGTTCTGTTGACTGTGAAATCATCCAGGGAGGACAGATCAACGACTATTGCCATCTAATGTAGAACAGATTACTAGATCAATGTGTGCGTCTGTGCTTTTTGTCTGTCTTGTTGTGTCTCTGCTCTGTCTTCTGTAACCCCCAGTCGGTCGAGGCAGATGACCGTTCATACTGAGCCCGGTTCTGCTAGAGGTTTTTCCTTCCCGCTAACGGATGTTTTTTCTTTCCACTGTCGCTTCATGCTTGCTCAGTATGAGGGATTGCAGCAAAGCCATGTACAATGCAGACGACTCTCCCTGTGGCTCTACGCTTCTCCAGGAGTGAATGCTGCTTGTCGGGACTTTGATGCAATCAACTAGTTTTCTTATATAGGAACATTTTTGACCAATCTGTATAATCTGACCCAATCTGTATAATATGATTGAACTTAACTTTGTAAAGTGCCTTGAGATGACATGTTTCATGAATTGGCGCTATATAAATAAAATTGAATTGAAGTTCGCGGACGACATCACTCTCATCGGACTTATCTCTGATGGTGACGAGTCTGCCTACAGGTGGGAGGCTGACCATCTGGTGACCTGGTGCAGGGAGAACAACCTGAAGCTCAACGCTGTAAAAACAGTGGAGATGGTTGTGGACTTCAGGAAGAACTCAGCCTCAGCTACCCCCTATCACCCTCTGTGACTCCCCCATTGACACTGTGGAGTCTTTCCGCTTCCTGGGAACTATCATCTCCCAGGACCTAAAGTGGGAACTGAACATCAACTCCCTCACCAAGAAAGCCCAGCAGAGGATGTACTTCCTGTGACTGTGGCTGATGCCTCACACCCCAGTCACAAACTATTTCAGACACTTCCCTCTGGCAGGAGGCTGAGGTCCATCACTCCACTTACTCAAACCTCCTCGACATTCCCAGTACCAGACTCAGGACAATGGGAGATAGGGCATTTTGTGCTGCTGCCCGACATCTGTGGAATGCCCTCCCTGACACCTTGAGGGCACCTCAATCCACTTAGTGTTTTAAAAAAGGCCTTAAAACATTTCAAAGCTTTTGGTCCCCTTTAGATGTTTTTTTTCTGTCTTTAAGAATAGCTTTTTTATTTTTTTTATGCTTCCCCCCCCCTTTTTTACCTTTAGTACTTTGAGATCTTTTGATGGAGAGCGCAGTATAAATTAAATGTATTATTATTATTATTTTTAAAACCTCACGCCACAAGAACAGTTTCTCCCCATCCGCTACCAGCCTTATTAACAAGGCCCAGAGCCCCGTCACACTTGACACAGCCTCTCTCCCTCCCCCATTCAGGACCTACAAGCTACACCAACATAGCATCTACAGACCTTCTGCGTTACATTATTGCACTGTCTACTATGTATATAGCTCTGTATATGTATCTATTTTGTCTGCACCATCAACACCAAGTCAAATTCCTTGTAAGTACAAACCTACTTGCCAATAAACTTGATTCTGATTCTGAAATGTTCCTCAAGAAAAAAGCCTCTCACCTGTGTGGATTCTCTTGTGACTATTTAAATTACTCAGTATAGTGAATCTTTTTCCACATATCTGACAAGAAAAAGGCCTCTCCCCTGTGTGGATTCTCTTGTGACTATTTAAATTACTCAGTATGGTGAAACTTTTTCCACATGTCTGACAAGAAAAAGGCCTCTCACCTGTGTGGGTTCGAATGTGAACATTTAAATTACTCAGCCCAGTGAAACTTTTTCCGCATGTCTGACAAGAAAAAGGCCTCTCACCAGTGTGGGTTCTCATGTGAACTTGTAAAGAACAAAAGTGAGAGAAACTTTTTCCACATGTCTGACAAACAAAAGGCCTCTCACCTGTGTGGGTTCGAATGTGAACATTTAAATTACTCAGTCCAGTGAAACTTTTTCCGCATGTCTGACAAGAAAAAGGCCTCTCACCTGTGTGGGTTCTGTAATGATTTTTCAATTGACTCTTGTGCTTCAAAGACTTCCCACAAACATCACATTTTAAAAACATTTTCTTAGTGTCAGTGAAAGACTGATTCTCTGACCCAGTGGAGCTTCTTCCTTCCTGGTCTTTGGTCTGAACTACAGGAGAGATATGAAAGGAAAGCTGCTCAGTTCTTGGTTCTCCTTCACGTTCCTGAAGGGTAAAGGTCTCCATTGAAGCAACAGACTGCTTCTGGACAAGCTGCTCTCCCTCTTTACTGCTGCAGACATCCCCCTGCTCCCTTCTAGTTGGTAAATGTTCAGGATTCTGCTGTTCATGTTTAAGCCTTGAAGAAACTTTTTCCATTTCTTTGTCAATCAGTGGACGTTCTGGTTTCTGTTGTTCCTCTTCAGACCATGCAGACTCAGGCTCTACATGTTCTTCTTTAATAAATGGAGGTTCTGGTTCCCTCTGTTCTTCAGTCAGAAGAGGTTCTGGTTCCATCTGTTCCTCTTCAGACCACTGAGGTTCTGCTTCCTCCTGGTCATGACTGGACCTTCTCCTCTGGTTGCAGAGCTGTTGGGTGGAAGAAGCTTCCTCCTCCATGGAGACATGTGGCTTTTGGAGGTCTGTGGGGACAAAGAAAGAGATCATTAATAGAATTTAACTGATGACTGTCTCATGCATCAGCCTGGTTGTTCCTGGAGATCCTGGACTGAAGGCGTCACACCGTTCACCTAAAATTAGTCTGTCGTGTTTAATTTAAAAGGAGGTGAAGCTAGCAGGGTAAAGTGTCCTCCACACTAATTGGCAGCCCTGGTAAAGATGTTCAAAAAGTTTAAAATAAATCCAATTTTTATTGCATCACTACAAGATTACACAAAAAAATTTAAAAATTAAAACTTGAATTTGAGGAGATTTTTGTCAGAAAGCAAATGTGTGCTCGGAGACTCAATGTCTGCGGGAGGGGGAGGGGGGATGAGGGAATGAATGAAGTCAGATTTAATTCTGAACATGTACCACGGGAGAGGAACCCAAAAGGTATTTCACAGCCACCAATAGACCCCTTGCATCTGACGTCACAGTCACGTGATCGGGGGTGCGCGCCTCCATCTTGGTGGGCACGCTAGCGTGACAGCCCACCACTGCACTGGCCCAGTTACCTCATTACTCGCATGGCCGGCGGAGCGTATACAAAAGACTATTCACTGATTGTTCAATATGGTGCAAACAGACTGCATCTCTGTTGCCAAAGCAATGTTTACAGTTTAGGGTCAGATGTTATCGGACTATATGCAGCCAAGTTATGAGAATAAACAACATTAAACTCACCCTTCCACGGACAACTGCTACATCATTCAGGTATAAAACACACAGTTCACGTATCCATCCGGCAGTGAACTGTTTGTGCGCTCCCAAACTCTTGTATGCCTTCATCTGATCGCCACTGTACGTTGGGGTGGGTGACAACACAAGGTAGTTCACCAGATCCGCACAGCAAACTGATGGCCAATCATCGGGATTGCTAGAAAAACCCTTATCAGGAAGAGCCAAAGGGTCCGCAAATACCGGGCATACATACACTGTACGAGTTTTTCAGTCGTGGTACTTACATACATCTAAAAACTGTGCGATGGAACCGCGGGGTTTAAAAAGTTCACCGCTCACGATCTGTGCGGCGCGACGCTCGCTGTGGTGGCAGAGGCAGGCGAGCGACGGTGGGTGACAGGGACCCAGAGCAGGGGTGTAGAGGCATGGATGTGTTTAGCACTGGTCACAAGAGGGAGCCAGTGTGTTTGGATATATGTTTGTGTGTGTGTGTATGTGGGTGTGGCTGGGTGTGGATGATGGCCTGATAATTAGCACCTGTGTCTGCCCATGGAGTTTTTTGTTTCTTTTTGTCTTTTGTTTGTGACAGAGAGGGTGGAGATAGGGGCCGATATTTTCTGTTGACCGCAAAGTAACAAATCAATAACCAAAGTATTTTTCCAGTCAATATACAAACTTGTCAAAGTGTATTATGCAAGAAGAAGAAAAATAAACACCCTTCAACCAGTATTGGAGCCAAGTTTCCTCCTTCGGTCAGCGAGTCAGACAGATACCTACGTCCTTCCCTCAGTGACTAACCTAGCTTGCGATAGTCACATTACAAGGGGGTCGAGCCCAGCTCTGGCGAGGCCCGCAGGAGGCACCGGGCGTCAGGGGAACGGAGGGGAGAGAGGAGGGACGAGACGCACCGGCGGCCGCGCGGCACGGCAGGTCGGAGGAGTGCCGAAACAGGCGGCCAGCGCGTTGCCGCCCTCCCCAACGCCCCCGCGAGCGGGCCGGGCGGAGGTCGCTTCAGGGACGCCTGGCGGGGACGGAGAGGAGGGCGCTCCCTCGTAGCTCTGCTTGAACAGCAGGATGCGCTCACGAAAACCTCACGACAGCCGACTGAATTTCAAACATGTTTGATTTTCACCGATCGTCCGATTCCTGATCGGGAGGTAGTCGTCCGAAGCCATTCCCCCCTCCTCCCCCCTGTACGATCAAGCTGAAATTCGGCCCGATTCAAAAAATGCTCCCACGACTGAAGAATCGGCCCGAAAAGGGGAAAAACCCGTACAGTTTACGCCCGGCTCTTGAATACCGTGCGTTGTGTAGAAAATGGCATGCCAACCAATATGGCCGCCACGCAAGGGGTTCTGGGTAACGGAGTCACGTGGTTGCAAGGGGTCTATGAGCTGCTTCTCAGCAGGGTGCCTGCTGTAAACCCAAAGCACTCCCCCACATACAAAGGTCAGAGCCCTCCTAGCAGAGACCCAGTCTATTCTTGCAAGCTACATGGAACAGCAGAGTCTGCTTCTTCTACCATGGGGCTCCCGAGGAGCGGAGGACATGAATCCGGAGAATCATCACACAGATCGAAGCTTAGTTGCACTCTAACTTCTGCGCAACACAACTGCAAAGTACAAAATGCCGAAACGGCTTTGTTTATTTTTGTCAGCTGTTGCAGGAAAGCGGACTCGAGACGACGCCTTTCCTTACCAGACATGCTGAGAGATCAGAGGCTGCCTGCAGGACATTGGAGCCTACGATCCCGACCACGCTGTTGGTTACCTCATAGCCGAAGAGCCGTATGTCTGCTGCTGAAAGGATCGTTTTCCAGGACCGCTGCCTTCCTTGGATGACCAAAGTGAACCAAACTCAGACGAGTCACTGACGTGTTCGGCAGAGAAACCAGAGGGCAAAGTTACACGGTCATTGGAAAATGTTTGTGTAAGGCGTTCACATGGTGTCTCTAAACAAAATGGCTAACGGAATTAGCTCATGCCAGTATCCTGTTCCATGGCATTGCTAATTCCATTGCCGAGTGTGTTTTTATGGTTATAACAAACGTAATCTTCATAAGGGTTTCATACATTGATGATATAGTAATGTTTATGTTATCCAGCCCACTCAATATGACTGAAATAAAAGCCAAAGCTTTTAAAGTTGGCGCCGTAAATTCCGCTAGCCAAAATGCTATTTAGCTTCTGGTAGCTTCCGTGTCCAGACTTTCAAAAGGAGCTTGTTTTAAAGCATAACGCTTGTTCTTTCCGCTCCGCCATTGCTTGATAGTGCTATGAGCCTTATTCCCGCATTAATATGGAATATTAATGCCAATTTAAAGGCGTTTGGGGTAACTTTAGGAGTAACCGATTTTAACGACTGATCGCCACAAAAGAATTACACATTAATAAAATCGTCCGTCCCTAAAATAAATAATTTTACTGTGAAAATCAGTCTTTAAAATGTTATTTCCTCAAATAACGTTTTGTGCAACTCAGGACTTGCATTGTGAATGGGTTGAAACACATGCCAAATGTTGTTCTAAATTAGTGAAGCTAATTTAACCTCAATTCATATTCTTTTAGATGAACTTTGGTTCTTTAACTTAAAATATTATTTCATCAAATAATGTTTAGTTTAACTCTATTCCATGTCCTCAAAGTCGGATCTGCAGTGAACCAGGATTCACTGAATTATTCTTATTATGATCAACCACTTTTATGTTGTCTTTTGTATTTTTGCTTTTAAATAGTTCCTTAGCTTAGTTTTCTTTTTATCATCATTTTGCTTAGTAGTTTAGTTAAGTTTCACTAGCCTAGTAGAGCGGATTTGTTAATCGAAATATAGTGTTAATTCAGATAAACAGCATTACATAGTGATGTTCTCTGGATGTTCATTTTAATTTCTGTTATTAAATTCTTGAACTTGAAAAGAAGTTGTCACTCCTTTATTCTATGTGTGTGCTGCAGGTTTTGCTGTTAAAAGATCACTAGTGCTCGAATTCATCCCTTTCAACCATTGTCTTGATATCAGCTTAACAGCTGATTATCACCAGACAATACTTAACAGACAGAGTTATTTATAAAACATTAAATAACTTTAAACGGTGTATAATTGCACAACGTATGTACAAGTGTTTGGTCTCTGATAATTGTTTCTTACTTTGCGACCAAATCTTTGGACCGAGTAAGATGGGTCGTGGTGAAGCGGAATAGGAAACGGACCCGCAATCATAATAGAAGAAAGGAAGAAGTCTTTATTGGTCATTGTAACTGTACATTTCAATGAATGTGTCTCCTGCATTTAACCCATCCTCTAGGAAGCAGTGGTTAGCTTCTATAGCTGCCCAGGGAGAAATCGGGGGTTAAGGGTCTTGCTCAGGGATCCATAGTGGCAGTCTGTGGGGATGGAACCAGGTACCTGCAGCCTTCCCTGAACACAAGATGCTCTAACCACCAGGTCAGCACTAGTGGTTAGAGCAAAGAGAGAATTCAAAGAAAAACAACAGATGCAGGAGTTTGTTAAATAATCAAAGTTACTTTTCCACAGGCACAATGTGATGAGAAATTGAGGGATTGGGACTGAACAGCTGTAGCCTGATGAAAACCACTGATCAGCAAGGCTAAGCAGAAAAAAGGCTGCAGTTTGCTAAGGAGCATAAAGATTGGACTCTGGAGGCCTGGAAGAAGGTCATGTGGTCTGATGAGTCCAGATGGACCATGTTGGTACCAACAGTGAGCAGATAAAGCAGCAACAACAATGGATGTAGAACAGATGTTCCCTGTGGAACACCACATTGAACAAGACAGGAGAATTATCTAGAAATAGATGCAGCTAAGAAGGGTGACGTATGTTAAGATGGTATATAATAATGTAATACAAGCCCACCCCCTTTCTAGGGGAAACCCTGAACTATGAGGACAATCATTCTGAAGCAAAGCCTGGAACATCAGCCGTTTTAGGGTCTGTAACTTTTTTAAGAGTGGGTGGATGTCAACACTCTTGAGATAAACAGGTACCTGACCAGAAGCTAAAGATGCATTTACTATGTCAAGCACACAAGGACCAATGCACTGAAAAACACACTTAAACAAGTATGCTGGAATAAAATCCAGAGTTAGCTAACATGTCAAGTATAGCCAGAAAGACATATGCAGACTTCTTTATCGATAAAGTAAACACAATAGTGTTGTTCAGAAGAACGGAGAGACATGAAAAAAGTTCAGTCAATCTTCTGCGTGACCAGACGGCGGAGTAAAGAATCTGTCTATACTGAGACTTGTGATTTTTCTCAGCTGTTGCAGGAAAGCTGAGAGGAGACAGCGAGGAGCGGTCTCCTCTGCTACGGCCAGACCCAGCTGAGAAGAAAGCTGATCTGAAGTCACCAGCTGCAACCTGTACAGGCCCTCACCAGAAGCAGCTACACCAGGGAAGCTGAGCGGAGGTCCCCGCTTCCACAGCCTGAACTCACACCCTCCATGGAGCTGTGTTCAACTTGCCCAGACCTGGTTCCCCAAACAACGGCTGTTTTCCCTTTTGAGCTAGCGGCTGCTGAGAGAACCGGTTCTACCTTGGATTAATTCACTGCAACCAGAGACAACGGGAGAAATCTGGCAGAGAAATAAAGAGAGAACGTTTAGAATGGTTTACTTAATGTATTTTCATGGTGTTTTTAAAACAGGCATAGCTCCCGTTAGCATTTTGAAACCAAGGGTTGCTGATGTGGCTCCAGTGTGTTTTTACGGTTATAACAAGCTTTACTTCCATAAGAGTTTTATACATTGATGCGATAATGATGTTTGTGTTTTCCGGTCTGCTCATTATGGCCAAATAGATCTGAAAAGTATTTTAAATTAGCGCAGAATGTCCGTTAGCATAGCGCTATTAGCTTCTTACTGATAACTTATGACTACAACCTTAGTCAACGCAACTACGGTTCGTTTTTAAACATAATGTTTGCTGTCGTTTCGTTGGTGCTATGAGCATTATTACAGCATTAATAGGGAATATTAATGTTGATTTAATGGTGTTTTGTGTAACTTTAGGATTAACCCATCAAGTGACCGATCACTATGCCGACCCCTAGCTTCCTGGAGGAATAATCACATTAATAAAATCAAGTGTCCTGAAGGTTGATTTAAGATGGCAAATCATTCTTTAAAATGTTATTTTTTCAAATAATTTTTAACTCAGTATTTGCATTGTGAATGGGTTAAAACACATACCAGACGTTGTTCTAAATTACTTAAGATAATTTAACCTCATTCCACATTCTTTGAGATAAACTTTGGTTCTTTAAGTCAGATCTGCAGTGAACCAGGATTAACTGAATCATTCTGATGGTTTTAAAATAGCTCGTTCTCAACAAATAAAAGGCTCTATGGTCATTTCCACATGTCCTACGAAAAAACTATTTGCTTTGATTGTCACAAAACACCAAAAGTCTCTGTTGGAAACAAAAATCCACCTTCCTGAGTCCATCCCTGAAAGCAGGTGCTGCTTTATTCATGGAAAACTTATTTTTGTTGCTAGATAGACCCCATGAATGTAATAAACCCCACATGTAATAAAATTAAAATCGAGTAAAGTTAAGCCGAAAAATTTAAACAGATCTAGATTTTCATTCAAACAGGAAGTAGGAAGAAAGAAGCAGGTAGCCTTCAAAATATAACCATTAGAGCTGTCCGTTTTAACGCGTTATTAATGCGCTAACTTTGCTAGACCATAACGCCGACAACTTTTTTATTGTATGTTAATCGCTTGTCAAAACACAAACACCGTTGCCTAATGTTTTCTTACCCTCTGCGCTTTCCGTAGTTCCAGGAATGCTAAGTCTGCGCAGGAGACCGCAGCATAAACAGACTCGCGCTTTGAATGGGCAAAAATGGCCAGCAGACAAGGTATCCTGAGTGACAAGTTTCTTTTTAACGTTATGCCAGATGGCTCTCTCAACAAAACCCGAGTTGTTTGCACGTTCTGTAGTGGCGTAATGAGTTACCACCGGAGTACGTCGAGTCTGAAATACCACTTCTTAGCCACACAAGACGTGCAGACTTGGAGTCAACAAGCAACTCGTCAAAGATACACAACGCTAGATAATATGCACTGAAAACCCATGAACAGCACAACTAACAAAAATGGGGGGGATAAAAAGCAGAGAGCAAATTTCATTGTAATGTATGTTTGACAATGACAATAAAGATGATATTAGTTACTATTACTGGTAAAAACCTGGCAGCAGCTATAGCTACATGGATAGCTACCTACTGCAGGCCGATTAATGTAGTAGAGGATGAAGGTCTGCTTGAAATCATTCGCATTGCGAGCAATGATCCAATGTAAGAACTTCACTCAAGCATCAACTGTGAACAGGATTAACAGCTTGTATGAAGAAAATAAGGCGAGTGTGCTGAGAACTTTATGCAGGTAGCAAGGCAGAGGGAAATTGAGCATAAAGTCAGTACACTGAGAACAGAGAGTGCTGGCAACATGATATCAGCAGCCAGACAATTGCCGTTCGAGCATACGCCTCGAATCGCCCACAGTATCCACCGATCTATAACTGTTTCTTTGCAAAACAGTCCCTCTGAAAACACTCTTTCAAAATGCAGAAAATTAGTCGAGCATTTTAAACATAGTCCTTCTGACACCGCAGAGCTAAAACAGAAGCAGATTGGTCACAACCAAAAAACTGAGTCACTCACACAACATGAGTGACTCAAACAATGTGTCTACAAGATGGAACAGCAGTCTGGAGATGATCAGCCGTGTACCGAGAAATCAAGAACCTCAGAGACGTTCCTGCTCTACATCCTACCAACATCACTATGCCAACACCCGCTGAGCTGGGTAAGCTAAAAAAACTGGAGGACGTCCTGAAGCATTGTGGGTAATTTTTTTTGTTTTGTTTAGTACACTTGTAACTCTGTATGATTATATTTATTCAACATATAAAATCTAGACAAATGTCTGAGAAGATACAAGTTTCTGATAAGTCTGTCTTTTTTTCATATTGATTGGTACATCAGTGATTTTCTGGGAGGAGAGAAATTTGTTTCCTGCGCTGTGGTGCTGCCAGCATTATGCCATCTGTCAAGGGTGATGGAGGTCTCTGAAGATGAGCCTGCCTACATGAGCAGAATTAAGGAGAACTTTACTGCACAAATGGATAAACGCAAGCAAAAAACATAACATGGCTGAGAATAGCAACTTGATCCCAGGTTCAAGGTCTTAGCAGAGGTGAGAGGTCTGAGCTGTGGCAGTCCATCTGTGATTTACTGAGGAAGGAGAGGGAGATGGCTGATCAGCCAGTGTGAGATCCAGAGACATCAGGACCACCTAAAAAAAATGCTTAATCAATCTTCATCTGATGAGGACATGATTGAGAGGTGTATAGAGCGCTACAAAGCAGAAGCCATCATTGGCCTGGAAGAACCTGCTACATGTGTACAGTGTGAGAGATTATTTCACCGTCGGGAAATATGTATAATGTTATGTTGGTGAGATGACTGTGGAAGCCACTTATTGTAAATTTCATTAGACTTTTTTGTCCCATGTTTGAGAAATAACTAAAGTTTACAGAGTGCTTTGAAGTACTGTTTACTATTCTGCAGTTTTAAACTGCCATGCCACAGTTTGGATGGAAGCATAACATTTAATATTTTACCATGTTTGAATAATTATTGGCCAGAACTTAAAATGTTAATATGGCACCACAAAGTTTTTATTCCAGTTTCTTAAAAGTGTTTGAAAAATAATAACAACAATAATAATAATAAAAACTTTTTGTACAAGCATGTGTTTTATGTCATTTATTACACAACTGCATCTTAAGAATGCCCAAAATAGGCTTTTACACTTTCAGAAAAAGAAAGATAAAATTTGTAATTAATCTCGAGTTAACTATTGACTTTATGCAATTAATTGCCATTCAAATTTTTAATCGTTTGACAGCATTAATAACCATGTATAAATTTACACGATAGAGACAGAAAGATGGACAGATAAGATAAAGGTTAAGAGAGACAAGATGGCTGCTCGTATAAAGCTGTATTCTGTGTTTTTAATGGAAAGCTAAGTGGAAGAAAGTCAGATTAATTTATGTGTTCACATACTTGGTAAATAAAGCCGGTTGTGAAAATTGGTTTAAAGGTTTTTCATCTTTAAAGCCAGAAAGCAGCAGCTGAGGAGAACTGGGAGGATGTTAGTTTCAGGTGTGAACGGAGCCTCAGAGACTGAAGTGTGGTTGGAAAGCTGAGAGCTCAGATTAGAAACTGATCAAACTGATTTATCAGACACTTTTTGTAGCTTCATACCGATTCTGGTGGTCTTTATCTGGGGTCTCCAGCAGCTTTCCAGCCGTCTGGCGTCTTCCTCGTAGCGGACGATGGTTTTCTCAACCTCTGAGAAGATTTCTTCAGCAGCAGCAGTTAGTCGCTCTCTGATAAACTCTCTCAGATGCTGAACTGAAGACATTGTTGCTGAAACTACGCAGATATTCATCTGAGAAACGAAAACACAACCGTTTTCCTGCTGAGTCCACAAACGCTGCTGCTGGAGCGTTTTAAGCTGTGTCCTTCATTTTAAGGCCGGTGACGTCACAACGATGCGCGGAGGCTGTCCCATTTGGCAAAAATTCGGAGGATCCTTAAAATGCAGCCTTCGAATGCGTCCTCCTTTTCCCCGAATTCTGAGGATGCACCGCTACCATCCTTAGTGGCCTCGCCTGGCACAAGATTTCCCGAGGTGCTTTGCTCGCTTTTTTTTCGTAGTTGAAGAAGAAGAAAGAAGGCGGATTTTGTAATGGAAAGCAGCAGCGCTGGCAGTAGTGCTGAGTACAGCTTTAAATGTAAGCAGTTTGTTTTTATTTTTTTAACTGAACATCTATTAAAATACGTGACGGTAACGGAGCCACCGGAATTTGTAGGACCAGCTAAAGCTAAAGCTTAGAGCTAATCTGTTGATACGAGACGTTCAGCAACATTAAAAGCCTTCATAAAAATGTCACAATTTTTGATTTTAACCTACATCTTATTGTAACTGTGCTGATAGCCGTGTCCCTCACAAATCCGATCAATCTATTCTCATACAGTTTATTACAAATGATTAGAACTGTCAAAGCTTAATGCAGCTGAAGAAATAACATCAGTCCAGCTGTACTGGGCTGTCAATACTGTAAACGTTTTGTTTGAATACTCAATAACGTATAGTTAATTTACAGTACAGTATAATAAGGTTTAAAGTATAATTCACTTGAAGAACAATACCGGCGTAATTATACAGAAAAGTCATTTTGCCTGTTGACATAACAGAAATATGCTTTACATGTCATTTTGTTCTAGGGAGCAGGGAGCATACAGAGGAGTTGATAAAACTCCGAGGAGCATAAAACTCCGTGGGCAAAATGACCACCTCTTTACCGGGGCCAAAAACACTGCCACAGTCGGATGGAGGTAAGAGTTGAGACATAATTACATATACATGTTGCATTTGTATGTAAAATTCACACAAGTTCAAAGAAGTCCTGTTCAAACACCAACGTACAAATATAATCTTTTGATCACATCAAATGATGCCCAGATGTCACTTTTTTTTAATCTTATAGTTGTGATAGTAGTGATCCTTGTGTGTTTATCTCTTCTCGTTTCTGTTGTTTAGAACAATCCTGCAAAAAACGGGCCTGGAGGGTGAAGTTGAGCCACAACAGGCCAAAAAAGAGTGGGACAACTTGAAAAAAAAGATCCAGGGACACGGCAGGGGGTCAGTGGGAAGCCTGCTGCTGCTACCTGGCCATGGTTTGTCCTCAGGTTCTGTGTTGCTGTCATTGTTAAATTAAATTATTAAATTGTCTATAAAAGTTATTGTTGTCTGTGTGTTCTTAAAGTCTTTTAACCTTTTACATTATCTGTTTCATCACTTCTTTACAATTTAAATAAACTTAGAACAACTTCTCAGTGACAACATCAATTTATTTTTAGAGAAACAAGTATTTACAATAAACTATCAAAAACATTTTAACTATTTACATTAGATTTTAAAATTAACTACAACAACTATTTACAGAAGATATAAAATAAATATTACTAAAGAACATATATATATACACAATTTTGACTGAGCAGGAGTCCCTGGTGGTGCTGCTGGACTGGATGGGATGCCACACAGATGACCTTGGAGTCCTCTGACTGCGAGTGGGACATCATCTGGGGGGTGGGGGATGCCTCTCTCCACTGTTCACCACATCGTCCATCAGGGTTTGCAGGGCTGACCCAATCGACGGCTGCCATGTTCCTAAAAATGTTTAAGAAGACGCAGAAAATGACTTTACTACAACTGTTTTCATAACCCTTACATGAGAAAAGCTAAAAAGTGATTATACTTGCCATCTAAATGTAATCGTGGTCGGGTAGAACCTCCTCCAGGGCAGACACCTCGGCAGACAGCTGGTCCCGCCAGGGAGCACCACTGACTGCCTCCAACACGTTCTCCCCCTCCTCATCCTCTGGCATGTCGTCCTGCACTTCATCCTCTGGGGCCATGATGTCACCGGCTCCCAGGCAGATGTTGTGCATTTAAGTTGATGCAGCAGTACATCGGCCTTGTCTGGATAGAGACATGAAGATTAAGAACAACAGGATTAGATGATAGCAATTTCATTTTAGCTGATATAATTCTAGTGAATGTCAACCCCTTAACGCCTGGTGTTTCTAATTTGTGACCAAACAATTCTGGCCTTTACTTATTTTACTTCATCTAGAGCCACTATTTAACTTTTTTTTTAACGTTTTTCTATTTAGATTTATTTTTCCTGTATTATTTTTTCGTTATATTAGAAATAAAATCAAGCAGTAAGGGGATAACAATTTAGACAAATAATGATTTATTTCTCAATATTAGTTTGGCTTCTCAACACAACATTAGTGAAAGTAGTGAGTCAGTTATTTACAGGGTTTGTACACATTTAACTATTCAATTCAAATTACTAAAGTTACAAACATAAGCCTATATCAAGTCTTACAAATAAATATAACATTTTATATTTAAACATATTCGTCAATCTGCTGAAAAGTGTTTGTTTAATAACTGGTATATTATGATCATTAGCAGGCCCCTGTGGGTGAAAATAATAGCAGGTAAATGTTACCTCTCCACTGCGCTCCTCCAGCCTGAGAAATATTCGTCGCCGGTTTTACTGCCGCCGAAGCCGTCTAACCCGACTCTCCTCCTCCAAGAACAAGTAAATGAAATATAAATAAATTCAATATCCATTTTTTTGCGTCGTTTATCGGCGCTGGTGCTGTTTTTCGCCGGGCTTGGGGTAGACGTGATGACGTCGTGTCGCAACCAGGAAGTGCTCCAAAGGCTAGACCGTCCCATTTACCAACGGTTGAGGATCCTCCGGAGCATCCTCCGATGGCTGGGTCCTCCTAAGGCTGTGTAGGCTGGTCCTTCGAAGGACGCAGCCGCCGAATTGAGACACAGCTTACGTTTCACTTCCGGTGGACGTCACTGAGACAAAGCAGCTGATTGGTCCATTTACCGCCCCCTGCTGGACTGGAGTGGATCTGGCCTCCACGTGGTTCTGTAGGTCACCCGAACACCATGATCAATCCTCAAGAGAACTTTTCAAAACAAAAGCAATGTTTAACATATCAAATGGAGTTAGTTGACATTATTCCTGCTACATTCTATTTATTTTCAGGTCCACCTGTAAATATGGAGACATTTGTTTCACTGATACATGGTTAGTATGCTCAGTATTTGCCAATGTCCACTTAATTTTCATGAGCTACAGTGAATACAATAGAAATTCCTTTATTGTACCACAATGAGGGAAATATATACATTTAAACAACCGTTTTCAGTGAATACTTTTATTTCAGAATCACAGTAAAAGAAATCCAGATAATCCTCACCAAAGTTCACCAACATCTGGTGTAGAATTTCAAAATAAAAGCCCTTCAAATAATTTTTTTTGTAATTTCTTTCTTAAGTTGCTGTCATTCTTGCAACAAAACTTTAGTTTTTTGTTTGAAGACGTTTCGCTTCCTCTCCAGGAAGCTTTCTCAATTCAAAAAGTCTGGAGTAATGTGGAGTACCAAGCTTTATACTGCTGCCTAACAAAGGCCTTGTAATGGCTTAGCTAACATTCACATTCAACCGAAACAGGTCCACCCCCTTAGTAATGGGCGGTTGTTAGGGTTGTTATTGGCCTGGCTTAAAGGAACAATGTCATGATCACCTGAATGAGGGTGAGAGTTAAGGTGATGATTGGCCAGAATTAATCCTATAGCTGTATTATAAGTTTTTGAGAGTTGGAACCTAAGGCCTCCTCCTCTGTTTAAGGTTGTTTTTTCTCTCTTAACGTAGATGGCTTCCTTCACACCCCTTTCATTGCTGTAATTCTTGCAACAAAACTTTTTTTAGTGAATATTTTCACGTCAGAATGACAGTAAAACAGTCCCAGATGCTGCTGACCATCCGCTATCACAGACAGCTGCTGGAGGGAGTCGCTATGGCAACAAACCACTGCCTCTCCATTTAAGGCTTTCCTCAGAGACACCAGTCCTTGTCCATCTGCATGGACTCTAATTTTTCTTTCAATCACATGTGCAGCAGGAAGAAGTTTTTACATCAAACTGTTTTATATGCGACACTGAGCTTGATACACTGAAGGTGCTCCAAGCATCAAACATGCTGCTATCAATTCCCCTGCTTCGTCTCACTTTTGTGAGAAACTAGGCAGGGAAAATTTATTTCTATAGCACATTTCAGTACAATGCAAAGTGCTTTACATGATTAAAATATAACAAAATAAAAACAGAATAATAACAGAATAACTAAAGATAATTAGTTATGAATGAGGGGAAGATGGAGCGGGAGATGGACAGGCGGATTGGTGCGGCGTCTGCTGTGAAGCGGGCGCTGTACCGATCCGTTATGGTTAAGAGAGAGCTGAGCCAAAAGGCGAAGCTCTCGATTTACCGGTCGATCTACGTTCCTACCCTCATCTATGGTCATGAGCTTTGGGTCGTGACCGAAAGAACGAGATCCCGGATACAAGCGGCTGAAATGAGTTTTCTCTGTAGTGTGTCTGGGCTCTCCCTTAGAGATAGGGTGAGGAGCTCAGTCATCCGGGGAGGACTCAGAGTAGAGCCGCTGCTCCTCCACGTCCAGAGGAGCCAGTTGAGGTGGCTCGGGCATCTGGTCAGGATGCCTCCTGAACGCCTCCATGGAGAGGTGTTCCAGGCACGTCCCACCGGGAGGAGGCCCAGAGGGAGACCCAGGACACGCTGGAGGGACTATGTCTCCCGGCTGGCCTGGGAACGCCTTGAAAACGGCATAGGCAAGAAAAAAAGAAAAGATTTATAATGCGCACGGACACCAGCACACATTTCTCCTCTACAGATCACAGCTGTACCTGAAGTACATATACTATTTGTATATAGTCATATACAAACTTACTTCAATAAATGGGAACGCCCATACCTTATATCCTGGTTTCAACATCATTTTGTAAGCGCGTTAAATTCCAGATTCCCCGCACCCAGAAGTGACAAAAAGGCGGTTGATAGTCGCTACACAGATAAACGTTACGCAATGATATATTCCCGGACTTCTGAGCATATCCAATGATGACGTCAAGCAATACAATGGAGAGAATGTAAAACGTATCAATTTCTTTGCTGCTGGTCACCGCTAAACCCCAGAGAGAGAGAAAAGGAGAGCTAAGCTAAGCGCCTGGGCTTCGTCTACAACAAACTCACACATTATAAATAGTAATTATTAGTTGGGCTACGTGCGATTAACTCGCCTCCATGGCTGTGTTCAGGTGGGGCTGAATCGCTGCCAACAATGAAGTCAACTTCATCTCCTGGACAGTTTTTGTAACTTGGCTTTTCCTTGCTCTCTCTTTTCCTTTTCTTTCACTTTGCCGCTCCACTTTTATGCTTATATGAAGCGCTCATGTTAAGTCAGTAGTTAAAAAGCTCCACGTATTTTACAAACAGTTGCCAAGTGACCGAAGATCCCGTTGGTGAACGTTTGGTGATGAGTTTTATCCAAAATGCACTTGGAGAAATTATCGGCAATCCAATTGAAAATTTGCACCATAAAGTTAAATATAAGAGTGAAAATAAAGCCAATCATGCAGAAAAACATGTTATTCAACATTTTACACCCATTACATCACTAAAATCAGGCAGTCTGTCACACTCGATTAAAAAAATGCATATTGATCGATATCGATAATTATTGAAAATATTTAAAACCATATTTTATGTGCAGCTCTGCCTGGACATTTTATGATATTGCTAAATGATTTGATTTAAATAAAGAACACAAACACAGAATTCCAATTAAATCTTTATTTAACCAACTTTTTTAACCATAACAGAATTTTTTTTTAAGAAAAATAACTTAAGAAACCTGAGTTATGTTATTAAATAATGACAAAGAATAAACTAAAGTGACCAGAAAAGTGACCAAAATAAATATACCAAATCAATTAATAGAATAGCCTATTTAGGTGGGAATAGTACACTAGTTACTTCTCAGGTTTCATAATTGAGAGGCTGATGCAGGGCTGAGGTCCAAGCAACACGCCCTAAATTGTGACGTGTTGCACAATTTAGGGAGCGCTGTTAGAGAAAAACTTGCTTCCCGGAACTTTATATCGCGGATCAAGAGTGGCAGGTAATTGTTTGAAGCCAGGTTTTTCAGCTGCAGAGAACAGCAGACATATCCATCACTATGAAGCACGTTACTGCATGCGTTATGTCCTTATGCCGCTTGGACGCTTTGTCATTTTATCAAAAAGAAGGGAGCCCAGTTTAGCTGCTGTACCTGCTTTGTTTTGGAAGAAGTTCCAGAAAATTCAGCTCGCGGGGCCGCGCAGCTCGCGCTGCTGCGGGTGTGAGCGGCTTACGTGATGAATACTGGTGGGTTGCATTACCAGACTCTGCTTTTACCGGTTCCTTGCAAGTTTTACAAATCACTGTGGTTTATTTCTATCAGGCTGGTGAACTAGTAAAACCCCGTTTTGGGACCGTTTCCTCCGCCGCTCCTTGCTGCGACATTCACATGCTCTGTGTTGTGGTTTGAGAGGGCGGCGCTTTGTGACGGCGTGCTGACTGTAGCAAGGAAGTAAAACTGTCTATCGAAGTTTTTATCGACCCTATTTTTCCCTATCGCGCCACACGTCTATCGATCGATAGATGTTATTGAATTATCGCCCAGCCCTAGTGGCCAGTTTAAAATGCTCTCCCAAAAGTTAAAATGACGAACACCGATAAACCTCAGACTGACAATGTCCGCATTGCAAAGACCCGCCTTACTCTCTTTCTGATTGGCTAATGTCCCGGCTCTGCCAGATTTCATGGGTTGAGCGCAGCTTCTGTTTAAAATCTTGAATAAAAAGTCTAGACGGGACTTTTTGCGCACAATATCCAAATGACGGAAATCCGTCACAGCTACGGAGAACTTTAACCCCTAGCACTTTAACTAGTCCGACGACCCCAGAGCGCCTTACAACTTGTAACAAGTTGGCTTCCTATATTCTACCAACTGGAGCAAACTTCCAGAAGACTGTAAAAAGTGCTTGAAATAGTGAGTTCTTTTAAATCAAGATTATAAACTTATTTGCTTAGTATTGACTGTGATTGTTTTAGTAAAGCTTTAAACTGAAATATGTTTAAATTTGTAGTACAATTGTTTATAAAATCATTAACACTTGCTCTTAGTTACCCTTTTCCTGTTTTATTTTGTTTCACTTTTCCTGAATTTCATTCAAACTACTTGTTTACATTTTTATTTATCTACGTTTTAATCATCAGAAATTAACAGAGGCATCTGTCCTGTATGGATTCTCATGTGTGTGTGTTTAAATTTGATTGTTGGCTAAAGCTTTTTCCACATAGCCCACAACATAAAGGCTTCTGTCCTGTATAGGCTAGTTCACTGCTATCGTTTTCATCCGAGTTTTTCGCGCATGCGCGCCGGACTGGTAGGCAAAAGGCGAACACAAAGGCGGACGCAAACAGAGAAACTGACGAGTTCTCCACGTATTTTTCTTCTTTAGATAACGTATCACAAGATCGTTTTAAGAGTAAGTTGATGGTTGATGGTATCAGATTGCCAGATCCACACAGCAAAAGCCTGAAGGGACGGAGTGAGTCTGTGAAATGCTGCCAAGTGTTCCGTACCGCGACATATACAGCTGCCTTATAAACACGCAGGCCAGTACAGATGAGAGAGCACGAAATCCCCTGAAACCACTGGACGGCTACAATTATTTTATAAAAAAGCTCCAGCAACGCCCGCGATGCCATGAGGGATTAAGCGGGTCAGAAAATGGATGGATGTTGTTCACACGTTTGTGCAATCACAAAGCGGCGTCGGACACAGACCGCGTCTCAGCAGAGAGGAAGACCCGCCCGGTAGGTTAAAAATAAACATTGTTCACTACGGATTATTTTGGTGTTTATGTCTTGTTAAAATGGGTGGGAGTGTCGGCGACATTGCAGCGTAAACACAGAAGTACTAGCGCCCGTGAACGGGGGCGTAATGGAGCCTGCAGCAGCAGCCGCTTCTCCGGCCCGTGTAGCGATCGCCACCTCCCCTCCGCCGCTATTTAAGTAGAACAATGACTAGAGCA
The DNA here is from genome assembly GCA_037039145.1 of Fundulus diaphanus. Taxonomy (NCBI): domain Eukaryota; kingdom Metazoa; phylum Chordata; class Actinopteri; order Cyprinodontiformes; family Fundulidae; genus Fundulus; species Fundulus diaphanus. Next base: position 3,422,098 of record CM073133.1, read on the forward strand.
GAATTAAGTTGTATGTACCGGAGTTGAAGTGTAGACAGCAAATTCTGTCGTGGTATGATGGCTCCCCCAGTCCATTGGGACTGTCTGCCTGCGCTCTTTTCATTGAAATTATCCATTTCTTTCTTCGTCCTTCCTCCTTCGGTAAACGACAGAAACGTACATTCAACGATTTGGAATGCCTCTCTGTGCAACCGGCAGCACAACAAGTCGAAGGCATTGTTTAGATTCCAAAAATAAACGAACTAAAAGTACGCTCTAAATCACCCGTTTTGTCATGTAGTAGACGAGAACAGTACTGTTTTTTGCCTACCCGCGGGATCCGGATGTAGCGCTGACGTCACGCGTGAACTACCCTATGGGTTCTCCTGTGTGCGTTTAAATTTGATTGTTGGCTAAAGCTTTTTCCACATAGCCCACAACAGAAAGGCTTCTGTCCTGTATGGGTTCTCCTGTGTGTGTTTAAATGTGATTGTTGGCTAAAGCTTTTTTTGCATAGATCACAACAGAAAGGCTTCTGTCCTGTATGGATTCTCATATGGTTTTTTAAAGAGGAGTTATTGCTAACTCTTTTTCCACATAGATCACAACAGAAAGGCTTATCTCCTGTATGGGTTCTCATGTGCGTGTTTAAACTTGATTTGGAGCTTAAGCTTTTTCCACATATATCACAACAGAAAGGCTTCTGTCCTGTATGGATTCTCATATGGTTTTTTAAAGAGGAGTTATTGCTAACTCTTTTTCCACATAGATCACAACAGAAAGGCTTCTCTCCTGTATGGGTTCTCATGTGTGTTTTTAACTGTGATTTCATGCAAAATCTTTTTCCACATAGATCACAACAGAAAGGCTTCTGTCCTTTATGGAATCTCATGTGTGTGTTTAAATTTGATTGTTGGCTAAATCTTTTTCCACATAGATCACAACAGAAAGGTTTCTGTCCTGTATGGGTTCTCATGTGTGTGTTGAAAGCTGATTTGTAGCCAAAGCTTTTTCCACATAGATCACAAAAGAAAGGCTTCTGTCCTGTATGGGTTTTCATGTGTGTGTTTAACCTTGATTTTTGGACATATCTTTTTCCACATAGATCACAACAGAAAGGCTTCTCTCCTGTATGGATTCTCATGTGTGTCTTTAAAGCGCATTTTCCAATAAATTTGCCACAGTCTTTGCATCTAAGCTTCACTCCACTGCGGCCTTTCCTACATGACTCCTCATTTTTCTTCTCTGCAGAACATTTCTTATATCCAGAGTCTGACAAGTGTTTCAGGTCAGAGAGAGGGTGTTCTACATTACTGTCTTCTTCATCCTCCTCAGTATCTTCAGTCTTTAAAGAAATGGAAGCATCGCCATGATCTTGTATCCTGATAGATTCTTCTCCATCATTCTCTTCTGGAAGCTCTCTGCCTTTAATTTGGTCTGGATAAACCTGTGAGAGCAGCAGAGACTGTTCATCCTCCAGACTCTTTATGGAAGGAGGAGCCACTGGAAACCTGATGGTATTAATCACCTCCTTCCCATTAAGCTGCTCTCCTGGCAGACTGATGTAGACTCCCTTCTGTTCTTCCTTGATGTGGGGGGGCTTTGGGTCATGCAGGTCATCAGGAGGTCTGTGGTCTAAAGAAGCTTCTTCTTTAACAATCAGCTTCTGCTGAACATCTGCAGGAAACATTGAAACACATTATACACATTAAAGTATTTGGATCTCAGCCTGAACTGAGGCACATCTTAATAAAGACGTATTTAGGTCATTTAGTTAGATTAAATTCTTTGACAGAACATGAAGAACTGTGCCTAATGTGTCTATGTCCACACATATGGTGCACCGGATTATAAGGCGCACCATCAGTGTTTGAGAAAATTCAGGGACTTCAAATGTCCTTTATACGCTTTGTGTGCCTGGATTCTTGTCAGCAAGCATGAGGGAGGGAGCCTTTAGTTGGCTGCACTTTTATACGCTTATATTTCAATTTGACGGTGTGTGTGCGCTGAGCCCCCCGCAGTGTTCTGTTCATTTGGTAGATTCAGGGTGTAACCGTTTACTGTAAATGATGTGATTCTGTCCGTGTTTCAGCATCATGGAAATTACAGCCCACAGCTACTAGCTACTTTATCAATACCTTATAGATTACATTTTCCTACAAATCTGAGACAATGTCCTTAGCTCTGAAACACCAGCTTTATTGAGTTGTAGGTGCATGAAGTAGGATGCTTATGCTGGTCGCTGCGCAAGTGATTGTGTTAAGAAATATTATTCTGAAGTCACTATGGCCTCACACCACTCGGATGTGGGAGACCTGCAGACCTGATGGCTGTGTATAAGATCCACTGTTTGCTGATTGCAAGGCAGAATACTGCGTAGAATGATTATTGTCTAGGATAGCCTGTCTGTTTTGTCCCATGCCAAGCCCACTGTGCAGTATTAGGGAGAGCCGGAAAAAGCGAGACAGGCAGAGACGGGGCAGACGCAGACTGCAGCGGGACTGTGGGGTGTGATTACTTTCCATCTATGTGATCTCTGCTCTGTTTCTCAATATAAGTGCCGGAACTTCATCATTCACCATCTCCTCATTTAGGAAAGATGGGAATTCAGTTATTGTTTAGAATTCCATCCACATTTGGCGTCAACGAACAAGATCTCCGACAGACGAGCCGGGGAGTCCGGGGACAGGAGCAGCTTTGGCCAGCCTGGAGAAGTTTATCCGGCCTATGGTACCCTGAAGGTACGAAGATCCGAACCTTTCTTCCATGACACGGTAACGGGACTATTTTCCAGCTCTTTAAAAATATGAATAAGATAGTGAAAAACAGGCCTATTTGTGTTTGTTTGTCTGAATGTCATCGTCTGTATGTAACTATATGTTTGTGTGAAGTAATAAGTAAGTCAAATTATAAATCATGGTCTCGAAAATGTTAATTTGTTTTGGGAGACTGCAGCTCCCCAATTCAAATGAAGTTTTTATGCATGATATAGGTTAACTAAAAAGCTAAAGGAAAACAGACACTTCAATAACAAAGTTTGTTTTTTCCCCACATTAAATATCCGGCCCAAATTAAATTGATACAGTGATAGATTAACATGGTTTAAACGGAAATATTTCAGCTTTGTTAGAAAATTGGAACTGGTAATAAGCCGTACATAAAGCTTGTTGAGTTTAATGTTTTATGAAATTAGATCCGATCACTTGTTTTTGGCCCTAAAGTAATATAGAATTACTGAGAACTGTATGGAACTAAATATGGTTGCTTTTCTAAGGGTTTTCTATTCATTTATTTTATTTATTTTTTTATTTGGAATTTGAATGCAACTAAAGAGAAATTTTGAAAAGCATCAGAATATCAGAAGGCCACATTAAACGCGTCATCAGTTACAAAATCATCTGATGTTATCAGTTATACCCAGCTGAGGCGAACCTCAGAGGGACAGTATAACCTGATACAGGACAAAAGATATGATAAACAAATCTGACCATGATGTAAACATCTGAATGTTTGTGGCGAGGCTGTGTCAGTGTGTTCTGGCCTGGGCAGCATGAAAAGTATATCGGCAAAAAATAAATAAAATAAAGCCAGCTTCTGAAGGGTTAAATTCTAATTTTAATCTTGGTTTGTTTTGGGCAGTCTTCTCAATGTACTGAATTTTGAGGAAAACTCTAGTGCTTTATAGAAAAGCACTAGAAGCTCAAAAACTAAAAGAGAAAATCATTGCTTTAAAGTTTCACCCTTGACCTATTGAGATTGAAAAGTTATATATAAATAAAAGTATTACCAACAGCAAATACACATGGTCAAAGGACCAGAAAGAAATCAAAAGTTGTAATAAGTCAATAATGTATGTCATATTGGAAAAGACATAATTGTGCTCCTTGGGAGACATTTTGTTTTTTTGTTTTTCGGTTATTTCTTGGTTTCATTTCTTTTGGAGGTGTTTTGAACAGAGTTTCAAAGGAAAGGTGAGGAATAGATCTAATTTCCCAGGATCAGCAGAACAACATCACGTTAAAGTGACACTAAGGGGACCAGGGTTTTAACTGCATGCTATTAACACTCTTGTTTTTCTCTGAGTTATTGCTTTCAGATTAAAGGAGACGCCACCTTTCTGCCAACAGAAGACTCTGAGAAGACAGTGCTAGCAGTGCAGTAAGGAGTCATAATCATATTTGGACACTAAATGATGCTTAGTTTTAACCAATTTATGCCAGGAGATCTTCCAGCGGGAAAGGTGGTGTCTTAAAAATGTTTGTTGCTTTCTGCTATTAACAGTTCTATCTTTCTGCTTCTTTTCTTTGCAAAGAAACTTTGTCAATATGATAGGAATGTGCTAACAGAGAGATATTTAGTCTCTTTTAGACATTCTCAGATGCGAGAGAATACCAAAACGGTGCTGCAGTGACATGGGGGCTGATCCTTGGGACAAAAGAGTAAAGGTGATGTCATTGACTTCAGCCTGATCTAGTTTTGAGTTTTATTTTGGAGGAGAAAAGTTTGATTTATTTTTTGTTAAGAAAAAAGAAAATCATTCATCATTATGTTTGTCGTTTTGAAAGGAACGCTGTGGTTAAAATGTTTGTGACTTCTTTGCTGTGATTTCTTTTCAACCTATGGAGTTTTCTTTGGCAAACAATGCTGGCAGAATTCATTCTGTTTTCAGGCGCGAGAACTGGAGGATGGACTTGAAGGGAAGGAGAATGTTGTGCGGCTGACCTCAGACATTGGACTGAAAACGACAATGGCAAGGACTATGACTGAGGCATCGGACAACCTTCGACAAAAACACACGAGTTTGGCAGACACGACTTCATGCATTTCACTTCAGATTTTCTTTAAAACAAAACAAAATACACATTACAAAACACATTAATATTATGTAAAGGTGAAAACCTTTAAAGAAGCAACTTGATGCAATCATAGAGCGACCTAATAAATTAAGTGGGTATTATATCAACAGTTGAATAAATAAATAAATTATTTGGTTTTCACTACATAAGTAATCTGAATTTTTAAATTACATTTCATTAAATGAACATCTTAGATTAAGCCGATTTCTGTCACTCCGGCAGGCATCAATAAAACGCAAACAAAAGGTTACTGGCTAAAATTGTGTCACTTCCTGTTGTCACTGTGTGAATTTGCGGTCTGTTGGGTTAGGGTTCCCTAATGGAACCCTCTTTTGGGGGTGGAGAACTCAGATTAAACTCAAATGTTATTAAAAAATTATCAGATAGGACAGGGTTGGGAGGAAATACTGTTAATTCTTCACAATCAATGCCATATGTCAGCACAAGGTCCAAAGTATGGAGCCGAGAGTGTGTTGGCTTATGCACATTTTGAGCTAAACCAATTGAATCTAGGATAGTTTTAAAGGCTACACTAAGGTTATCACATTCTGTGTCAACATGAATGTTAAAACCACCCACTATAATAAGCTTGTCAAGTCTGACAGCTGATCCAAAAACTGAGAGCAAGGGCCTGGTGGACGATACAAAACAACAAACAGAAGGTTTTATTGCTTTGCAGTTTGGATGAGGGAAACTGAGGGTTAAATGTTCAAAAGAACTGTAATTATTAATTGGCCTGGGACTAATTAATAAATCAGACTGAAAGATGGTTGCCACTCCTTCTCCTCTTCCCACAGATCTGGGAATGTGGAAATTTGAATAACTGGATGGAGTTGACTCATTTATACTAATGTAGTCCTCTTGTAGCCAGGTTTCTGTGAGACAAAATAAATCAATCTGATTATCAGAAATTAATTAATTAACTAACAAAGTCTTTGGTGGGACAGACCTTATATTTAATAGACCACATTTAATTGTTTTATTTTTTGGTTCAAGGTGAGCTGTATTGATTTTTTTTTCAATTTTTATGATTTGTTCCTTTTAGATCAGTTTTTGATCTGTTAAGTTTTGGCCGTGGAAAAGACACCGTCTCAATAGGATAATGGGTGGGTAACAGTACAGAAGCTGCAGAGAGGTGTGTTAAACTACGGCTCTGCTTCCTGGTCTGGACCCTGGGTTGTCAGCATTTAGGAGAACTAATAAATCCGGCCAGATTCCTAGAAAGAAGAGCTGCACCATCCAAAGTGGGATGAATACTGTCTCTCCTGATCAGACCAGGTTTTCCCCAGAAAGTTCTCCAGTTATCAATGTAGCCCACGTCGTTTTCAGGACACCACCTAGACAACCAGCGGTTGAATGATGAAATGCGGCTAAACATGTCATCACTGGTCAGATCAGGAAGGGGACCAGAGAAAATTACAGAGTCCGACATTGTTTTAGCAAACTCACACACCGAAGCAATACAAACTTTAGTGACCTCTGATCGGCATGACCGGTTGTCATTACCGCCAGCGTGAATAACAATTTTACTGTATTTACGCTTATCCTTAGCCAGCAGTTTTAGGTAGGATTCTATGTCGCCCGTTCTGGCCCCTGGCAGGCATTTAACTATGGTCCCTGGTGTCTCTAGTGCCACGTTTCTGACTATTGAGCTCCCAATCACAACGGTCGGCTTCTCAGCGGGTGTGTCGCTGAGTGGGGAAAACTTTTTAGAAACGCAGAAGGGTTGGTGGTGACCTGGGGGCTGAAATCTAGAGCTATGCTTCCTACGAACCGTCACGCAGCTGGCCTGGTTACCCGGCTGCACGGGTGCTGCTTCTGGAAGACCACTAAGTGAAGTAACGCTAGGTCTATGTGGCTCCGCGCTAAAAAAGGGGCGGCTATCAGCTGGTTTTTCCATAGCACGGAGCCGGGTCTCCAATTCTGACACCCTCGCCTCCAAAGCTCCAAAAACACTACATTTATTACATGTACCATTATCACTAAAGGAGGCAGAGGAATAACTAAACATCTGACACAGAGAGCAGAAAATTCGGGAAGACTTAGACAGAGACGGAGAAGCTGAAGTAATAGTAGGAGAAGAAGCCATTGTGGAGCTAAAGCTAGGCTAGGCTAGCACCCTTTTACCACGCCAAAAATACAAATCGTGTGAAACACGAGGAGTTTCCAAGCGCGATGTGCAGCTACAGAGAATGTTTTAAAAGTGCTTATATGTTAAAAAAAGATGTTACAGCAAAGATATTAAAGGTAAAAGCGAGAGAGTCTGGAGCAACAGACCGTCGCTCACACCGGGAAAACCGGAAGTGACACAATACGCCTTACCGCAAACAGGAAGTCAGCAGATCAGCCATTGCAGAAATGCCCTGCAAATAGCAGCAATGTTGTTTCTTCCCATTCACAAATAGATGTATTTGTTAACGGTGTGACTTCCTCATTGTGTTCTGCATTAGACAATGTAGCTCCCTTGAAAAAGAAGGTGATAATTCACAGGAAGCTGGCTCCCTGGTTTAATTCAGAGCTGCGTTCCTCTAAGCACAATGTTAGGAAATTGGAGAGAAAATGGCACTCTACACACCAAGAGGAATCCTACCTAATCTGGAGGGACAGTCTATTGTTGTATAACAAGACCCTTCGCAGAGTTAGAGCAGCATATTTTTCATCATTAATTGAGAACAAAAATAATCCTATATTTCTCTTCAGTACAGTTGCCAAACTTACTCAGAGCTGCAGCTCCGTTGATCCATCCATTCCCTTAGCTCTTAGCAGTAATGATTTTATGGGATTCTTCATAAATAAAATTGATTCCATTAAAAATAAAATAATCGGCATCTTCCCAAACATGATTACCTCATCCTCAGTAAGTGAGGCAGCGTTGGAGGAATCTTTAGAACCTGCGCTGTGTCTGAACTGTTTAGAAGCAGTAGAGCTTTCTGAGCTATCTAAAATTTTAGCTTCATCTAAACCTTCTACCTGTATGTTAGACCCAATCCCAACCAAGTTGTTTAAAGAGATATTCCCTTTGATCAGTGGCACTATTTTAGACATTATTAATCTATCCTTAGTATATGGATATGTCAGGGCAGTCAAACTTTTTTACAGTAGCAGGCCACACACTATCAGGTAGGAGGGTGCACTTATGCCGGTGCCCGAGCCCCGAAGGGGAGAATTTTGAAAAATAGAGTCTCCCTGATGTATTTTGGAAGCTTTCAAAACAGGTGATTATTTAAAGAATAGAGTCAGAGTGCATGTTTTAAATTGAATAAAAAGCCAAAAAAGTGAATGATCAATTCTTCAAAAACAACCTTTGTTTTTCTTATTATTATTCTTAAAACATTTTTTTCACATGTTATCATCATGTTTTAACATGTTTTTGAACAAATTTGCATAAAATTAGTTGAATTTGAATTACTAGCACCATATAAAACAGATCATATTAGGTGAGTATATGACAATTTACTAACTTCCGAGCACGCAGTGAGACAACACGCGCGCTCAGTTCCTTCTCTGCTCTCACGCTAGACCTGCTCATTCCATGCTCAACACCAGCTGTGCGGTGCGCTCGCTTGGCTGTTTCTCCGCGAGCGTCGAGCGAGAAGAGTTTTTCAGAGTTGAGCTCGGATTGGTTCCTGCGCGCTCAACCAGAAGGCACAAATATCGCTCCATTATATGATCGGGAAATGTAGGCAAATCGCCATCTATAGCAGCTCTTGCCGCCGTTGACCGGCTACTTTTGACTGCCCTGATATGTACCACAGGCTTTTAAAGTAGCTGTTATTAAACCTTTACTTAAGAAACCATCTCTTAATCAAGATGAGTTAGTAAATTACAGACCTATATCTAATCTTATCTAAAATTCTTGAAAATGTAGTTGCTAATCAACTTTGTGAACATTTCCAAAGTAATGACCTACTTGAGGAGTTTCAGTCAGGATTCAAAGCTCATCATAGCACTAAAACAGCTCTGGTGAAGGTCACTAATGATATTCTCATGGCCTCAGATAATGGACTTGTGTCTGTACTTGTCCTATTAGATCTCAGTGCTGCATTTAATACAGTTGATCACAATATTCTCCTAGAAAGACTTGAGCATACTGTAGGGATTAAGGGGAAAGCATTAGGCTGGTTTAAATCTTATCTGTCGGACAGATTTGTTCATGTTAATAATAAATCTTCCTCAAACTCTAGGGTCACTTGTGGAGTACCACAGGGTTCAGTCCTTGGACCAATTCTCTTTACTATATATATGCTTCCGATTGGCAAAATTATCAGACAGCATGATTAATTTCCACTGTTATGCTGATAACTATGGAGTACCAAGTCTTCCATATTTAAAAATAAATACAGAAATAAATAAATGCTCAATAAACAAATAAGCATACAATTAATTGCCACCAAAAATACAACTAATAAATGTAGGTAGAAATTAAATAATACAGTGAGACATAAATGTAGATATCTCTTTTAATTAGCTTCTTTATTTATTCGCCTTTGTAATAATTACCTTATTTATTTATTGTCCGTTATAATCTTCAACTTTATTTATTAATTACTTATTTTTTTAAGTATTTATTTATGTGCATGTTATAATATTTTTGTCTGTTTTATTCTTCCTTTGTATTTTTTTACCCTATAGATTTCTGTGATGCTATTTATTTCTGCCCGTCCTTTTTACATTTCTGTATGCATTTCTGCCTCATTATGCAAATGAGGAGGGGGCTCTTAAGGGCTCAACTTCTGCCCATTGGTTGGTTAGCATTTTACTGCATCAGTCAAATCTACATGGCTTTTCCCGGCACTAAAGCATTGTTTAGGACATCAGGGCCTATTTCTCTCACTCTACTGACTTCTACTGTTCTCCAGTCTACTGTTCTCTAGTTTTGTATTGCATTACATTGAAATGACTGTTGTCATGTCAGCTTTTAACTTTTTGCTCTCTCTCTTTTTTCTTCATAGAAGGTACACCTGGTCTGACGTTCTATTAACTGTGACATCATCCAGAGAAGACAGATCACCCGCTATTACCATCTAATGTAGAACAGATTACTGGATCAATGTGTGCTTCTGTGCTTTTTTGTCTCTCTTGTTGTGTCTCTGCTCTGTCTTCTGTAACCCCCAGTCGGTCGAGGCAGATGACCGTTCATACTGAGCCCGGTTCTGCTGGAGGTTTTTCCTTCCCGCTAATGGGTGGTTTTTCTTTCCACTGTCGCTTCATGCTTGCTCAGTATGAGGGATTGCTGCAAAGCCATGGACAATGCAGACGACTCTCCCTGTGGCTCTACGCTCTTTCAGGAGTGAATGCTGCTTGTCGGGACTCTAGGCCCGTTTACACTACACTTTTTTAACCGAGCCGAGACCAGTCCGAGCTCGGTAACCGAGATAACTCTTGTGTGTAAACGGTCAGCAGACTGAACCAGACCGCGCTAAACATAACCGGACCGCGCTAACTGCAGACCAGCTCTTGGGTAGGTCTCGGCCTGGTTCTATTTTATCCCGGTTTCTGATAACGAAGAGCGCATGAGCAGACCGCGTCATCTCCTTACAGTCAGCTGACTGTCAGCGGGTTTTCCGGCGTGTCTGGCTGCACGTCCCGATTCACACTCCATTCAGACAAATTTCAGACATTCATAATAATACTAGCTTCCTTACCGTGCCACACGGTTTCCAGTGATGATTCTGCTTAGCAGCGTAATGAACCTCAGCGTCTGTCATTGTTTCCGGCGTCTGTAAATCCTTATTAGACGTTCGTTTGTCTCATCCACTTCCCAAAAAGCCAACTTTCTCAAGTAAATTCACCAATGGTTGCCTTCTTCCCCTGACTCTCTGCAAACACCGAAATATCACAATATCAAGCATAACTTCCTGAATGTTACGGGAGCATCTGTTTTTTTTTTGCTGCTTCCGCCTTCAATCCCAGAGAGCGGTAGTACCGCAGATCGCCACTAGGGGGCGAGGAGCAACCAAGGAACCGAGATAAGCTTTGTGTGTAAACGGGTCGGCTTGTCTTGGATAACTGAACCAAGCTCGGACTGGTCTCGGCATGGCTTGGTTTTTAGATGTAGTGTAAACGGGCCTTCTGAAGCAATCAACTGGTTCCCTTATATAGGACATTTTTGACCAATCTGTATAATATGATTGATTTTGATTTTGGAAAGTGCCTTGAGATGACACGCTTCATGAATTGGCACTATATAAATAAAATTGAATTGAATTACCTCCCAAGTGAATTAACTTCCATTATGCTCACTGCTGTGTACATCCCCCCAGATGCTAATGCCAAGCTAGCCATCAAAGAACTTTATGCCGCCATTAGCAAACATCAAACCAAACACCCCGAGGCTGCCTTATTGCGGGTGACTGCCTTTATTGTTGCGGGGGGAGTGGTGACCTAGTGGTTAGAGCAGTGCGCTTGCGTTCTGAGAAGGTTGCAAGTACCTCGTTCAATCCCAACAATCCCCAAAAATTCCAACCCAACCAGACTCAATAGGCCCGTTTACTACACTTTTTTAACTGAGCCGAGCCCAGTCTGAGCTTGGATCAGTTAACCAAGCCAAGACGACCGTTTACACACCACACTATCCCGGTTCCTTGGTTGCTCTTCGCCTCCTAGTGACGATCTGCGGTACTACCGCTCTCTGGGATTGGGACGTGGATAAGACAAACGAATGTCTAATAAGGATTTACAGACGCAGGAAACACTGAGGTTCATCACACTGCTAAGCAGAATCATCTCTGGAAATCGTGTGGCATGGTAAGGAAGCTAGTATTATTATGAATGTCTGAAATTTGTCTGAATGGAGTGTGAATCGGGACGTGCAGCCAGACACGGCGGAAAAAACGCGGACAGTCAGCTGACTGTAAGGGGATGACGCGGTCATGCGCTCCTTGTTATCAGGTAACCGGGATAAAAAAAACCTAGTCCGAGACCTACTCGGGAACTGGTCTGCAGTTAGCGCGGTCCGGTTATGTTTAGCGCGGTCCGGTTCAATCTGCTGACCATTTACACACAAGAGTTATCTCGGTTACCGAGCTCGGACTGGTCTCGGCTCGGTTAAAAAAGTGTAGTGTAAACGGGCCTAATGACTAACACCCGGTAGCCCTCACCCCCATCATCACTAAGTGCTTGGAGCGGCTGGTCCTAGCACACCTCAGATCCTGTCTCCCCCCACACTGGATCCCCACCAATTTGCATACAAGCAGAACAGGAGCACAGAGGATGCAGTCTCCGTAGGACTGCACTCTGTCCTTTCTCACCTGGATAGCAAGAACACTTACGCCAGAATGCTGTTCTTTGACTTTAGTTCAGCATTTAATACTGCCATCCCATCACAACTCATTACCAAACTCACAGACCTCGGCATCAGTTCACTCATGTGCAACTGGTTGCTCGACTTCCTGACCGGTCGACCCCAACGTGTTCGGCTGGACAACCACTTCTCATCCACCATCATTATAAACACCGGAGTGGCACAAGGTTGTGTGATGAGTCCCTTCCTCTACTCTCTCCTCACCCACGACTGCAGACCTGTCCATGGCTCTAACGCCATCATCAAGTTTGCAGACGACACCACCGTGATTGGCCTCAGAGACAACGATGAAGCCGCCTACAGGGAGGAGGTGGCTGAGTGGTGCGACAAAAACAACCTGCAGCTGAACACCGAGAAGACCAAGGAGCTCATTGTGGACTTCAGGAGTAACGCTGACCTCCACATCAAGGGGACAGCGGTGGAGCGTGTGGACAGCTTTAAGTTCCTGGGAGTCCACATCTCCGAGGACCTGATCTGGCGGCCAGCTGCTCCAAACTCATCAAGAAGGCGCACCAGCGCCTGTTCTTCATGAGGACCCTGAGGAAGAACCATCTGTCCTCAGAGCTCCTCACAAACTTCTACCGCTGCACTGTTGAGAGCATCCTCACTAACTGTATTACAGTTTGGTACGGGAACTGCTCTGTCGCCGACCGGAAGGCGCTGCAGAGGGTGGTGAAAACTGCCCAGCACATCGCCGGGGCACCGCTCCCTACCATCAAAGACATCTATAGGAAGTGGTGTCTGAAAAGGGCCGGGAAAATCACCAAGGACTTCACTCACCCTGCACACACACTCTTCTCCCTTCTGCCCTCTGGGAGGCGTTACAGAAGCTTACGGACCAGAACCACCAGATACCGGAACAGCTTCTTTCCCACAGCTGTCACACTCCTGAACGCCTCCTGACACAACAATAATGACTGTAACCCCCCATCCAATAAAGAGGCATACAGCTCCTCCCCCTGGATTCTTCTGATCACAATCTAATGCATCTCCAACCTGTTTACAAGCCACTGGTGATCAGTGAGCCAGACGTAACACGCAGAGTGAGGAGATGGTCAGAGGAGGCAGAAGAAGCCCTCAGAGACTGCTTCAGCTCCACTATGTGGGATGAACTGTGTGATCCTCATGTGGAGGACTTGGATCAAATAGAGCAAAGTAGCACAGCTGTGGAAAACCTCCTGTGTGGTGCTGCTACCAGAGACCACACACCCCAAAGACCTGAGCAGCTACAGGCCGGTAGCACTAACATCACACCTGATGAAGACCCTCCAGAGGCTGATCCTCAACCACAGGGTTTCCCGCAGCGCTATCTTGGCGAGGCGGCCGCCTCGCCAAACTCACGCTACCGCCTCGCCAACATTCCCCAAAAAAAAAAAAAAAAGTGACGTTAACACGCGGTTTGTTGTTGTTGCTGCTTTCGCGCGTGCGTGAATGGCAGGGAAAAAACACATGGATACCCCCCGCTCCGCGATTCGGTCCGCGGACAACGTGTCGTCGTCAACCCCCCCCCCCGCTCCGCGGACAACGTGTCGTTGTCGTCGTCGTAAAGTCCCCCCCCCCCCCCCCCGCTCCGCGAGTCGGGACGCGGGCAACGTGTCGTCCAACAACCCCCCGCCTCGCATAACCAAATTCCTGCGGGAAACACTGAACCATCTTCACCCCCTGGTGAGGTCTTCACTGGATCCCCTGCAGTTTGCCTACTAGCCTGGCATCGGGGGGGATGATGCCATCATCTACCTGCTGAGTTCTGGCCCAGCTGGAGAATCCTGGAAGCACGGTGAGGATCATGTTCTGTGGTTTCTCCAGAGCGTTCAACACCATCCCACCAGGACTCCTGAAGGAGCAGCTGGAGCAGTCAGGAGTGGACCACCACCTGTCCCAGAGGACACTGGATCACCTCACTGGTCAACCGCAGTATGTGAGGACACGGAGCTGTGTCTCTGACAAGATGACCTGCAGCACCACAGGGTTCACCTTCTACACTGCAGACATCAAGTCACCAGAGCGCCTTCTGGCCGTATAGACGTTTGTGGAGTTCTGATGGGGAAACATGCGGTGGTAACCAGACTCTAGCCAGATTGATGTCGCTCCGCCTAGCTTCACTCACATCCATCTGGGACATCTCCCATAGAAAGTGATTTCTCCAACCAATTTTATTGTCCAGCCAATCAGGACGCAGGGCTGGAGTTTCATAGATGTGACGTAGTGGAGAAGCGACCGTGAGACTGATTTGATTCAACAATGGCGGCTCGCATCGAGGAAGCAAGCGTTAACATTGATGCTGCTATTTCTTCCGTGTTGTCCAATCTACCTAATATTGTTTCATTAAAAGAACATCAGAGAACGGCTCTGAAGGCTTTTGTTGGTGGAAACGATGTTTTTGCCCTTCTCCCGACCGGATTTGGCAAGTTTTCTTTTCCGGGGCGCGCCCGTGGCGGAGCGGTTAGCGCAAACCATGTTAGGAGGCCTTTAGTCCTCGACGCGGTCGGCCCGGGATCGACTCCGACCCGCGGCGCTTTGCCGCCTGTCTTCCCCCCTCTTCCTGTCAGCTCACTGTCAATAAAACACGTGCCACTAGAGCCGCAAACACATTTAAAAAAAATAAATAAATTAGTTTCTTTCCTGCGTCGCTCTCATCAGCGTCACGGGTTAGCTTCGGTGTGAGTGGTTGAAATAGCACGTCGATAAAGAAGACAGACAAGTGGCTTATCCAATCAAATGCAAGGGTTTTTGAGTGGAGCTAGGCGGAGCGAAATACATCTGGCTAGAGTCAGGTTAATGCGGTGGTGCATTAAAGAGAAAAGCTGAAATAGGCAGGAATTATCCCAGACACAACTTATATCACATGTGTCAGGAGCAAAGGGAAACAACAGGATGAAGGCCTCCTTTGTCGTTTCTTGCTGTTGTGCTACAACAGAAAAGGGACATTTGTTTATTTCATGTTGTGGTTCCTGATTACTTCAATATACTAAGAATGTTTGCCTGATACGAGGACGACGATCATATGTTTTAACTAGATTATTATAAGGATTAACGCTTAATAAAAGCACATTCTCAGCAAGTTAACGGCTCTATGGTCATTTTCAGATGTCAGACATCACAGGATGTGATGTTTCGGTGCGGAGCGGCACTGCGCTCTACAAGCTAATTCAGTAGGAGCTGTTGTACACAGCTGTGATCAACAACAATTATTTTGGATTTCCAGAGGACTTCACCATTGAAATTCATGAGAGCTATTGTTGGGGAGTGCTGGCCTAGTGGTTAGAGCAATGAACTTGCACTTAGAGAAGGATGCAAGTACCCGGTTCGACCCCCAGCGCCTGCACTCTGGGGTCCCTGAGCAAGACCCTTAACCCCTGATTTCTCCCCAGGCGCCGCACATGGCAGCCCACTGCTCCCCAAGGGGATGGGTTAAATGCAGAGAACACAGTTCATTGTAATGTATGTTTCAATGACAAAGATGATATTACTATTACTTATTACTTACTAAGCAACAATGCTCACATGCATGGCAGTTGGATGTAACTATACATTTGGTAAAAGTGGAAAAAACAGTTTTTTCACCTTTCCGATTCATGGGTTTGTCGCTGGATTGCCAACTTGAAGAAGGAGGATTTGCCATCGAACTTTTGGCCAGAGAAAAAACATGTCGTCTGTAGCCAACATTTGGTAGAAGAATGTTCTCAAGAAGAATGTAGGTTTTTCTTTTTTATAATGTAGAATTTGTGGGGACAATGATTTACCCGACCAGAGGGGCGGAGGGATATGACACACTTGGAAATAATGCTCACTGTTGTGTCAGGCTCTAAACTAGTGATGTTACGTGATGTGCCGAGGCTTCGAGGCGTGTGTCGAGTAATGGAGGGGGCGTCTCCGTAAAGCGCGTATCGAGGCTTGCTTCATTTAAGGGAGGAGCCGAAAACGATGACGTCCGAAGCCTTGCTGCCCGGCTGTACCATGTGACTGCTTCAGGAAGTGGCTCAGATTTTGCCAGATGACCGGTTCATTCAGAACCAGACATGGCTTCACGCTGGATCATAGAACAGATCTGCTAACCAGATGCAGTTTAAAACGCCACTTAGTCTGTTTATAAGTTTCGTTTTTATTAATTCTGCATTTTTTAACTACATGCACAGTATTTCTGTGCCTCAGCGCTTGCTCCTCTCCCCCCTCCTTTTCCCTCGGAGCAGGTGCTTTTATCACCGTTCACTATTCAAAACGTGAATCACTGCGTTTAATGTCCTCACATCGGTAGCAACGTGTGCCAGTTAAAGTCAATAGGAGAGTTAGTAGCTGTGCTTCATGCTCTTTTGTTTTTAACAACATAGAATCAGTGGCGCTTCGGTGGGCTGCTGCCTCGCGCTTTAATTCAGGTGCGCACTTTTAAGGGTCATTTTAAAGAACTTGTAACATCAGGGGCTTCATCTCAGATCTGTCAGTACCCCTGTTCCCTTTATAGGAGCCCTTTACAGAATTTAGTTATGCATTTTCCCCGCAGCGCACCAACGGGGGTAAAATCCGCCCACCGCACCGCCGCACTGACGAGAGCAATAGAGATTTGTCTGGTCAGAGCGGCGACTGACTGAGAAACCTGTCGCTGGGAAAGGTGATGATAATGTTATAAACTGTAACAGTCTAGAAGTGCATTGAGCTGAAAAGAGGGAGACATCAGCAGCAGGATCGTGCGTAAAGACGCAGCGTGAACCTCTGTGTGCTTCAGTGTTGCTGCTGAGGGGAAATTGTTGACCATAATCCCCCCCCCCCCCGCCCCCAAAATTAGCATAATCTCACTCTTAACTTTTGATCAAAGTTGAGAGGTCTGATTATTACACACCATGCCATATCACATGACACTACTATTTTGGGAATAATTACACACAGAGAATACATTCAAACAATATTTTATTATACACATATGTGTATACATAATTTATGTAGACAAATGATTTCGTCCTACACCTTTTGTGAAGTCATTCCCAAGAGCCATAATAGACAAAAAATCAATGCATCACACGTGTTAAGATACAGCTGGCTGTGATTATACACCTGGCCAGTAGGTGGTGTCGTGTGCACATGAAGCTCCAAGAAATGAACCCTTTCTCGAACCAGTTGGTTCAAGTGGTTCAATGCCTCATGAGGCTTCATCTCGCCATCACTACTCTAAACGGTGCCATATAACTAAAAAGTGACGGTGAAATATCCCTCCGCCTGATAACGCACTGGAGCTCATCCTGACAGGAGCAGAGTGAGTTAAAGGCATAAGGAGCCGCTCTGCCCGTATTTTCTGCAGTTTATGGTTGCAATAAATGATAACTGCTGAAAGTAGCTTTAGCGGTGCAGATCACCATTTTGAGCAGAGATTGGTTCTAAAGATAAGTTTTTACTCCCTGATAACTTTGCACCGCACTGTGACGTCACAAACTGGGAGGTGGCAGAACTGTTCTAAACCAAGATGGATGCGCCCAGCAAAGTAGATTCAAATGAAAATTACACTTAATTAAATAAACTCTTATTGAAAAATATGTAATAATTTTATATTTAAAGTACTTTATGCAGTTTGAATTCTGATGTTGACCGGATTTTCCTTTAAGAAGTAGGAAGTAAGAATGGCAGCTAGCCTTCAGAATATAACCATGTATAAAGATACATGATAGAGACAGAAAGATGGATAGATAACAGGTTAAGAGAGACAGAAGATGGCTGCTCATATAAATCTGTACTCTGTGATTTAAATGGACAGCGAGACATTATGGAAGATTTTCATATATCATTATTGTGTGATAGGTAAAAAGAATGCAGTTTATTCTTCCACTATCATATTTTTTCTTTCCTTGGTCAATATTTATTCTGGTATTTTACTCTTATCTGCCACTCTTGGTGTTTCTTTAGAGTCAACTTTGGATTAGACAGATTCCTTCCTTTTTATTCTCATTTTTGCCTCATTGCTAATAATTGTGTGTAACTGTCCATGTGTTTGCAACTGTGACACCAAAATTTCCCCATTGTGGGACAGTAGAGGAATACTTATTGTTACTTTTGTATGTGATGTAAATTATGGCAGGATTGGTCCTCCATAACCAACAGCCAGAAGAAAACATGCAACCATCTTTCTAGACAAGATAAACCAAAAAGTGATGATTGGAGGAACTTTGCCAGGCAGACAGACAAGAAGAACTTGATGCTGAATGTTGCTACATGCTAAGCTAGCATTAGCATACCATGTGCTACATGCTAAGCTAGCATTAGCATCCTCTTTGCTACATGCTAGCTGATCATGTCCTGCAGGCTTAGCCAGTTTTCTGGGGGAAACCCTGCAACGAGTTCTGATGAAGAGGAGGAATCCATCAGCTGCTGAAAACGGCTCCTAAACTTTAGCTCCATCCACACAGTTAGCATGAAGAAGGAAATCTCCAAACCTGATGGGTGCAGCAGAACTCTGGGCTGGAAAACATCCCCCATCATCGGTGTCTCCTCTGCTGCGTCCTGCCGCTCTTTGAGCTCCTGCTTCCCTCCAGTTTCTCCGCTGTGCCTCCAGCTGCTGGACTTCTTTCCAGACTTCATCACCTGCAGCAGCTGCTGCTCTCTGTCAGCTTCACCAACACTCCCGAGAACGCGCCGAATTCCCCGGATGTTCTTCTTCTTCTTGATTTTATTGGCGGTTGGCAACAAACTTTAAGCAGCATTACCGCCACCTACTGGTATGGAGTGTGGTTCTAATGGACTATCAACTTATATAAGTATTTGTATCTTCCTACTCCTACCTTTAATATATAATTTAACTAAATGAATTTCCTATTTATATATACCTACATACTCTCATCCATTTTTATATATATCTTTATAATCCACCTCCCTAGATCATGCACCCATTCACACACACACCTATTTTAATCATATTCTTTGAAATAATTTAGTTTTCTTTAAATATTTAATAATTATTTGTATATGTTTACTCCCCGAATTCTTCCTCAAAATATCTATCAAATTAATCTTTTCCTTAATACATTCAAACTCTCCTTTCATCCACCTTCTTTCTCTTTCATACTTATGGCATTCTAACATAACATGTTCTATTGTTTCATATCTGTCACAATAATCACATTTTCCATTATTATGCTTTTGTAATTTAAAAAGTGTATAATTAAGACCTGTATGCCCTAATCTTAATCTTGTTATCACCCTTCCCTCCTTTCTATTTCTTCTTTCATTTCTTTTCTCTCCTACTATCTTCTGTATTTTATAAAACCATCTTCCTGTTTTTTCTTCATCCCACCTTTTTTGCCATTTTTCCATCAGTTTCTCTTTAACCATACTCTTTCCCTCATATTTACTTGTTTTAACTTTAAAACTAATATTATTATGAATTGCCCTTTTTGCCATATTATCTGCCCTCTCATTTCCTTCTACCCCTATATGCGCTGGAATCCATACAAATACAACTACCAGCCCCATATTCTGTATTCTATACAATGTATAAAATATTTCTAATAATATATCCATCCTACTATCTGATTGAAAATTTTTTAAACTTAATAATGCTGAACTTGAATCTGAACATATCACTGTTTTTAATGGTTTTATTTCTTCCACCCATTGCAAGGCTAACAATATTGCCAACATTTCTCCTGTGTATACTGATAACCCATCTGTGCTCCGTTTTCCTATTTTTACATCGAATTCTGGCACCACAAAAGCTACTCCTATCTTCCCATTTATCTTTGACGCATCTGTATAAATTTGAATATATTTGTAATATTTGTTTATATGTATCTGTACTGAATATTTATCTAATCTATTTATCTACACCACAATAAATCTTATTGAAATTTTTTTAAAAACATTTTTAATTTCTAAAAAGCCTAAAAATGATCTTGCCGCGGTGCATTCTGGGAAAGCGGTCAGTCTGAAGAACGCACAAGTCTGCTCTGATGCATGCTCGATAAAGAGGGCGGGGAGAGAATATGAAGGTAATCTTGTTCCAATAAGATTTGTGCATTGTAAGCTTGAATTCGAAGTTGTAGAGGGAGTTAAATTCTAAGTTTTGTATTTGTAGAATAAAAAAAAAAAATTACAAGTACAATTTTTTTTTACACCTGTTCAAATATTTTTTTTCCCTCTACACAAATACAAATCAATAATTTACAACTGCACAAATCTGCTGCTGTGAGTCACAAATTCAATGTTACAAGTTACGCCTTCATTTTCACTTTTGACACAAACGTGGCGCCGGTAAAAATGATCTGTAACTTGTGGGTAGTACCCTTGATTGGACAGCAGGAGGCGCTGCCTGCTCCGTCAGTCTGTACCAACCGGAAATACATACTGCCTTGTTGCCTTTTAAGTCACAGACATGAATACGTAGACGCCGCGTTCTCGGTTGAGAGGCGTGCCGACAGAGCGGCCATCTTAGGTGCTTTACAGTTACAGTTTTTTCCGGCATAAACACATTATGTGCTAGTGGGTAGCAGGGATGGAAGCGGAGAAAAGTACATTAAACACCCTGATTTTTAAAAGATCTGACTGAGGATATATATATATATATATATATATATATATATATATATATATATATATATATATATATATATATATATATATATATGTATATGTATATGTATGTATTTAAATATGTATGTATGTATATATATATATGTATTTAAATATATATGTATGTATATATATGTATATATATATATATATATATATATATATATATATATTTATATGTATATGTATAGATAGAGAGAGAGAGAGATGTGTGTATAATTTCTGTTTATTATATGAATATGTAACTGAAAATATATAACTGTGAGTATATATATCATCCCGTTAGACTTCAGTTTAAATTGTTTTTGTTCTGAATAAATATGTGTAATTTGTCTGAAAGGTCACCAGCATTGTGAACATATGATTTAAATTAAATCTGAGCTGCCTCCTATTCATTTTGACAGCAGCTGTCTGATCTGTGGTCTGACCCAAGATGGCCGCCCTGTAGGCACGTCAGTCTAGCGGCCGGCAGCATACAATGGGGCGTCTACGTATATGATGTCTATGTTTTAAGTACCCTGCACGCATATGCCTTCGAAGGACGCAGCTGTCACTGTCATAAACAAAGCCATGTTTTTCTTTCCTGTCACTACAATTTAGAAACGAAAAAACAGAAAACTTTAATGAAAAAAACGGCCCGTTTTTGGATTTCGCCATTTTCCATTTTCTCCTTCGGATTAAAAGATAAAGACGGTTTCACGGCTGGCCCGGAAGTGCAGGAAATATTTCAAAATAAAAGCATCGATGTAACATAATGGAAGCCTGAAGAAAAAATAATAATGAAGCGTAGAGATGTCTTTTGAATAAAAAAGGACAGTTTTACGTTGCAACATGATAGTTTATTGTAGAGACGTGAGCTTTATTACATTATTGTGTGTTTTATTAGTGGAACATGAAACATAAAAGCAAATCGCATGCTGTAAACCAAAAATATAGAAGCAAAGTTTATTTTTCTCATCAAGCAAAACCCATCAAGCAAAACCCACCCTCACTATAGGATTACTGTCTATATGTGTCTTGATTTTAGTGAACAGTACATATTTTTGAAGCTAACAGAGAAATGAAGATTTTTTCATTGATTTAATTGATTTATCTTTACTCACAAATAAATACAAATACTGCCACGGGGATAGAGTGCCTCATATATTTCATATTTGTCATACAAAAGATGCAAATTAAAAAGTTACACTGTTCCGTGTCTGGGCTAGAAAAGCATCTATAGCAGCTTTCACGGGAGTTCCTCAGTGTTGTCTCTCTCCACAATGGAAATTTTTGATTACATTTTTACTAAACAAGAGTTACAATCTCCCTTATTGAATAGCCTATAGATGGAGATTCTTATTCATAACACCACTGAGATCCAATCTAACCAATAGCTAGATAAGCTGCATTGCCTATCTTTTCTAAGTCTCCCTGCCAACACACCCATGAGGGGTGGGTTTCACATGGGCAACCCAGTTTTCTCCCACATGGGACCCACACTGGACCCTGGTCCTTATGTTCTACACTGTACCCAGGCTAGCCTTTATTATTACA
This sequence comes from Fundulus diaphanus, assembly GCA_037039145.1. Classification (NCBI taxonomy): domain Eukaryota; kingdom Metazoa; phylum Chordata; class Actinopteri; order Cyprinodontiformes; family Fundulidae; genus Fundulus; species Fundulus diaphanus. Next base: position 3,444,319 of record CM073133.1, read on the forward strand.
GGCTATTTAATTTTGCAGTGGCTTATTTTGTTTTATTATTGTATTATGTATTATTTTTTGTGAATGCTGCTTGTCAAGACTTTGATGCAATCAACTGTGAGTTGCCTCTATCCACTATATAAAATAAAAATGCCATGCCATTAATCAAGCTTTTTTTATTAAATGAAAAGCAATAATAGTATTTTACAGATTAAATCAGATGTATAATACACACGCACACACAATATGATACAGATTATAATAACCATTATAACCAGTTATGAAAGTGTTATACATCAATGTAGGAGCTATTTCCCTATTTTTGTTTTAGAACTCAGACTATTTAGTTCATTTGGTGTATAAATACATGGACTCCAGGTAGCTCAGGAGGAAAGTGGGTGGGCTTATAATTTTTTTACCAGTCTTCCAGTGCTGCAGCCTGTCAATCTACCAGTCCTTTCAGGAAACCAGGGCAGGAGAGGTGGCAAGTAGTTTTTCAGTTTGTACCATGGTTATTTTTTCCTGAAGAAACCTGGAATAAACTCACGGAACTGCATTTTTTGTACTGCGTAAAACCAGAAACCCACTATTCATCAAGTGACTATTTGATTTAAATTTATTTTTTGTTTGTTTACTTTTAAGTTTTTTCATAGACAAGTAGTCACTACAATCAAGAAAAAAAAATGGAACAGAAAAAAAAATGGTCCCATAACAAATTTTCTTCCGCTGAGCAAGAAGTGGATCTAGTGGGAGAAGGAGGGACCTGTCGTCCCTTGATCCGATCAGCCAAACTGCCCTCTCCACATGATTCCTGGTGATCGCGCTGGTTAAGGTGTTCTTCTTTAAAGCACCTGCAGGAAATATATGTTATGGTCACTATGGTCACAATAAATGAGTATAAATTTCTCTCGACAAAAGTTACTGTATTACAGTTATTATTATCCATCATGCATTTACCAAATATGACTTCAAACAGCTTTAAAGTCCTGAATTCCTGCTTTCCATTCCGGCCCACAAAGTTATACTCCCTTGACAGGTCATGGTCCATGATGAAGACCATCATGCGTCGTGTGGCCTCATCCACAGTGCTCCCTCTAATGTCTGCCACTGCTGTGACCTAAGGGGGAACAAAGTCAGTACAAAGTTAAATCAATTTAAATTTTTTTGTAGCTTTTAATGGCTCGCTTTTATTGACAGTAGACTGACAGGAAAGGGGTGGAGGAAGGGGAGAGACATGCGGCAAAGGACCCAAAGGCCTCCAAACATGGGCCGCGCTACCAGATACGCCACGAGCACACCCCCAGCTAAATCATTTTTATAGCCACTGGAGTAAACCTGACAAAAAGACAAACTCTGGATCTAGATTATTTTCATTGTTGATTAATCTATCGATATAGATTAATATATAATTGTTGATTATTTTAACAATTAATCGATTGGTTGCTATAATAATAAAATGTTAAAACATTTTGAAATATGTTGGTGCTTCCCAAATCTCTTGTTCTGTCCACAAAACAAAGAGATACTCGGTTTATGGCCATGAATGAACAAAGAAGACAGAGATATTCTTATTTATGAAGCTGAAATCATAGAATTAGGACTTCTTTCCTTTAATAAAACTATAGTTGCCAATTAATTGAATTATTGATTATTGATTACTGTTCAATTTATTGATGATTTGTTGCAGCTCAGATCACATCTACTGCCAGCCCCCCAATAAAACTAAATTAAATTTCACTAGCCTAGACTTTACATACATACCAGTTCAAACATGAAGCTTGGGTCAGACAGTTTTTCCTACATTACTTCGACTTCCCTAACTGTCTTTAGGGGGAAACCATCTGGGATGAAAGAAAGGATGTCACCAATGCTGCCACGCTGTGCCATGGTTTGTAGCATCCTTCTAGTGACTCGATTGTCTTCTTTGAGTTCCTCGAGGACTGTCAGGATGTGAACAAGGATGTTGACCCTTATTTGCATTTGCGGGGTTTCGGGTGGTGAAATGGCTGACCTAAGGAGGAGTACAAGCATAAAAGTGTCATTGTAGACCAGTTGGATAGAGCAAAGGAGATGTCAGCACAGACACTTCAATCAGACAATTAAACGGGCCGATTGAAAGTACACATTCCAATCAGTTTCACTCGCATCACTGTGTGTCAGGATTGGAGGCAGTAGAGGTGTCAGTACAGACCTGAGGGAGGATGGAGGTAGTGGAGGTGTAGGGTCATCATCATCTTCTTCCTTGCTGGACAGAATCACTCTCCTAGACCTGTAAAATATAGCAGCACAATCAGATAATTCAATTGTTACAATTAAGTGAATTGAAGTGTTTTAAAAGTAGTTGGGTACAGAATACTAAAACAATATATTTTGTACAACAGGTGACACAGTTGTGCATATAATCATACAATGTAGACATCAGTGTTTCCATAGACTGTCAGTGTGTGTGGTGCTGGGAGACGACACTAACATACATGCATAATCCAAACAGCCTTACCTCTTTTTGCGCTTCCCCCTTCCCATGTTCTCCGCAGAATCAGACTCTGTCGGGACATCTGTGTTCTGTTCAAACTCAACCAATTTTATACAGGCTCTCGTATGTTGCTGTATGAGAGATACAAAAGAAAGAGTTACAATTACTTTCATTTCAGAGAACAAATTCTAACCAAATCAATGGTGAGCTCATCATGTCGCATCATATCATACATTAATTAAGAAAGATAGTTACACTACCTGCTTTTCTCTTGACAGTCAACTTGTAGGTTACCCAGTCAGAGTGTGGGTCCTGTTGCTCTATGACCGCCTTTGCAATGTTAACTTTTGCTGGTGGCCAGTAGCATTCATCCTCCTCAGGCCCGATAAACCATTTGGTCGGAATCACTGCCAATCCTCCACCATTTTCAAAATCAACAATTGCAAAAGGCAACATGCTTAAAGAAAAAAAATACACATCAATAGAAATTCATACATGCATAACAACAAATAAAAAAACAAATAGGTAGCACACTAGTGCAGGAGTGGCAATGCCACATATCCAGTCTTGTGTGGTAACAGAACCATTTTTGTTTTTAAGTCCTCCAGGTAGTAGCTGCAAGTGTTCAGATAAATTGAAGACAAAAAGAATTCCAATAAGTGAGGAGTCCATTGGATAGGTCAAAAACGGTTGGGCGTTTTCAAAGGAATTACACAGTACTTTAACGGTGTCGGAATGTGACAATATGTTTTGCACAATGACATTTCCCCCAACAGAAAAACAGTTATTGCCACGAGAAGAGGAGATCAGCGTCTGTCCATCATTGTAAGATCTATACTGTCACTATCTGGCATATCATATCAATCCCAATTTTCATTGATATGATCAAATGATGGAATGTTACAGTCATAAAAAACATCAGTGGAATTTTCTTCTTCATGATTACTTGATAAATTCTCATCGCAAGCATCGTAGAAAGTGTCCATGGAATCTATGTTCTCAGAATTAACTGCCAACAAATCAGTCAACTCCTTTTCGAGCATAAGCAAATGTTCCTCCACTTTTGCCAATATTTTCCTCCTTTTTGTTCTTTCTGAAGTCTCCATTATTTAAAAAAAAAAAAAAAAAAAGAAATGTTTTAGCTTTCAGCTATGATAACAAACACAGGAGATAAACACCAACCAACAACTGCAACTGATTTGGTTAGAAAATTTGTTTCTGTGGTTAGTCATAGATCTAAATCCATGTAAAATGAAGCTAGATTTGTTTTGAGTTTATCGCATCACAGAGTGACTATAGGCTAATGTGTGCATTATAAGGCGGAGGGATATCAGCTGCTTATATGCACTGCATCGTCACTTATTTAAGAGTCAAAAAGCGACTTCACTTTCAGAAACAAACCCAAAGAACAGCAACCCGCAAATAGAAGAAAAAAAACTTAAAGTCGTATGAAATAATCAGGCTTGGAAACAGTGAGCGTGGGTCACTGGAACTACCGCGTCGAGGGAAAAAAACATCAGCGCCATTAACGCGCGTTAAAAACAGTCGGCGTTGTGGTCTACTCGCGGCCCTTTTAACTTTCAGTCAAATACCGACTGCCAAAAAAAAAAAAAATACACTAAACAGCCCAAGCAGCTAAGGTCTAATAGTGTAAGTCCAGCTCTGATTCCGTTAAGACGGTAGAATGTGCCACAGAGCCGAAGCTCCGAGCCGAAGCTCCGAGCCGACGGCGGTAGCAGCTGCGGTCGTGGTCACCTAAAACTGTGGCTTTTTTTGTTGCTGCTGTTATTACTCTCAAACCCGTAGCATTCTCTAAACTATGTCTGCAGCAGACAATTTAAACCTAGCTCCTGCACTCTTTATAGTTACTTTCAGAAAAACAGTATTTATTAGATGTAGAGGCATATTCTTACCTGTATGTTGTCCGAAAGATACCTTCTTCTTCTTCTTCTTGTGGAGTTTTATGGCGGTTGGCAACAAACTTTAGGTAGCATTACCGCCACTTACTGGTATGGAGTGTGGTTCTTAATGGTCTATTTATCTATCTATTTATATCTACATCTATATATCTATCTATATCTATATATATATACACATCTATCTATCTATCTATCTATCTATCTATCTATCTATCTATCTATCTATCTATCTATCTATCTATCTATCTATCTATCTATCTATCTATCTATCTATCTATCTATCTATCTATCTATATCTATATATATCAATATCTATCTATCTATATCTATATATATCAATATATCAATCTATCTATCTATATGTACCTTAATATTCTACTCATTTATATAATTCACTCCTTCTATAAATCAAATTCTATGATATAATTTAGTTTTCTTTAAATATTGAATAACTATTTGTATATGTTTACTCCCCAAATGCTTCCTCAAAATATCTAATAAATTAATCTTTTCCTTAATACGTTTAAACTCTTTCCTCATATATCTTCTCTCTCTTTCATATTTATTACATTCTAATATAACATGTTCTACTGTTTCATATTTTCCACAATAATCACATTTGCCGGTATTATGCTTTTGAATTTTATAAAGTGTATAATTAAGTCCTGTATGCCCAAATCTTAATCTTGTTATCACCCTCTCCTCTTTTCTACTTCGTCTTCCATTTCTTCTTTCTCTAACTGATTTTTGAATTTTATAAAACCATCTACCTGTTTTTCCTTCATCCCACCTTTGTTGCCATTTTTCCATAAGTTTTTCTTTAATTATACTCTTTCCCTCAGATTTACTTGTTTTAATGATAAAATTTATAGGATTTTGAATCGCCCTCTTTGCTAATTTATCTGCCCTCTCATTTCCTTCTACCCCAATATGCGCTGGAACCCACACAAATATAACTATTAAACCCATGTTTTGTATTCTGAATAATGTATGAAATATTTCTAATAAAATGTCCATCCTACTATCTGATTTATTATATTTTAAACCAAATAACGCAGAGCTTGAATCTGAACAAATGACTGTTTTTAATGGTTTTATGTCTTCTACCCATTGTAAAGCTAATAATATTGCCAACATTTCTCCTGTGTATACTGATAATCCGTTTGTGATTCGTTTACCCATTCTTATATTGAATTCTGGTACTACAAATGCTATTCCTATTCCTTCATTTATTTTTGATGCATCTGTATAAATTTGAATATATTGATAATAATTATTTAAATGTAACTGTACTGAATACCTATCTACAATGTAAGATTTATCTTGTTTCTTTTCCATTATTGTCATATCTACTGTTGCTTCCGGTAAAATCCATGGTGGTATAATTGATATTGGTGTTGTTTGAGTAATTTCTAAATCATTCATTTTAAATTCTTTTATTTTATTTTCAATTGTCCATCCAAAACTCCTCATTTCTTTCTTTTCTTTTTCCCAACATGGATTTTAAATTTCCCAAGTTGGATGATCTAAATTACTACCTTTTAAATTCACCCAATAATTTATTTCTAATTTTGTTCTTCTTAAATCTAATGGCATTTCTCCTATTTCTACTTCTATTGCTGCTGTTGGTGTGGTTTTAAATGCTCCAGTACATAATCTTAACGCCTGATGTTGGATAATGTCTAATTTAGCCAGATGTGTTTTAGCTGCTGAACCGTAAACTATACAACCAAAGTCTATGTTAGATCTAATCATACCTGTGTAAATCTGTTTTAGTGATTGCCTATCTGCTCCTCAGTCACTACCAGCCAAGCATCTCAAAATATTTAATATTTTCTTACATTTATCAATAACTTTTTGAATATGTATATTCCATTTTAGTTTTCCATCAAACCATAATCCTAAAAATTTTACACACTTTACTTGCTCTAATTCTTGGTTATACAATTTTAATTTTATTTCCTTTCTTATTTGTTTCTGATTAAATATCATTACTTTTGTTTTTTCAACTGAAAACTTAAATCCCCATTGCAACGCCCATTTCTCTATTTCAATAATAACCTCTTGTAATTTCTTTACAATGAAATCTACATTTTTCCCTCTTTTCCAAACAGCTCCATCATCTGCAAAAAGTGAACACCCCATTCCTTTTCCAATATCTTTAAATACATCATTTATCATAATTGAGAACAATAATGGACTTATAATACTCCCCTGCGGGGTTCCATTTTCTACTATTTTCCTGATATAACTTCACCAATTCTCACTTGTATTTTCCTATTTGTTAAAAAGTCTTTAATCCATTTAAATATTTTCCCTTTAATACCCAACATGTATAATTTAATTAATAATCCCTCAACCCACATCATATCATATGCTTTTTCTATATAAAAAAACACTGCCACTACATTTTCTTTATTTACTTGTGCTCTTCTAATCTCATGTTCTAAACATAGTGTTGAATCATTAGTACTTCTCCCTTTTCGAAAACCACTTTGATATTTTGACATAAATCCTTTATTATTTAAATAATATACTAGTCTATTATTAATCATTTTTTCCATTATTTTACATAGATTTGATGTTAAAGCTATTGGTCTGTAATTTTGTGGGTTTGAATTATCTTTTCCTGGTTTAGCTATTGGTACTATAATTGATTCCTTCCAGTTCATTGGTAATTTCCCCTCCTCCCAAATTTTATTATATAATTGCAATATTGTATCTTTTGATTTTTCACTAAGTTGACTTATCATTCTATACAAAATTTCATTTTTACCTGGTGCTGTATTTTTTGTCTTTCTAAGTGCATCATTCAGTTCAACTTTTGTAAACTCAACATTTAATAAATTATTTGTTTCTTCAATACTCTCTAACAAATCTTTATATTTAAGTTTTGTATTTTCTCTTCCTTTTCTTCCCTCTTCACTAATATTATTTGAACTGTGAATTTTACTAAATGTTCTTGCCATCCGAAAGAAACCGTCTCCTCTCCTAGGATAAAAACAACGTCCTTCCAACAAGATGGCGTCTGTTAACTTCCGGCTAAGCGTGGTGTCGGAATCCACTTCCGGTAGAAATAAAACTGTTTTGTTAGCGAGACTACTGGATGATCCTGGACGATCCAAGGTTTAGTTCTGTTTCAGAAAATTTACGTGTTTGTTTAGTTAGCTTGGGTGATTTTCAAGATACTAATTAGGGTTCCAAGCCCGCAGCGCAGGCGAACGGCTATGCCGTTCGTCTGCTCTGTGAGCAGAGAACCCTATTGTTTTTCGTGTGTTTTTAAATTATTAGGGTTCCAAGCCCGCAGCGCAGGCGAACGGCTATGCCGTTCGTCTGCTCTGTGAGCAGAGAACCCTATTGTTTTTCTAGTGTTTTTAAATTATTTATTATTATTATTATTATTAGGGTTCCAAGCCCGCAGCGCAGGCGAACGGCTATGCCGTTCGTCTGCTCTGTGAGCAGAGAACCCTATTGTTTTTCTAGTGTTTTTAAATTATTTATTATTATTATTATTATTAGGGTTCCAAGCCCGCAGCGCAGGCGAACGGCTATGCCGTTCGTCTGCTCTGTGAGCAGAGAACCCTATTGTTTTTCTAGTGTTTTTAAATTATTTATTATTATTAGGGTTCCAAGCCCGCAGCGCAGGCGAACGGCTATGCCGTTCGTCTGCTCTGTGAGCAGAGAACCCTATTGTTTTTCGTGTGTTTTTAAATTATTAGGGTTCCAAGCCCGCAGCGCAGGCGAACGGCTATGCCGTTCGTCTGCTCTGTGAGCAGAGAACCCTATTGTTTTTCTAGTGTTTTTAAATTATTTATTATTAGGGTTCCAAGCCCGCAGCGCAGGCGAACGGCTATGCCGTTCGTCTGCTCTGTGAGCAGAGAACCCTATTGTTTTTCTAGTGTTTTTAAATTATTTATTATTAGGGTTCCAAGCCCGCAGCGCAGGCGAACGGCTATGCCGTTCGTCTGCTCTGTGAGCAGAGAACCCTATTGTTTTTCTAGTGTTTTTAAATTATTTATTAGGGTTCCAAGCCCGCAGCGCAGGCGAACGGCTATGCCGTTCGTCTGCTCTGTGAGCAGAGAACCCTATTGTTTTTCGTCTGTTTTTAAATTATTTATTATTATTAGGGTTCCAAGCCCGCAGCGCAGGCGAACGGCTATGCCGTTCGTCTGCTCTGTGAGCAGAGAACCCTATTGTTTTTCGTGCGTTTTTAAATTATTAGGGTTCCAAGCCCGCAGCGCAGGCGAACGGCTATGCCGTTCGTCTGCTCTGTGAGCAGAGAACCCTATTGTTTTTCGTCTGTTTTTAAATTATTTATTATTATTATTATTATTACGGAATTAAAACGCGTTGTGCAGCCCAAGCGGATTTATAACGAACCTATTGAATCAGGTATCTAAGTACAGAATGTGTGCCTCTACTCAAACCCAGAAATTCAGACCCCTCAACAACTAGGGGGCGCTATAACAAAGGACAATGCGTTTCGGCCTGTAACCACCAAACTACTGGTCCCACACTCAAAAACTTGATAGCACTTTGTTTATTGTATGTTTCTGCATCAAAAAGGGAATTGGCACACCTTTCGTTTCCCAGCTACTTTTCGCGCTACATGGCTACAAAGGTTAAACCTTTCTTGTTAAACTCCTCCTACATTTTTTGTGCGATCTGCGCAAAACTTCATATATAAGCGTGTCATGGACAAATAAAAAAAGTTAATGCGGCGGATTTTTGAATTTTGACTTTTTCGAAAAGTAACGCTAAAATAAGTGATTGTTAGCTAGCTAGCTCTAAATGTAATTGCTGATTATTCTAAAACCATAACAGATTTTGACATGCCCTTCATAACCCATAGTCCAAATAAGATTTTGCACATGTGACCTGCGTTTGAGGATCATCCATCACTAGGGGGCGCTGTGATGTCAAGAAATCTACTACGCAAGAATGGCTGATCGGATTTTTACAAAACTTTCTTCATCCCCTTCCAGTCATAACCCTTAACTCAGGAATTAAATATGGTACTGATTGAAACAAGTGGGCGGGGCCTATTTCCAAAAGTTTGAAAAAAACCTTCAAAACTTCAAAAAATTACCAAAAATCAATTTTGTGGTGTAACGATCTCAGATTTTCAGGATGTATTCCTTGAATAAGGTGTAACAATTCTCTCACTGCATGTATTGAGGTTTCTGAAAGTTGCACACTCTGATTTTTGAAAAGTTTGTAAAATAGAGAAATCAATGTATTTTCCACAAATATTGTTGAATCCCAATAAAAATGGCCACTATTTGTAAAGCACATTCAGACTTAATGTGTACTTCAGTGTGGTAAAAATCCAGGCGATTTTGAACTATTTAAAAGACTTTGAAATTCACATGTGCAAGACTATAAAGGTTAATATTTTTTTTCTCTGAAACGCTTTTTTCAATGGGCGTTTAAAAAATCACATAGTTAGATAAAGCACTCTTGGACATACGTGAATATTTTCAGAATTTTAGCGCAAACCGTTGATTTTTACCGATTTAATGAATTTTATGATCTGGTCACAGCTTTCACCATCCAGAGCTCTGACCATCCAGAACTGTGAACAGGGCGGCCATTTTGTCCATATATGGGCACATCACAGGATGTGACGTCACATCCCGTGATTTTCTAAGCGGAGCAGAAACTTGAAGAGGGAGGATAGCTTTTAGAGTTTTGAAAAGAACATATAATTTAAAAAAAATATTGAATGTAAAAAAGATCAAGCAGAAGCAAGGAAAGTTATTTAGAAGGCAAAGAAGACAAAATGGAGAGATTTTTGTGATTCAATGGGCAGAACAACTCCTATAGCTAAGGTATGGGGAATGATTAAGAAAATGAAGGGAAATAGACCAGAGAGAACATATCCAGTTCTAAAACATGAAGAAGGAACAGCAGTAGCAAATGAGGAAAAAGTAGAAGTAATGGCAAGAACATTTGCAAAGATCCATAGTTCAAATATGGATCGGACTTATTCCAAAAGTAACACTATGATATAATATGGATAAATAGACAGTTAGATAGATAGATAGATAGATAGATAGATAGATAGATAGATAGATAGATAGATAGATAGATAGATAGATAGATAGATAGATAGATAGATAGATAGATAGATAGATAGATAGATAGATAGATAGATAGATATGAAAAGGAGTAATAGCATTAATGGTTTAAAGGTCAATCTAAATGAAGAACATTCATTTTATATATATATATATATAAACACTTTTATTTGGGTGTGATTAATTATTTCACAGTCCTAATTTATTTATATTTACATACATACTTTTATAATATGAATATTACTGTTATAATAAAATATGAAATACTGAGAAAAAAGGCTTATTGTGTGGCAACCTCTTGGTGTAGAAGCATAATCCAGGTTTCAAATTAAAGGTAACACTTTGAAGTTTCATGTAGACTATTCGGATTATATATCAGGAGTAATTACACAAAGGTTCCTATTTCTAATCCATTATAAAAGTGAAATTTATTTGCTATTAAAATTGGTACAATAGTCCCCTTCACAAGTATATATAGATGTAGCATGTTGAAATCCCCACCTACACTACTGTGATGGTATACACATGGAAGACAGAGATTTAAAAAATGACCCAAAAAACATAGCTTGGCTAATGCCCTTTGAAAAGGACGGTTTTATTGAGCTTCTGTTGCATGTTGTTGCTCTGTAAGCTAAGGTTAGTTATTTTGGCAATTTGGTGCAGCCTTAACTTAAAAAACAAGGACACAACCAACATTAACAGCATATGGTGGTGGCTGTCTATGCCATACTGTGTTTCTCCGATGTGCTCTCTGAGCACAAACACATCCTCTGACCCTATCCTCTTCCTTACAATGTACACGACCTCTAGCACTTTGATGGGCTGTGATCGTCTGGTACATGAGGTCTGACGAATGACCCACTCTGCTGCCCTGACTACCATCACTGTGCCTTCTGATGGAATCACCAGACCTCCATTGTTTTTTAACTTCAGCAGGTGGTAGCTCTGGTCCTTGATGGCAGATGCAGCATCTGTTACCAAGCTGGCACGGCAGACATCACAGGACAGCTTTTTCAGAGCCTGTCGCACAACAAATCCTGAAATAAGAGTTGGTATATTAAAATAATTTATAATAACCATGGGAAAATTAAGGGAACATATATCTTTTTGGACCATTGTGAGATTGATTTCCCTCAAATTTACACCAAAGATTAATTGTCATACAATCGTTATTGGTGTCAGTAAAACCTATATAATTGACCAGTGGTCTCAGCCTTGATAACTTGCGCAAGTAGCCGTGATGCACAACTATGCTGCATGATTAAGTCATTGATCGACAAGAAAATCTGCAATTTCGACATGTTCAAGCATCAAAAATTATAGCCACGTTCATAACGTTTGTAAGAAACCAAACTGTTTGTAAAACCGTCAAGAATTCAATGAGATAAGAGCATTTGTGTTCGTGCTGATCACTCACCTTACATTAGGTACCACAGAGCATGCCAGAAAGCTTGTCTGAGGCAAGATGGCCGCCGGTGATGACGTTTGAGACTCCGCCGTAAGACATCTAGCCTTTATTATGGATATCTATGGTCAGAGTGCTCTCTATGGTACTTGTGTAGAGGGTTGTGAGGATGGGCGGGGGCAGTTGGGCTCTCCTCATCCTCCGCAGGAAGTACAAGCGCTTCTGAGCCCTCCTCACCAGATGTGGTGTTTACAGACCAGGTGAGGTTGTCCGTGATGTGCACCCCGAGGAATTTGGTGCTGCTAACCACCTCCACAGCTGAGCTGTTGATGAGTTTGTGTCAACTGCGAACTTCATGATGTGATTGGGGGTGAACCTGGGGGTGCAGTCGTGTGTCATCAGAGTAAACAGCAGGGGGCTGCGGACACAGCCCTGAGGGGAGCCCGTGCTGAGGGTGATGACATCAGAGGTGGTCTGTCAGACCCGGACCGACAGTGGTCAGGGGGTGAGGAAGTGATGAGGGGTGTGCTGAAGCCCAGATGTTCCAGTTTTTCAACCAGATGCTGTGGGATGAGGGTGTTGAACGCTGTAGTCCAGGAACATGCTCAAAGGGGGCGGAGCGTAGACGGGCTTGGAACCCGTTAATAACTGCTTGCAGTTCTAGTTTATTATTATTATTAGGGTTCCAAGCCCGCAGCGCAGGCGAACGGCTATGCCGTTCGTCTGCTCTGTGAGCAGAGAACCCTATTGTTTTTCGTCTGTTTTTAAATTATTTATTATTATTATTATTACGGGTAATTATTATTCTCCGCTAAAACGCGTTGGGCGGCCCATGCGGATTTGTAACGAACCTATTGAATCAGGTATCCAAGTACAGAATGTGCACCGCTACTCAAACCCAGAAATTCAGACCCCTCAACAACTAGGGGGCGCTATAACAAAGGACAATGCGTTTTGGCCTATAACCACCAAACTACTGGTCCTACACTCAAAAACTTCACATCACTTTGTTTATTGGATGATTCTGCAAAATAAAGGGAATTGGCACACCCTTCGTTTCCCAGCTAGTTTTCGCGCTACATGGCTACAAAGGTTAAACCTTTCTTGTTAAACTCCTCCTACATTTTTTATGCAATCCGCGCAAAACTCCATATATAACCGCGTAATGGACAAATAAAAAAAGTTAACACGCCGGATTTTTGAATTTTGACTTTTTCGAAAAGTAACGCTAAAATAAGTGATTGTTAGCTAGCTAGCTCTAAATGTAATTGCTGATTATTCTAAAACCATAACAGATTTTGACATGTCCTTCATAACCCATAGTCCAAATAAGATTTTGCACATGTGACCCGCGTTTGAGGATCGTCCATCACTAGGGGGCGCTGTGATGTCAAGAAATCTACTACGCAAGAATGGCTGATCGGATTTTTACAAAACCTTCTTCATCCCCTTCCAGTCATACCCCTGAACTCAGGTATTAAATATGGTAATGATTAAAACAAGTGGGCGGGGCCTATTTCCAAAAGTGTTAAAAAACCTGGAGAATAATAAAAGCAATAAAGTAAAGAATAAAAAATGCTTTAAAATCAATTTTTTGATCCCAGATTTTCAGGATGTATTCCGTGAATAAGGTATAACAATTCTCTCACTGCATGTATTGTTTTTTTTTGAAGTGCTACACTCTGAATTTTTAAAAGTTTGTAAAATGGAGAAATCAATGTATTTTCCACAAATATTGTTCAACCCCCCAAAATATGGCCTCTATTTGTAAAGCACATGCAGAATAAACATGGATTTCAGTTTGGTAAAAATCCAGGTGAGTTTGACCAATTTACAAGACTTTGAAAATAAATGGTACAAGACTATAAAGTTTAATATTTTATTTCTCTGAATCCATTTTTTTAATGACCATAAAAAAAATCCTGTGGTTAGATAAAGCACTCTTTGAGATCCATGAATATTTTCAGAATTTTAGAGCAAACCGTTGATTATTAACGAATTTATGAAGTTTGTGATCAGTTCACAGCTTTCATCATCCAGAGCTCTGACTGCAGAGCTTTGAACAGGGCAGCCATTTTGCCCATATTTGGGCACATCACAGGAAGTGACGTCACATTCTGTGTTTTTTCTAAGCGGAGCAGAAACTTGAAGAGGGAGGATAGCTTTTAGGGTTTTCTAAAGCAGGGATTCCCAAACTTTACCATGCCAAGGCCCCCCTACACCAGTACATTTTCAGCTGAGGCCCCCCCTCATACGAAACATGCGTAAACACTCATGTGTAGGCTACCTCTAATTTATTAATTTAATGAATAACATATAACAATAACATGCAGCTCCACCATTTTAATTTTAATAACCTTTTTTTAAACGATGAACCTCTTTAAACCTTGCAAAAACAGAAAGATTTGTGAACAAAATAAAAGTTTGTCCCAAATGAAACATGCAGGCATTTTATATAATGCAGGCCTAACAACAAATGTAGGCTACATGAGAAAGAGAGACAGAGACATAACATGCTAATGGGAGCAGTGGGCCTGATGGCTTCTACACAGTTTGTCCAGTCTGGGCTTGATGTTTGTCAGAGCAACACGCATGTCATTCTCCACATTCAAACGTGATCTGTGTTTAGTTTTCAGTACTTTTAAAGTTGAAAAGCCAGACTCACACAAGTAAGTGGTTGCAAATGGAAGGAGACATTTCAGAGCCCTTTCAGCTAGGGTGGGAAACTCTTGTCTTACATACAGCCAGAAGTTTGGGAGAGAAAAGGTTTCAAATTTGACTTTTAAGTCCCATGAGGTAGACATCTCAATCAGTTCCTCCTGGGCTTTTAAGTCCAGAGAAAAGCCAACATCATTGGCAAAGGGGGTCCTGACCCAGTTTAGCTGAGAGTTGTCAAGGTCAGGGAAATAGTCTCTGAAATATCCCTGGAGGTGTTCCAAGTGTGACTGTATCAAAGGGGAAATGGTGTCCAAATCACCACCAGATGACAACTCTTGGTGTAGTTGTGGGAACATTTCTGTAGTCCCCTCTTGCACCTTGCTTGCCCATAGGGCGACTTTCATGGAAAACGCACGTACTTTGTCTTGCAGATGCAGTGTGTATGTTTCACGTCCTTGCATGCTTTGGTTCAGTACATTTAGATGGTGAAATATGTCTGCCAAATATGCAAGCTTGAGAAGCCATGGTGCATCTGTGAAACAGCTTGCCAGCTGATGTTTTTCAGACGCAAGGAATTCAGCGATCTCTGTCCGCATCTCGTATACACGGTTCAAAACTGCCCCTCGAGAAAGCCAGCGTACATTTGAATGAAGCAGCAATCCTTTAAACGGAGCTCCCATTTCGTCACACAGAATGCCAAAGAGTCGGTTCTTCACGGGGCGACTTTTAATAAAGTTAACCACCTGCACGGTCTCCTGCAGTACTTGGTTAAGCTGGTCATCGATGCGTTTAGCCACAAGGGCTTCGCGATGGAGCATACAGTGTGTAAAAATGACGTGTGGGGCTTTCTGTTTTATCAGCGCAGTCACTCCGCTGTGTCTCCCTGTCATAGCTGCAGCCCCATCCGAACATACTCCAACACAACGGGACCAATCAAGTCTATTTGTCCTCATATAGTCGCCAAGACACCAAAAATCTCCCTTCCCGTGGCCCTACATTCAAGCGCTTTGCAGAACAGTATTTCCTCTGCAAACTTTTCTCCTTGAAGGTACCTAACATAGACGAGCAGTTGCGCGGCATTGGCCACATCAGTGCTTTCGTCCAGTTGCAATGCGAAATAGTCACTTGCTCTTACCTGGTCCAAAAGTTGATTAGAAACGTCCCCTGCCATGTCACTTATTCGCCGACACACCGTGTTGTCCGAAAGTGGTATAGCATCCATTTTCTTTGCCGCGTCCTCACCAAGCATTTCCCGAACCATGTCTTTGCTTGCTGGAAGTAAGAAACCTTCTCCGTCGGTGTGGGGCTTCTTTGCCCGCGCTATGTGGTACGATGCCGCATAGGATGCTCTCAGTGCTCTCTCGGGGACGTTAGCTTGCTGCACAAATGTTGTCGTCTGCTTCGTTATTTGTTCCTCCTTGCGTTTGAAATATTCCACTGACTTTTTAGCCTCCGCTGGATGTTTCTGTTGCAAATGCCGTTTAAGTTTGGATGGTTTTAAGCACTCGTTTGAAAGAATTTCGAGGCATAGCACACATTTAGGGCACTCCTGTCCATTTTTGTTTGTGACTGTAAATCCATAGTTAATATAGTCCTTTTCATACTTCCTCAGCTTTTTTGGCCAGTTGCAGCTCCTCTGTGTTTGATCAGATGTTTGTGGATTGGTAGGGTCTTCGCCAGGTCCTTTTCTTTTCAAAAACTTGTCCATGTTAACACGTTTGCCTGCTATCTGTTTAGCACTATTATTTTCAAGAAGGTAATGTCGGCGCAAGGCTAGTCAAGTTTGTTTACGAGTGCGTCATGGTCATGGCTACGCCAACCAATTAGAAAGAGATGCGTTATTTAAAAATATTATTTGTAAGCTTTATGTGAATTATTGTCATAATGCAGTTATACCCAGACAGGAATGTTTTAATTATTTTTATTCAATAAAATTATTTCATGTATAATTTTTATTTTTTTTATTTTTCTGCATCTTCCCGCGGCCCCCCTGGCGCCCCCTTGCGGCCCCCCGGGGGGCCGCGGCCCCCACTTTGAAAAATGCTGTTCTAAAGAACACATCATTTAAAAAAATTAATTGAATATAAAAAAGATCAAGCAGAAGACAGGAAAGTTATTTAGAAGGCAAAGAAGACAAAATGGAGAGATTTTTGTGATTCAATAGGCAGAACAACCCCTATAGCTTAGGTATCGGGAATGATTAAGAAAATGAAGGGAAATAGACCAGAGAGAACATATCCAGTTCTAAAACATGAAGAAGGAACAGCAGTAACAAATGAAGAAAAACTAGAAGTAATGGCAAGAACATTTGCAAAGATCCATAGTTCAGATAATTTAACAGAAACGGGGAAATTTAGGAGAGAGCAGACAAGAAGGATAAATGATTTTATTTTAGAAGGTGAAACAACTCCAGGAAATGTCATGGATGTTTATTTTTCTTTGCAAGAAATGAAGAGAGCGATATTTAGATCAGGATTAACAGCACCAGGAAAAGATCAGATATGCTATATTATGTTAAAAAAAACTTAGGGAAACAAGCTGAAGTAAAGCTTCTAGGTTTATATAATAAGATTTGGAAAGAAGGAATGTTACCTTCTATTTGGAAGGAAGCAATTATTGTGCCAATTGTTAAACCAGGAAAGGATCCAACAAACTCTTTAAGTTATAGACCAATTGCACTTACTTCATGTTTAGGAAAGATTATGGAAAGAATGATAACAGAAAGGATTACATATTATTTAGAAAGTAAAAGACTGTTGTATGACATGGTATGGAAGGATGGGTTGCTTATAAAATTATATAAAATGGGCATAACAGGAAGGGCTTATAATTGGATTGAAGATTTTTTGTTTAATAGTTATACAGGTACAGATGGGAGTAACAAAATCTGATAAATATAAAATTGATAATGGAACTCTACAGGAAAGTATTATCAGTCCTTTATTATTCTCAATTGTAAGTAATGAACAACTGACAACAGCTTAATCGGCAAGTGTATCTGTCGCTGCTCCTGCAGTTAATTAATGAATTATTTCCACCTGTGGCCACGTCACCTGTCAGCGTGTATTCCCTCACTGCCAGTATCTTAGCTGATAAACCAAACAGGGATATCCTCATGATTTGCTATTAGCTCAGGCTAATTTAGCATGATGCACTTTTTCTTTTCTTTTTTTTTAACAATGGTCGGAATGTGAAACAGTGTCCCACATTTTAATGGGTCTGATTCAGAAAAAGTGAAAAAATTCCACCTGAGCTTTTCTGTAACAAAGAAGGCAGAGCTGCATCGGCTGTCAGTCAATAAGCAGGGGACACCTGTGAAGGGAAAACCATTTCAGGTGACTATCTCTTGAAGCTCATTAAGAGAATGCCAAGAGTGTATGAAGCAGTAATCAAAGCAAAAGGTGGCTACTTTGAAGAACCTAGAATATAAGACATATTTTCAGTTGTTTCACACTTTTTTGTTAAGTATATAATTCCACATGTTTTAATTCATAGTTTTGATGCCTTTAGTGTGAATCTACAATCGTCATAGTTATGAAAATTAAGAAAACTATTTGAAGGAGAAGGTGTGTCTAAACCACCTCCTCCATTACCATCTGGTACGCTGGTGCCACCGCCAAAGGCAAGAGCAGAGTGCAGCGTGTCATCCGGTCTGCAGAGAAGGTGATTGGCTGCAATTTTCCATCTCTCCAGGACCTGTAAGCCTCCAGGACTCTGAGTAGTGCAAAAAAGCACAGAAGCACACATTGATCCAGTAATCTGTTCTACATTGGATGGTAATAGCGGGTGATCTGTCTTCTCTGGATGATGTCACAGTTAACAGAACGTCAGATCAGGTGTACCTACTATGAAGAAAAAAGAGAGAGCAAAAAGTTAAAAGATGAAATGACAACAGTCATTTCAATGTAATGCAATGCAAAACTGCATTGCATCTACTTTTTTTAGACAAATGCAAGAAAGTAATAAATATTATGACATGCTTAATTGGAAGGGAGTGGGGAGCAGATAGATGGTGCTGCTGTAGAAGGTCGTGAGGATGGGCGGGGACAGGTGGGCTCTCCTCATCCTCCGCAGTAAGTGCAAGCGCTTCTGTGCCCTCTTCTCCAGTGACATGGTGTTCACAAATCAGCTGAGGTTGTGTGTTATGTGCACCCCGAGGAATTTATTGCTGCTGACCACCTCCACAGCTGAGCTGTTAATGAGAACTGGAGCATGGCGAGGCCATTTCTTCCTGAATTCCATGATGATCTCCTTCGTTTTCTCTACGTTCAGGATCAGTCCTGGTCCTGGTCCTGGTCCTGGCCGTTGTCGTCTCTAATCAGGCCCACCACCGTCGTGTCGTCTGCAAACTTCACAATGTGATTGGTGGTGAACCTGGGGACACAGTCGTGTGTCATCAGGGTGAACAGCAGGGGCCTCAGGACGCAGCCCTGAGGAAAGCCCGTGCTGAGGGTGATGACATCAGAGGTTTTCTGTCCGACCTGGACCAACTGAGGTCTGTTGGTGATGAAGTCTAGTAGGCAGTTGCGAACAGGTGTGCTGAAGCCCAGATGTTCCAGTTTTGATGGTGTTGAACGCTGAACTGAAGTCCAGGAACATGCTCAAGGGGGCGGTGCGTGGGTGGGCTTGGAACCCGTTAATAACTGCTTGCAGTTCTAGTTATTATTATTATTATTATTACGGAATTAAAACGCGTTGTGCAGCCCACGCGGATTTGTAACGAAACAATTGGATCAGGTATCTAAGTTCAGAACGTGCGCCCCTACTCAAACCCAGAAATTCAGACCCCTCAACAACTAGGGGGCGCTATAACAAAGGACAATGCGTTTCGGCCTGTAACCACCAAACTACTGGTCCCACACTCAAAACCTTTATATGACTTTGTTTATTGGATGATTCTGCATCAAAAAGGGAATTGGCACACCTTTCGTTTCCTAGCTACTTTTCGCGCTACATGGCTACAAAGGTTAAACCTTTCTTGTTAAACTCCTCCTACATTTTTTGTGCGATCCGCGCAAAACTTCATATATAAGCGTGTAATGGACAAATAAAAAAAATTAACGCGGCGGATTTTTGAATTTTTACTTTTTCGGAAAGTAACGCTAAAATAAGTGATTGTTAGCTAGCTAGCTCTAAATGTAATTGCTGATTATTCTAAAACCATAACAGATTTTGACGTGTCCTTCATAACACATAGTCCAAATAAGATTTTGCACATGTGACCCGCGTTTGAGGATCGTCCATCACTAGGGGGCGCTGTGATGTCAAGAAATCTACTACGCAAGAATGGCTGATCGGATTTTTACAAAACCTTCTTCATCCCCTTCCAGTCATAACCCTTAACTCAGGAATTAAATATGGTACTGATTGAAACAAGTGGGCGGGGCCTATTTCCAAAAGTGTGAAAAAAACCTTCAAAACTTCAAAAAATTACCAAAAATCCATTTTGTGGTGTAACGATCTCAGATTTTCAGGATGTATTCCTTGAATAAGGTGTAACAATTCTCTCACTGCATGTATTGAGGTTTCTGAAAGTTGCACACTCTGATTTTTTAAAAGTTTGTAAAATGGAGAAATCAATGTATTTTCCACAAATATTGTTCAATCCCAATAAAAATGGCCACTATTTGTAAAGCACATTCAGACTTAATGTGTAATTCAGTTTGGTAAAAATCCAGGCGATTTTGAACTATTTAGAAGACTTTGAAATTCACATGTGCAAGACTATAAAGGTTAATATTTTGTTTCTCTAAAACGCTTTTTTCAATGGGCGTTTAAAAAAATCACATAGTTAGATAAAGCACTCTTGGACATACTTGAATATTTTCAGAATTTTAGAGCAAACCGTTGAATTTTAACGATTTAATGAATTTTATGATCTGGTCACAGCTCTCACCATCCAGAGCTCTGACCATCCAGAACTGTGAACAGGGCGGCCATTTTGCCCATATATGGGCACATCACAGGATGTGACGTCACATCCCGTGATTTTCTAAGCGGAGCAGAAACTTTGAAGAGGGAGGATAGCTTTTAGAGTTTTGAAAAGAACACATAATTTAAAAAAAATATTGAATGTAAAAAAGATCAAGCAGAAGCAAGGAAAGTTATTTAGAAGGCAAAGAAGACAAAATGGAGAGATTTTTGTGATTCAATGGGCAGAACAACTCCTATAGCTAAGGTATGGGGAATGATTAAGAAAATGAAGGGAAATAGACCAGAGAGAACATATCCAGTTCTAAAACATGAAGAAGGAACAGCAGTAACAAATGAGGAAAAAGTTGAAGTAATGGCAAGAACATTTGCAAAGATCCATAGTTCATATATGGATCAGACTTATTCCAAAAGTAACACTATGATATAATATGGATAGATAGTCAGATAGATAGACAGATAGATAGATAGATAGATAGATAGATAGATAGATAGATAGATAGATAGATAGATAGATAGATAGATAGATAGATAGATAGATAGATAGATAGATAGATAGATAGATAGATAGATAGATAGATAGATAGATAGATAGATAGATATGAAAAGGAGTAATAGCATTAATGGTTTAAAGGTCAATCTAAATGAAGAACATTCATTATATATATATATATATATATAAACACTTTTATTTGGGTGTGATTAATTATTTCACAGTCTTAATTTATTTATATTTACATACATACTTTTATAATATGAATATTACTGTTATAATAAAATATGAAATACTGACAAAAAAGGCTTATTGTGTGGCAACCTCTTGGTGTAGAAGCATAATCCAGGTTTCAAATTAAAGGTAACACTTTGAAGTTTCATGTAGACTATTCGGATTATATATCAGGAGTAATTACACAAAGGTTCCTATTTTTAATCCATTATAAAAGTGAAATTTATTTGCTATTAAAATTGGTACAATAGTCCCCTTCACAAGTATATATAGATGTAGCATGTTGAAATCCCCACCTACACTACTGTGATGGTATACACATGGAAGACAGAGATTTAAAAAAATGACCCAAAAAACATAGCTTGGCTAATGCTCTTTGAAAAGGACGGTTTTAATTGAGCTTCTGTTGCATGTTGTTGCTCTGTAAGCTAAGGTTAGTTATTTTGGCAATTTGGTGCAGCCTTAACTTAAAAAACAAGGACACAGCCAACGTTAACAGCGTATGGTGGTGGCTGTCTATGCCATACTGTGTTTCTCCGATGTGCTCTCTGAGCACAAACACATCCTCTGACCCTATCCTCTTCCTTACAATGTACACGACCTCTAGCACTTTGATGGGCTGTGATCGTCTGGTACATGAGGTCTGACGAATGACCCACTCTGCTGCCCTGACTACCATCACTGTGCCTTCTGATGGAATCACCAGACCTCTATTGTTTTTTAACTTCAGCAGGTGGTAGCTCTGGTCCTTGATTGCAGATGCAGCATCTGTTACCAAGCTGGCACGGCAGACAACACAGGACAGCTTTTTCAGAGCCCATCGCACAACAAATCCTGAAATAAGAGTTGGTATATTAAAATAATTTATAATAACCATGGGGAAATTAAGGGAACATTTATCTTTTTGGACCATTGTGAGATTGATTTCCCTCAAATTTACACCAAAGATTAATTGTCATACAATCGTTATTGGTGTCAGTAAAACCTATATAATTGACCAGTGGTCTCAGGCTTGATAACTTGCGCAAGTAGCCGTGATGCACAACTATGCTGCATGATTAAGTCATTTTTAGACAAGAAAATCTGCAATTTTGACATGTTCAAGCATCAAGAATTATAGCCACGTTCATGACGTTTGTAAGAAACCAAACTGTTTGTAAATCCGTCAAGAATTCAATGAGATAAGAGTATTTGTGTTCGTGCTGATCACTCACCTTACATTAGGTACCACAGAGCACGCCAGAAAGCTTGGCTGAGGCAAGATGGCCGCCGGTGATGACGTTTGAGACTCCGCCGTAAGACATCTAGCCTTTATTATGGATATCTATGGTCAGAATGCTGTCTATGGTACTTGTGTGGAGGGTTGTGAGGATGGGCGGGGGCAGTTGGGCTCTCCTCATCCTCCACAGGAAGTACAAGCGCTTCTGTGCCCTCCTCACCAGATGCGGTGTTTACAGACCAGGTGAGGTTGTCCGTGATGTGCACCCCGAGGAATTTGGTGCTGCTAACCACCTCCACAGCTGAGCTGTTGATGAGTTTGTGTCAACTGCGAACTTCATGATGTGATTGGGGGTGAACATGGGGGTGCAGTCGTGTGTCATCAGAGTAAACAGCAGGGGGCTGCGGACACAGCCCTGAGGGGAGCCCGTGCTGAGGGTGATGACATCAGAGGTGGTCTGTCAGACCCGGACCGACAGTGGTCAGGAGGTGAGGAAGTGATGAGGGGTGTGCTGAAGCCCAGATGTTCCAGTTTTTCAACCAGATGCTGTGGGATGAGGGTGTTGAACGCTGTAGTCCAGGAACATGCTCAAAGGGGGCGGAGCGTAGACGGGCTTGGAACCCGTTAATAACTGCTTGCAGTTCTAGTTATTATTATTATTATTATTATTACGGAATTAAAACGCGTTGTGCAGCCCACGCGGATTTGTAACGAAACAATTGGATCAGGTATTTAAGTTCAGAACGTGCACCCCTACTCAAACCCAGAAATTCAGACCCCTCAACAACTAGGGGGCGCTATAACAAAGGACAATGCGTTTCGGCCTGTAACCACCAAACTACTGGTCCCACACTCAAAAACTTCACATCACTTTGTTTATTGGATGATTCTGCAAAATAAAGGGAATTGGCACACCCTTCGTTTCCCAGCTAGTTTTCGCGCTACATGGCTACAAAGGTTAAACATTTCTTGTTAAACTCCTCCTACATTTTTTGTGCGATCTGCACAAAACTTCATATATAAGCGTGTCATGGAAAAATAAAAAAAGTTAACACGGCAGATTTTTGAATTTTGACTTTTTCGAAAAGTAACGCTAAAATAAGTGATTGTTAGCTAGCTAGCTCTAAATGTAATTGCTGATTATTCTAAAACCATAACAGATTTTGACCTGTCCTTCATAACACATAGTCCAAATAAGATTTTGCACATGTGACCCGCGTTTGAGGATCGTCCATCACTAGGGGGCGCTGTGATGTCAAGAAATCTACTACGCAAGAATGGCTGATCGGATTTTTACAAAACCTTCTTCATCCCCTTCCAGTCATAACCCTTAACTCAGGAATTAAATATGGTACTGATTGAAACAAGTGGGCGGGGCCCATTTCCAAAAGTGTGAAAAAAACCTTCAAAATTTCAAAAAATTACCAAAAATCCATTTTGTGGTGTAACGATCTCAGATTTTCAGGATGTATTCCTTGAATAAGGTGTAACAATTCTCTCACTGCATGTATTGAGGTTTCTGAAAGTTGCACACTCTGATTTTTTAAAAGTTTGTAAAATGGAGAAATCAATGTATTTTCCACAAATATTGTTCAATCCCAATAAAAATGGCCACTATTTGTAAAGCACATTCAGACTTAATGTGTACTTCAGTTTGGTAACAATCCAGGCGATTTTGAACTATTTAAAAGACTTTGAAATTCACATGTGCAAGACTATAAAGGTTAATATTTTTTTTCTCTGAAACGCTTTTTTCAATGGGCGTTTAAAAAATCACATAGTTAGATAAAGCACTCTTGGACATATGTGAATATTTTCAGAATTTTAGCGCAAACCGTTGATTTTTACCGATTTAATGAATTTTATGATCTGGTCACAGCTTTCACCATCCAGAGCTCTGACCATCCAGAACTGTGAACAGGGCGGCCATTTTGCCCATATATGGGCACATCACAGGATGTGAC
Source organism: Fundulus diaphanus (assembly GCA_037039145.1). Taxonomy (NCBI): domain Eukaryota; kingdom Metazoa; phylum Chordata; class Actinopteri; order Cyprinodontiformes; family Fundulidae; genus Fundulus; species Fundulus diaphanus. Next base: position 3,468,674 of record CM073133.1, read on the forward strand.
GTCACATCCCGTGATTTTCTAAGCGGAGCAGAAACTGGAAGAGGGAGGATAGCTTTTAGAGTTTTGAAAAGAACACATAATTTAAAAAAAAATATTGAATGTAAAAAAGATCAAGCAGAAGCAAGGAAAGTTATTTAGAAGGCAAAGAAGACAAAATGGAGAGATTTTTGTGATTCAATGGGCAGAACAACTCCTATAGCTAAGGTATGGGGAATGATTAAGAAAATGAAGGGAAATAGACCAGAGAGAACATATCCAGTTCTAAAACATGAAGAAGGAACAGCAGTAACAAATGAGGAAAAAGTAGAAGTAATGGCAAGAACATTTGCAAAGATCCATAGTTCAGATATGGATCAGACTTATTCCAAAAGTAACACTATGATATAATATGGATAGATAGATAGATAGATAGATAGATAGATAGATAGATAGATAGATAGATAGATAGATAGATAGATAGATAGATAGATAGATAGATAGATAGATAGATAGATAGATAGATAGATAGATAGATAGATAGATAGATAGATAGATAGATAGATAGATAGATAGATAGATATGAAAAGGAGTAATAGCATTAATGGTTTAAAGGTCAATCTAAATGAAGAACATTCATTATATATATATATATAAACACTTTTATTTGGGTGTGATTAATTATTTCACAGTCCTAATTTATTTATATTTACATACATACTTTTATAATATGAATATTACTGTTATAATAAAATATGAAGTACTGACAAAAAAGGCTTATTGTGTGGCAACCTCTTGGTGTAGAAGCATAATCCAGGTTTCAAATTAAAGGTAACACTTTGAAGTTTCATGTAGACTATTCGGATTATATATCAGGAGTAATTACACAAAGGTTCCTATTTCTAATCCATTATAAAAGTGAAATTTATTTGCTATTAAAATTGGTACAATAGTCCCCTTCACAAGTATATATAGATGTAGCATGTTGAAATCCCCACCTACACTACTGTGATGGTATACACATGGAAGACAGAGATTTAAAAAATGACCCAAAAAACATAGCTTGGCTAATGCCCTTTGAAAAGGACGGTTTTATTGAGCTTCTGTTGCATGTTGTTGCTCTGTAAGCTAAGGTTAGTTATTTTGGCAATTTGGTGCAGCCTTAACTTAAAAAACAAGGACACAACCAACGTTAACAGCGTTGGTGGTGGCTGTCTATGCCATACTGTGTTTCTCCGATGTGCTCTCTGAGCACAAACACATCCTCTGACCCTATCCTCTTCCTTACAATGTACACGACCTCTAGCACTTTGATGGGCTGTGATCGTCTGGTACATGAGGTCTGACGAATGACCCACTCTGCTGCCCTGACTACCATCACTGTGCCTTCTGATGGAATCACCAGACCTCCATTGTTTTTTAACTTCAGCAGGTGGTAGCTCTGGTCCTTGATGGCAGATGCAGCATCTGTTACCAAGCTGGCACGGCAGACATCACAGGACAGCTTTTTCAGAGCCTGTCGCACAACAAATCCTGAAATAAGAGTTGGTATATTAAAATAATGTATAATAACCATGGGGAAATTAAGGGAACATATATCTTTTTGGACCATTGTGAGATTGATTTCCCTCAAATTTACACCAAAGATTAATTGTCATACAATCGTTATTGGTGTCAGTAAAACCTATATAATTGACCAGTGGTCTCAGCCTTGATAACTTGCGCAAGTAGCCGTGATGCACAACTATGCTGCATGATTAAGTCATTTTTCGACAAGAAAATCTGCAATTTCGACATGTTCAAGCATCAAGAATTATAGCCACGTTCATAACGTTTGTAAGAAACCAAACTGTTTGTAAATCCGTCAAGAATTCAATGAGATAAGAGTATTTGTGTTCGTGCTGATCACTCACCTTACATTAGGTACCACAGAGCACGCCAGAAAGCTTGTCTGAGGCAAGATGGCCACCGGTGATGACGTTTGAGACTCCGCCGTAAGACATCTAGCCTTTATTATGGATATCTATGGTCAGAATGCTCTCTATGGTACTTGTGTAGAGGGTTGTGAGGATGGGCGGGGGCAGTTGGGCTCTCCTCATCCTCCGCAGGAAATACAAGCGCTTCTGTAACCTCCTCACCAGATGTGGTGTTTACAGACCAGGTGAGGTTGTCCGTGATGTGCATCCCGAGGAATTTGGTGCTGCTAACCACCTCCACAGCTGAGCTGTTGATGAGTTTGTGTCAACTGCGAACTTCATGATGTGATTGGGGGTGAACCTGGGGGTGCAGTTGTGTGTCATCAGAGTAAACAGCAGGGGGCTGCGGACACAGCCCTGAGGGGAGCCCGTGCTGAGGGTGATGACATCAGAGGTGGTCTGTCAGACCCAGACCGACAGTGGTCAGGAGGTGAGGAAGTGATGAGGGGTGTGCTGAAGCCCAGATGTTCCAGTTTTTCAACCAGATGCTGTGGGATGAGGGTGTTGAACGCTGTAGTCCAGGAACATGCTCAAAGGGGGCGGAGCGTAGACGGGCTTGGAACCCGTTAATAACTGCTTGCAGTTCTAGTTATTATTATTATTATTATTATTATTATTACGGGTAATTATTATTCTCCGCTAAAACGCGTTGGGCGGCCCATGCGGATTTGTAACGAATCAATTGGATCAGGTTTCCAAGTACAGAATGTGCACCGCTACTCAAACCCAGAAATTCAGACCCCTCAACAACTAGGGGGCGCTATAACAAAGGACAATGCGTTTACGCCTGTAACCACCAAACTACTGGTCCTACACTCAAAAACTTGATGGCACTTTGTTTATTGGATGATTTTGCAAAATAAAGTGAATTGGCACACCCTTCGTTTCCCAGCTAGTTTTCGCGCTACATGGCTACAAAGGTTAAACCTTTCTTGTTAAACTCCTCCTACATTTTTTGTGCAATCCGCGCAAAAATTTATATATAAGCGTGTCATGGACAAATAAAAAAAGTTATCGCGGCGGATTTTTGAATTTTGACTTTTTCGAAAAGTAACGCTAAAATAAGTGATTGTTAGCTAGCTAGCTCTAAATGTAATTGCTGATTATTGTAAAACCATAACAGATTTTGACATGTCCTTCATAACCCATAGTACAAATAAGATTTTGCACATGTGACCCGCATTTGAGGATCGTCCATCACTAGGGGGCGCTGTGATGTCAAGAAATCTACTACGCAAGAATGGCTGATCGGAATTTTACAAAACCTTCTTCATTCCCTTCCAGACATTGCCCTTAACTAAAGTATTAAATATGGTATTTATTGAAACAAGTGGGCGGGGCCTATTTCCAAAAGTGTGGAAAAAAACTTGAAAACTTCAAAAATTCACCTAAAATCACTTGTGTGGTGTAACAAGCTCAGATTTTCAGGATGTATTCCTTGAATAAGGTGCAACAATTCTCTCACTGCATGTATTCCAGTGTTTGAAAGTGCCACACTCTGTTTTTTTCAAAGTTTGTAAAATGGAGAAATCAATATATTTTCCACAAATATTGGTCAATCCCAATAAAAATGGCCTCTATCTGTAAAGCACAGCCAGAATAAACATGTCTTTCAGTTTGGTAAAAATCCAGGCGATTTTGACCAATTTACAAGATTTAAAAAATTAATGATACAAGATTATAAAGTTTAATTTTTTTTTCTCTGAATCCATTTTTTTAATGACCATCAAAAAAATTGTGTGGTTAGATAAAACACTCTTGGACATTCATGAATATCTTCAGAATTTTAGAGCAAACCGATCATTTAATAGGAATATTTATTTAGATAGTTTGACAAAAACCTATTGTAAAGAGCTTTTCAGAAAATTAAGCAAGGGCTCCATCTCGTGGCTTGTTTTTGCAACTACAACAACTCTTACCATTAATAGTCTAAGTAAGGGGTATACAATTAAAACTTAGAAGTCCACTTCAATAATTTTGTATGTATATATGTATGCATCATGTGTGTGTATATATATATATATATATATATATATATATATATATATATATATATATATATTTACACTAATGCTTTAATGTGGCGTTGTATGGAATACATTTAAAAATTCCAACAGAGGACAGGATTTGATCATGGATGGATCTCTACAAACACACACACATATTTATTCTAGCAATAAAACATGATAGTAAACAATTATGGAATACACTGAATAATATATTAAGAGGAAATAGTAAATCAATTCCAGCTTATTTAGAACATGAAGGTGAATTTTTTACTAGACCAAGTGATATAGCAAATCATCTTAATGATTATTTCATGAACAAAATAAACAAACTAAAAGATACCACACAGCCATACAAGACAGAGTTATCAAATACACTAATAAATAAGATGATGAAAGACAAAACCTGTAGCTTTAAATTCAAGAGTGTAAGTGTTTCTAAAGTGGAATTACTTCTTATGAATTGTAAAAAAAAACCCACCTGGTGTAGACTACCTTGATCATATGTTGCATAAACCAATAGTTGCTATTATTGCTCCTATTATTGCTCATATAATTAATTTGTGTTTCATGCACAATATATGTTTGCAAGAATGGAAAATATGTATAGTGCCAATCCCTACAAATAAGAAAATGCCCTTTTCTGGATCAAACATTAGACCAATAAGTTTATTACCAATTCTTGGTAAAATAATGGAAAGAATTGTTTATGAACAGATTCAATCTTATTTTAAGAATAATGATTTGATTACGTTTCAGCATGCATATAGAGAAAAACACTCAACAGCCACTGCCCTGACTCAGATGGTTGATGACTGGTTCAAGGATATGGAGGAGAGAAAAATAATAGGTGATGTAATGCTTGATTTCACTGCAGCATTTGATATCATTGACCACAAATTACTGTTAAAAAAACTGGAGTATTATGGCTTTTCACAAACTGCATTATTATGGATGAAAAGTTATTTGTCGGATAGAAGACAACTAGTTTATTTTAATGGCAGTTTTTCAAATGTAAGGGCTGTGGGACACGGGGTGCCTCAAGGAAGTTGTCTTGGGCCGCTCCTGTACACAATCTTTACAAATGATCTTCCATCTGTTTTAGAAAAGGCAAGTATCTCAATGTTTGCAGATGATTCCACCATATATTTAGCAGAAACTAATATTACTGAGTTAAATACAAAACTACAAAGAGAGCTACAGTTAGTGGTGGACTGGATAAGGAGTAACAAATTGGTTCTCAATGTATCTAAAACTACCTGTTTAGTGGTTGGAACTCCTTTTTCTTTACTTTCCAAACCGAAACTTGAACTCACCATAGAGCAAAATTCTGTGGATCAAAAACAAGAGGCTAAACTGTTGGGAGTGATAACTGATAATAGATTGTGTTGGGATAGACATGTTCAGAACTTGTTAACTAAAATGGGTAATAGTTTATCGGTCATTAAAAGGTTTTCAAAATACTTTACACCGCAGGTTGTTACACAAGTACTTGATGCTTTGTTTTTTTCACATCTTGATTATTGCTCAGTGGTTTGGTCAAATACTTCATCAATTAATATAAAAAAACTACAAGTAATTCAGAATAAAGCTGCACGTGTTGCCCTTTCATGTGGGTTTAGATCAAATGTGGACAAAATGCACGATAGTCTTTTATGGTTAAAAGTTAAAAACAGATTGGTGTATTCAGTAATGGTATTTCTATATAATGTTATAACAAATAAAACGCCTTTCATTTTATATACAAAACTATCCTTTAGTAATGATACACATTATTATCCAACAAGACATGCAGTAGGAGGTAGTTTTATTTTACCTAGAGTTAAAACAAAATCAATTCAATGTTCAGTTAGGTACAGGGCAATGTGTGAATGGAATTCACTCCCAAAGACTATCATACAACAAAACACTTTCTATGGTTTCAAAACTGCACATAAGAAATATTACCTTCAAAGAAATTTGGATAATTAATGTTAATTTTATTGAGGAGATATTGTGTAGGGTTCTTGTTAGCTAGTTCTTTGATATAGATCTATCTGGAGTAGCAAAAGTTTATGTTAATCATGTTTATTTATGTTACTTTATAATGATAAAAGGTGTTAAATGTAAATATGTATTACATTTTGTGTAAATGTCTTGTATGCATAGTGTGTAATGGGATGTAATACATTGTATTGTCACGTGGAAGACTGAAGGACCCCAGGAAGAATAGCTTTTAGCTGATGCTGAAGCTAATGGGGATCCTAATAAAACAAACAAACAAATATATCTATCCGTCCATCCATCCATCCATTTTTTGACCCGCTTAATTCCTCATGGGGTTGTGGGGCTGCTGGTGCCTATCTCCAGCATATAGACCAGTTCACGCGTGACGTCAGCGCTACATCCGGGTCCTGCGGGGTAGACAAAAAGCACAGCTGCTCTCGTCTACTACATGACAAAACGGGTGATTTCGAGCGTACTTTTAGTTAGTTTATTTTTGGAATCTAAACAATGCCTACGACTTGTTGTGCTCCCGGTTGCACAGGGAGGCATTCCCAATCGTTGGATGTACGTTTCTGTCGTTTACCGAAGAAAGAAATGGATATTTTCAAAAGAGCGCAGGCAGACACTCCCAATGGACTGGGGGAGACATCAGACTACGACAGAATTTGCAGCCTACACTTCATCTCTGGTAAATACAACTTAATTCTGCTCTAGTCATTGTTCTACTTAAATAGCGGCGGAGGGGAGGTGGCGATCGCTACAGGGGCCGGAGAAGCCGCTTCTGCTGCTGCTACAGCAGCCGCTTCTGCTACCGCTACCGCTTCTACCAGCAGAAGCGGCTGTCTGGAGCAGCAGCCGCTCTATTACGCCCCCGTTCACGGGCGCTAGTACTTCTGTGTTTACGCTGCAATGTCGCCGACACCCCCACCCATTTTAAGAAGACAAAAACACCAAAATAATCCGTAGTGAACAATTTTTTTTAACCTACCGGACGGGTCCAGTGGTTTCATGCTTTCATGCTCTCTTGTCTGTACTGGCTTGGGTCCAATGTAATTCTCCCTGCGCGGTGGGAGACTCGTTTTGAGGAAACTATGGTTGCAGCTCACTGTCTGCCTTGCTGTGGTTACAGAGAGGTGTCTGTTTTGTAGAATAAATCATCCGCCGATGAGTTATTGATCCGGAAAAGCCGAATCTGTGAATATCTTTCTAACTTTACCGAAGTATAAGGCAGCTGTATGTCGCGGTACGGACTCTTGGCCAGCATTTCACAGACTGGCTCCGTCCCTTCAGGCTTTTGCTGTGTGGATCTGGCAATCTGATACCATCAACCATCAACTTACTCTTAAAACGTTATCTAAAGAAGAAAAATATGTGGAGAACTCGTCAGTTTCTCTGTTTGCGTCCGTAATTGTGTTCGCCTTTTGCCTACCAATCCGGCGCGCATGCGCGAAAAACCCGCATCAAAACAATAACAATTAACTGGTCTATATATATATATATATATATATATATATATATATATATATATATATATATATATATATATATATATATAGGATCACTCTTAACAGACTGTTCCTTCAGAGCCAAATCTGCGTGGAGGTCAACTAACTGCAAGCTAACTGACTCAGAAGTAAATCTATGGTTAAGCACTACAATACAAATATACAGTCAGTTTATCAACATCCCACTGTTAATTCTTCTAGTTCAAACATACTTCATGTAAAATAAAATTATGACTGTTCATTAATATCAAACTAAACAGTAGACATTTTAAACCTCGTTTACATCTTAGTTAAATAGCTTGAGGCTATACATGTGTAAATTCCTACGTTGAGCGAGGTACTTAAACCCATCACACACGCAGTATTTGATCCAGTCCGACATTTCTCTGTGTTCAGAGCTGGGTTTCGTCCATACAATGGATGATGAAGGAGAGTATTGGATGAGGGTGTTGAACGCTAAAGTCCAGGAACATGCTCAAAGGGGGTGCGGCGTAGGTGGGCTTGGATGAGGGTGTTGAATGCTGAAGTCCAGGAACATGCTCAAAGGGGGCGGTGCGTGGGTGGGCTTGGAACCCGTTAATAACTGCTTGCAGTTCTAGTTATTATTATTATTATTACGGGTAATTATTATTCTCCGCTAAAACGCGTTGGGCGGCCCATGCGGATTTGTAACGAACCTATTGAATCAGGTATCCAAGTACAGAATGTGCACCGCTACTCAAACCCAGAAATTCAGACCCCTCAACAACTAGGGGGCGCTATAACAAAGGACAATGCGTTTTGGCCTATAACCACCAAACTACTGGTCCCACACTCAAAAACTTCACATCACTTTGTTTATTGGATGATTCTGCAAAATAAAGGGAATTGGCACACCCTTCGTTTCCCAGCTAGTTTTCGCGCTACATGGCTACAAAGGTTAAACCTTTCTTGTTAAACTCCTCCTACATTTTTTATGCAATCCGCGCAAAACTCCATATATAACAGCGTAAAGGACAAATAAAAAAAGTGAACGCGCCGGATTTTTGAATTTTGACTTTTTCGAAAAGAAACGCTAAAATAAGTGATTGTTAGCTAGCTAGCTCTAAATGTAATTGCTGATTATTCTAAAACCATAACAGATTTTGACATGTCCTTCATAACCCATAGTCCAAATAAGATTTTGCACCTGTGACCCACGTTTGAGGATCGTCCATCACTAGGGGGCGCTGTGATGTTAAGAAATCTACTACGCAAGAATGGCTGATCGGATTTTTACAAAACCTTCTTCATCCCCTTCCAGTCATACCCCTGAACTCAGGTATTAAATATGGTAATGATTAAAACAAGTGGGCGGGGCCTATTTCCAAAAGTGTTAAAAAACCTGGAGAATAATAAAAGCAATAAAGTAAAGAATAAAAAATGCTTTAAAATCAAATTTTTGATCCCAGATTTTCAGGATGTATTCCGTGAATAAGGTGTAACAATTCTCTCACTGCATGTATTGTTTTTTTTTGAAGTGCTACACTCTGAATTTTTAAAAGTTTGTAAAATGGAGAAATCAATGTATTTTCCACAAATATTGTTCAACCCCCCAAAATATGGCCTCTATTTGTAAAGCACATGCAGAATAAACATGGATTTCAGTTTGGTAAATATCCAGGCGAGTTTGACCAATTTACAAGACTTTGAAAATAAATGGTACAAGACTATAAAGTTTAATATTTTATTTCTCTGAATCCATTTTTTTAATGACCATAAAAAAAATCCTGTGGTTAGATAAAGCACTCTTTGAGATCCATGAATATTTTCAGAATTTTAGAGCAAACCGTTGATTATTAACGAATTTATGAAGTTTGTGATCAGTTCACAGCTCTCATCCAGAGCTCTGACTCCACAGCTGTGAACAGGGCGGCCATCTTGCCCATATTTGGGCACATCACAGGAAGTGATGTCACAGCGGCCATCTTAGGTCAGACAAAGCTGCGCTCAGAGTGAATATGTCAATTCAGGAAAATGTACTTTATGTTTCAGACACTCTGAATCCGGTGAATTCTAACCCGATTTCCAGCTAAATCAACTGACTGAAAATGTCACCCCTTTAGGGGCTACATGGGACCAATTGATTGAATTAAATGATTGTCTAACTTAATAAATAATTTCGGTTTTGTATTGAAAGTAAGCAAACTTCCAGAGCTACGTCCCAAGGGGCCAGACTTTTACTCCGCTTATGGGTGCGCATATAAAAGGACACCAGGAACCAGATCCTGGGGAATTACCTTCAATAAGTAAGATTTTATGATAGATAATCCTCATGCTTTAACACAATATGTGCTAATGGGTACAGGCAGGGGCGCAACTACCCAGTATAAGAGGGGTATGCAGCATCAGTTTTGGCGCCCCCCCGGATTAAAATAAATAAATAAGTGCCAGACATCATCATGTATGGTCTTTAAATAATAAAGGTTTATTTTAAAGTATATCAGCCACTGTAGGCCTACCATAATAATAATTAGATGGTATATTATTAACAATGTTAACACATAATAAACAGTTGCAAATTGACAAACATTAACATTATCATTATAACCAATGCAACTTAATGCAGCCTTTCTAAATCAGCCTAGTGATGGCATCAGATAAGACAACTATTATGCAGTAAGGTTTTGCTGCTGTTGAAATTACATTCACATTTTGGATTTTAAAAAGTAGAAATATGGATAGCCTTAGCACAGACCTTTAGAGAGAGAGAGAAGTGAACCTGTAATTACAGCTTCCATGTCACCCAACAAATGTAAAGCAGCCTACATGTCTGACAGCACAGCTAACATGAACAGCTAATGGTAAAACAACATCTTTATTGCATATTATTTATGCATGAGTTACTGCATAAGTTATGTTTTCTGGATTCTGGTCATTTATTGTACATGCTACCTTATATTTTCCACTATGTCAGCGCAGCAACATTGGTTTTGCATTAAGCTAGAAGCTAGCTGTAAACCCCCATTTGGTTGCTACATTCCCACTGTTAGCAAACACAAGCTAGTCTGTTCATATATATTCATATTGTATGAATATACAAGCCTAAGTAACGGGAGCAAATCTATGCATGATTCCATGGTAAACCAAAGTCATTGCATTAGTTATATACATCAACAGCTAATGGTAAAACAAAATATATTAAGGATTCCATGATAAACCAGTTTATGTATCTGTTTTCCAGATTCTTGTCCTGTATTGTACCTGCTACAGGGTTTCCCGCAGCGCTATACTCACGCTACCGCCTCCCCCCCCAGTCGATCCGCGCAAAACTTGTCGCCCCGCCAATTCACCGCCTCGCTTAAGCAAATTCCTGCCATATATTTTCCAGTTTTCAACTCAGCAACCTCGGTTTTGCACATTCTAAGCAAGCTGTGAACCCCCATTTGGCTGCTACGTTAGTAATTGCTAGCTAGTCTCTTAACGTGAAATAACGTTATTTGCAAGCCTCCAAGCACAGCCGTCAAACTTTAATTCTTACCTGTTGCCTTTCACCATCCACTTGTTTAACTGCTGTTGCATCCCTTGACATGCCATCTCCATCTCCCTTTCCCTCTTCCTTTTTTTATTTTTCGCCCCCCACAGCTTTCTTGATTTATCCATTTTCCATAGACAACTAAACTCACTACTCGTAGGCTATTCTATCTGCTCGCTCAGCGCTCACGGCGCCCCCGCTCCCAAGTACATCCCGCTGCAGCCTTCCCGCAGGCTGCAGCGGGATGCTTCTCCCCGCTCCCTCTTGTGTCAAAATTCTACGGTGGATTCTTATGACATAGGGCGTCTACTCTAACATGTTTTGTTCTAAAATGTTATTTAAAACATTGAGGAAATTCAAAAATGTTAAAGAAAAGCACAATAACAGCTACATATAGAAAATACCAAAACTTTTTTTTTTACCATCACTTTGGCGCCCCCATGGTGCTGCGCCCCTATGCACTGCATATAGTGCATACCCACTTTTTGCGCCACTGGGTACAGGGATGGAAGTAGAGAAAAGTACATTAAACACCAAAAACAAACAAAATGGTCCTAAATTACTGGATAGACATGATTTGTGGGGAGGGGGGGGGGGGGAAGCCCGTGCTGAGGGTGATTAGGTTTTTTGTTGATTTCTTTCCCCCAGATCGCGGTTTGTATTATATCATTTTTAAATGCTGTTATGAGCACCTTTGCTCTCACTTGTCTGTATATAGTTTTGCTCATATGTAGATAATTGCTGTTGTCTGTAGATCGGTGTCTGTGTATATAGCTTATATATATATATATATATATATATATATATATATATAAATATATATATATATATATATATATTTGTGTGTATATTAGATTAATATTTAACTGCAAAATGTGTAAGTGCGTGTACATTTTTCATCCAGTTTGACTTCAGTTTAAATAGTTTTGGTTCTGAATAAATATGTGTAATCTGTCTGAAAGGTCACGATCACTGTGAACATATGATTAAAATGAGATCTGAGCTGCCTCCTATTCATTTTGACAGCAGCTGTCTGATCTGTGGTCTGACCCAAGATGGCCGCCCTGTAGGCACGTCAGCCTAGTGGCCGGCAGCGTCCAATGGGGCGTCTACGTATATAATGTCTATGTTTCTAAGCGGAGCAGAAACTTGAAGAGGGAGGAATTGGAATTTGAAATCAGAAAAGCTCAAATTAATAAAGGAAGTATTGTAGCAGTGTTTTTGGATATTGAAAATGCATATGATATGTTGTGGAAAGAAGGTTTATTAATTAAAATTATAAAGATGGGTATTACAGGTAGGATGTATTGGTGGATCAAAGATTTTCTAACTAAAAGACAAATACAAGTTCAAATAGGTCATTATCATTCTGAGAAATATATTGTTGAAAATGGTACTCCACAGGGAAGTATAATAAGTCCTTTATTATTTTCGATAATGATAGATGATGTGTTTCAAAATATAGATAATGGAATGGGTTTTTCTCTTTTTGCTGATGATGGAGCTATGTGGAAGAGAGGAAGGAATTTGAGAATTTGAGTTTAAAAATAGCTTCTTGCATCTTTTTAGTAATAAAGTTGAAGAATGGTCATTAAAATGGGGATTTAAATTCTCAGTGGATAAGACTAAATCAATGCTCTTTTCAAGGAAGAAAATTAATGATGATAAATTAAAATTATATAATCAAGAAATAGAGTGAAACAATTCAAATTTTTAGGGGTTTGGTTTGACGAAAGAATAACATAGAATATACACATTCAAAGAGTCTTAATTCAATTCAATTTTATTTTATTTATATAGCGCCAATTCATGAAACATGTCATCTCAAGGCACTTTACAAAGTCAAAATTAATCATATTATACAGATTGGTCAAAAATTTCATATATAAGGAAACCAGTTGATTGCTTCAAAGTCCCGACAAGCAGCATTCACTCCTGGAGAAGCGTAGAGCTACAGGGAGAGTGGTCCGCATTATCCATGGCTTTGTAGCAATCCCTCATACTGAGCAAGCATGAAGCGACAGTCGAAAGAAAAACCACCCATTAGCTGGAAGGAAAAACCTCCAGCAGAACCGGGCTCAGTATGAACGGTCATCTGCCTCGACCGACTGGGGGTTAAAGGGGAAGTCCGGTCAACAAGGAAAAATCAGGGTATCATTAGCTATAACTAAAACTAATACATTTGTGGTTATTTAATGAACTTATCTTTAATCAATAAGAAAATAAAAACATAAATTGTCGTCTGAATCACTGTGTATGGGGGCTGACATGACTGCCCAAATATGGGCAGTAAGGGGCGTTTGACATCACATCCTGCGACGTGGAAGAGCGGAAGCGGCGACAGTATTTCTCTCCGCTTTCCATGCAAAGTCAATAGGAGCCGTTCTACACAGCTGCGATCATCAATAATTATTTCGGATTTCCAGAGAACTTCACCGCTGACATTCCCAAGAGCTATTGCTGAAGCAACAATGCCCACGTGCATGGCCATCGGATGTTCCAACACAACTGGTAAAAAAGGAAAAAACATTGCTTATTTCAACACAGTCACTTCAGCGATCTCTCCTCCGCTGTGTGTGTGTGTGTGTGTGTGTGTGTGTGTGTGTGTGTGTGTGTGTGTGCGCGCTCAGCTGCAGCGCCGGTGCAAAGCCGTGCTCAGCCCAGCATGTGCTGGAATGCTCTTATATTTTAATACTTATACTATAATAATCAGCTAACTTAAGTCACTTCAGCGATCTCTCCTCCGCTGTGTGTGTGTGTGTGTGTGTGTGTGTGTGTGTGTGTCTGTGTGTGTGTGTGCGCCCCCTGCGCAGCACAAAGCCGTGCTGCGCGGAGCGCGCACACACACACACACACACGCGCGTGTATAGATATATACTGTAGGACCCGACTGAGTTTGATCTTGGAAAATAGTGCACCGTGACAAACAGAGCGTTGAAACTTGCTCAACAGTGGGTCCGCCGAGTGACGTCAAAAAATGGGAGGTGACAGTACTATTCTTGACCAAGATGGATTCCTCCACATAAACATGATTAAATGAGAATTATTATTAATTAAAAAAACGTATAATTTTTTGCACAGTATGTAGTAGTTTTATATTTAAAGTACTTTCAGCAGTTTGAATTCTGATTTTGACCGGACTTCTCCTTTAAAGAAGACAGAGCAGAGACACAAGACAGACAAAAAAGCACAGAAGCACACATTGATCCAGTAATCTGTTCTACATTAGATGGTAATAGTGGGTGATCTGTCTTCTCTGGATGATGTCACAGTTAACAGAACGTCAGATCAGGTGTACCTACTATGAAGAAAAAAAGAGAGAGCAAAAAGTTAAAAGATGAAATGACAACAGTCATTTCAATGTAATGCAATGCAAAACTGCATTGCATCTACTTTTTTTAGACAAATGCAAGAAAGTAATAAATATTATGACATGCTTAATTGGAAGGGAGTGGGGAGCAGATAGATGGTGCTGCTGTAGAAGGTCGTGAGGATGGGCGGGGACAGGTGGGCTCTCCTCATCCTCCGCAGTAAGTGCAAGCGCTTCTGTGCCCTCTTCTCCAGTGACATGGTGTTCACAAACCAGCTGAGGTTGTGTGTTATGTGCACCCCGAGGAATTTATTGCTGCTGACCACCTCCACAGCTGAGCTGTTAATGAGAAGTGGAGCATGGCGAGGCCATTTCTTCCTGAAGTCCATGATGATCTCCTTCGTTTTCTCCATGTTCAGGATCAGTCCTGGTCCTGGTCCTGGTCGTTGTCGTCTCTAATCAGGCCCACCACCGTCGTGTCGTCTGCAAACTTCACAATGTGATTGGTGGTGAACCTGGGGACACAGTCGTGTGTCATCAGGGTGAACAGCAGGGGGCTCAGGACGCAGCCCTGAGGAAAGCCCGTGCTGAGGGTGATGACATCAGAGGTTTTCTGTCCGACCCGGACCAACTGAGGTCTGTTGGTGATGAAGTCTAGTAGGCAGTTGCGAACAGGTGTGCTGAAGCCCAGATGTTCCAGTTTTGATGGTGTTGAACGCTGAACTGAAGTCCAGGAACATGCTCAAGGGGGCGGTGCGTGGGTGGGCTTGGAACCCGTTAATAACTGCTTGCAGTTCTAGTTATTATTAGGGTTCCAAGCCCGCAGCGCAGGCGAACGGCTATGCCGTTCGTCTGCTCTGTGAGCAGAGAACCCTATTGTTTTTCTAGTGTTTTTAAATTATTTATTATTATTATTATTATTATTATTACGGGTAATTATTATTCTCCGCTAAAACGCGTTGGGCGGCCCATGCGGATTTGTAACGAACCTATTGAATCAGGTATCCAAGTACAGAATGTGCACCGCTACTCAAACCCAGAAATACAGACAAAAGTTTGTAAAATGGAGAAATCAATGTATTTTCCACAAATATTGTTCAACCCCCCAAAATATGGCCTCTATTTGTAAAGCACATGCAGAATAAACATGGATTTCAGTTTGGTAAAAATCCAGGCGAGTTTGACCAATTTACAAGACTTTGAAAATAAATGGTACAAGACTATAAAGTTTAATATTTTATTTCTCTGAATCCATTTTTTTAATGACCATAAAAAATATCCTGTGTTTAGATAAAGCACTCTTTGAGATCCATGAATATTTTCAGAATTTTAGAGCAAACCGTTGATTATTAACGAATTTATGAAGTTTGTGATCAGTTCACAGCTCTCCTCATCCAGCGCTCTGACTCCACAGCTGTGAACAGGGCGGCCATTTTGCCCATATTTGGGCACATCACAGGAAGTGATGTCACAGCGGCCATCTTAGGTCAGACAAAGCTGCGCTCAGAGAGAATAAAAGTCAATTCAGGAAAATGTACTTTATGTTTCAGACACTCTGAATCCGGTGAATTCTAACCCGATTTCCAGCTAAATCAACTGACTGAAAACGTCACCCCTTTAGGGGCTACATGGGACCAATTGATTGAATTAAATGATTGTCTAACTTAATAAATAATTTCGGTTTTTGTATTGAAAGTAAGCAAACTTCCAGAGCTACGTCCCAAGGAGCCAGACTTTTACTCCGCTTATTATCCTTTTTATCCTGGGGAATTACCTTCAATAAGTAAGATTTTATGATAGATAATCCTCATGTTTTAACACAATATGTGCTAATGGGTACAGGGATGGAAGTAGAGAAAAGTACATTAAACACCAAAAACAAACAAAATGGTCCTAAATTACTGGATAGACATGATTTGTGGGGAGGGGGGGGGGAGCCCGTGCTGAGGGTGATTAGGTTTTTTGTTGATTTCTTTCCCCCAGATCGCGGTTTGTATTATATCATTTTTAAATGCTGTTATGAGCACCTTTGCTCTCACCTGTCTGTATATAGTTTTGCTCATATGTGTCATGTTTCGGACGTATTTGGCCCACATGCAGAGAGACACCTGGGACAACAATGAGCAGTTCAAAGGTTTTATTTACAGGAGCGGAGTTGGCTGATCTCTGAATCTAAGAATCTGGGTTCAAGGCTGAACGGAGCCGCGGTGAGACGATCTAGGGAGAAAAACAAGAGGTTTAGGTTGGGTTGCGGTGAGGGGAATAATGGACTGAGGGGCGGGGCGCTTACCACAAGGCTCGGGAACCGGACCGGGGGAAGTGGAGCGGAGGAGGAACTTAGCGCTTTCAGCTCAGATGGAGGTTGGTGACTGAGCGACGGTGAGCTGCAGGAGCAAGGAGGGGTCCGAGCAGCGCCCGAGGTGGTCGAAGACAGCCGGTGGAATCTGGTGAGTCTGACTGACTGGTTTTCATCCGAAGTCTGGCAAGTCAAGTCAAGTGCATAGGCGCCACGGCTGGATCAAGGCACGGGGAACCACTGATGCTAACACTCTGGCATCCACCGGCTGTCTGAGCGCTGACTCGCAGAACGAGCCGCAGGTGTGCGTGCCCCGCCCACCAGTCAGCTGCAGTCACCTGTGGAGAGAGCAGCGGGGACAGCGCCAGCAGAGAACTGCATGGTGCTGTCTGCTAAGTTCTGACAATATGTAGATAATTGTTGTTGTCTGTAGATTGGTGTCTGTGTATATAGCTTATATATATATATATATATATATATATATATATATATGTGTGTGTATATTAGATTAATATTTAACTGCAAAATGTGTAAGTGCGTGTACATTTTTCATCCAGTTTGACTTCAGTTTAAATAGTTTTGGTTCTGAATAAATATGTGTAATCTGTCTGAAAGGTCACGATCACTGGGAACATATGATTAAAATGAGATCTGAGGTGCCTCCTATTCATTTTGACAGCAGCTGTCTGATCTGTGGTCTGACCCAAGATGGTCACCCTGTAGGCACGTCAGCCTAGTGGCTGGCAGCGTCCAATGGGGCGTCTACGTATATAATGTCTATGTTTCTAAGCGGAGCAGAACCTGAAGAGGGAGGAATTGGAATTTGAAATCAGAAAAGCTCAAATTAATAAAGGAAGTATTGTAGCAGTGTTTTTGGATATTGAAAATGCATATGACATGTTGTGGAAAGAAGGTTTATTAATTAAAATTATAAAGATGGGTATTACAGGTAGGATGTATTGGTGGATCAAAGATTTTCTAACTTAAAGACAAATACAAGTTCAAATAGGTAATTATCATTCTGAGAAATATACACACACACGCACACACCCCCCCACACACACACATACACACAGGGTCCGAAATTAACTCGCCAGTTGCCAAATGCAAGTAAATTTCCCGTTTGGCGAGTGAATTTCAGAGGGCAAAACAAACAATACATTTATATAAATGTATAATTCCAGCTGTTGCTAAAATTTTAATAAGAGTCCACAGCCCTTAACTCTAAAGTCATTGTTACCAAATGTCTATCAGGGAATACTTGAAAATTGTTGTTAACTTGTATCTAACTGAATGGATGCACACATCGCAATGTCCTGCTTTGGATTCTAAGCATGTGGTGCGTTCAAGAACTTCACTCAACATAGGAATTTGCAAATTCGAGGATTATCTTTTGTACAGTAATATCTGTACAGCCTAAATTGACTCAGAAGTAAATCTATGGTTTAGCACTACAATACAAATATACAGTCAATTTATCAACATCCCACAGTTCTTAATTCTTCTAGTTCAAACATACTTCACTTAAATTTAAATTATGATTTTTCATTAACATTAAACGAAACAGTAGACATTTTAAACCTCATTTCCATTCGAGTCATTTAGCTTTAGGCTCAACATATATTACTGTATTAAAGATAATCCCCGCATGTGCAAATTCCTACGTTGAGCAAGGTACTTGAACTCATCACATACGCAGCAGTCAGACTGATTCAGTCAGACATTTCTCTGGTGTTCTGCGCTGGGTTTCGTCCATACAACTGTAAGTTATCATGTTTATGTGTATTATACTCTGTTTGGGGTCATGTTAACCCCTCGTTTTTATTGAGAACTTAGCAGTAGTTTTTCTCTTTGTAGTGTGGAGTCTAGTTACCTACAAATGAGCAACTTGATGTTAGCAGCTGCTTAGCATTAGGCTTGTAGCTCTGTTGTGGTTAGCAGCTAATTAGCAATCGGCTCAAAACTCTGTGGTGTCGCTCCACTGAGCTATATTATACACTAGAGTGCTAATCATAGACATTATAAACGTAGACGCATCGTTGGGCGGGTTCTGCCTATGCTGGGATGCGTCAGAGCGTCCGCCATGTTAAATGTGGCAAATCTGCAGTTACTCAGTCACTTAAACAGTATCAGGGGGACTTTAATCTCACAATATACTTTGTATTCGTAATATTTTTATTTTTGTAATATTACAAGTTTATTTTCGTATCCCTTTAACTTCATTCTCCCGACTTTATACTCGTAAAGAATAAAAATAATTAAAATAATCTCACCTGGCCCTATTACTCCAGGAGTGAAACAATTCTGCAAACTGTGACTATTCTGGAAATTTTCCCTCTTAATTCTCATAACATTACCACTTTTGTCTTTTTTTTTTTTCTTTTTTTTTTAAACTTTGTCCTAGGTTTTTTTTCCCCCTCATATTAGTAATTTTACCTCTTTAATACTCCCCCAAAAAGTCTGTTCCTAAAGGTTCACATGTGATACGGTTTTATGAAATAATGAAGACCACAATGTTTAGATTTAACAAATTCATCCTTATATTCATAACACATATACACACACAAATATATATATATATATATATATATATATATATATATATATATATATATATATATATATATATACACACACATATACATATATATTTATATATATATATTTATTTATTTAGAAACATATAGATATAGATATGTATAGACAGCTATAATCTTGACCTATAGTGATATATAATCACACAGCTATTTATTTGGCTTATTTATAATACTTGAAAATCTATATATGCACATCTATGTCTAAATACAATAGTCTGTACTGTATGCAAGCTAAAAACCTTGAAAAAGAATGGTCTTGCACAGCTTTTTCCTAGTGTTGCCACTCTGCAGCTTTAGTGTGTCCAGTTTTGCAGCATGGTGCAGCCTTAGTTTATAGAAGGCAGATACAAGTAGTGAAATCAGCCCGAATACATTTCCATGCAGCACAGGAATGAGGCATCTTCTCTGATCCACGTTCACTACAACAGAACTTAACTTGCCACATACAATATGGCGGTGACGTTGATGTGCGAACCTGCGCCTAATGACGCGTCTACGTATATAATGTCTATGGTGCTAATAGCCCGCTGTTAGAACAAGTCGCTTTGAAGCCACCAGCCGCCATATTGGTACTCCCTATTTTCCCCCAGTAACTAGGGAGAATGTGCGCTACAGCATCGAATAACGAGGATTTTCTCATGTTCAGAGGGGGCTTAAAATTTGAAAATGTCAAATGCCGTATACTTTTATGCTATGTTCTAAAACTATCAAGTACTGAGAAAGTCATGTGCTGAAATATTTTCCATTTTATTTATTTAAATATATATAATAATAATAATAATACATTTAATTTATACTGCACTTTCCATCAAAAGATCTCCAAGTGCTACAGGTAAAAATTAAAAAAAGCAAAAAAATTTTTAGAAGAAAAAAAAGAATAAAACATCTAAAGGGGACCAAAAGCTTTGCTAAAAAGAAATGTTTTAAGGCCTTTTTTAAAACACTCAGTGGATTGAGGTTCCCTCAAGATGTCAGGGAGGGCATTCCACAGATGCGGGGCAGCAGCACTACATGCCCGATCTCCCATTGTCCTGAGTCTGGTTCTGGGAATGTGGAGGAGGTTTGAGTGAGTGGAGCGAAGGGAGCGGGTTGTCTTCTGTGGGCTGATAAGGCGGGGGCATGTCCATGGATGCATTGATGTGTGAGGAGGGAAACCTTGAACTCAAACCTGGTGGAGATGGGAAGCCAGTGTAGTGAATGGAGGATGGGGGTAATGTGCTCATGTTTCCGCACTCTCATCAGGATCCTAGCTGCAGAGTTTTGAAAATACTGAAGCCTCTGCAGACTTTTTCTAAGGATCCCAATGAGAAGTGCGTTGCAATAGTCCAGTCTGGAGGAGACAAAGGCATGAACCAGCTTTTCTGCGTCTGGGAGGGAGAGAATGGGACGAAGTTTGGAAATATTTCGGAGGTGGTAGAAAGAGGTCTTGCATAGGTGATTTATATGTGCTTCAAAAGTGAGTTGGGAGTCCATTTTTGCACCAAGATTTCTAACTGTTGATGAAAGCGGGATGTTAGTGCCAGAAAAGGTGATGCTGGTTATGGATAATGATTTGGTTTGATGAGGAGTTCCAACCAGGATGGCTTCGGTTTTTGCTCCATCCATACCTTTATCTCCTCCAGACAGGTGGTGAGTTTTGATGGGGATGACTGTGAGGGTGGGGTGTCAGCTGTGACATTTACATAGAGCTGTATGTCATCAGCATAGCAGTGGAATGAAATATTGTGGCAGCTGATGATTTGGCCAAGAGGAGTGAGGTAAAGGATGAAGAGGATGGGGCCAAGGACTGACCCCTGGGGGACACCACATGTAACTGTGTGTGGATGTGATTTGGAGTGTCCCAGGGAGATGTATTCTGTCCGGTTTGTGAGATATGATCTGAACCAACTGAGAGCAGTGTCATTTAGTCCAGTAGTGAGGTGGAGCCGGTTTAAGAGAATGCCGTGGTCGACAGTATCAAATGCAGCAGAAAGGTCAAGAAGGATGAGGAGGGATATATAAAACATTTATAAATATATAAATAACATACAAACACATATATGTATACATATATATACATATACACATACTTATACATATACACATACTTATATATATATATATATATATATATATATATATATTAGGGCTGTCAAAATAACGCGTTAATTTCGATTAATTAATTTAAAAAAATTAACGGATTAAAAAAAATAACGCAGATTAATCAATGTCGTATAGGGGTTTTCAATAGGTGAGGCGTGCCTCCCCTGGGGGGCGCCAAAGAGTCACAGGGGAGGCACATGAAGACAGAGAAGAAGACAGCGCTGCCGCTCAACTCTGTGAAACAAAAGTAGCGATATCCGTGCCTTCTGTTTGAGCGCGCAGGAACCAATCCAAGCGCACAGTGAAACAACTCAACGCTCAAAACCGGTCTGGCACGGTCTGAAAAACTCTTCTCAACCCGCTGTCCTCGCGGTGAGTTCCATCTCTGCTCGCGCGCTACTTTGCTCGCGCACACCTGCTCGTTTCACACTCAACACCAGCTGTGCACTCGCTCGGCTGTTAAAGCCAATCACGACTGGGGGTTAAAGAAGACAGAGCAGAGACACAACAAGACAGACAAAGAAGCACAGAAGCACACATTGATCCAGTAATCTGTTCTACATTAGATGGTAATAGCGGGTGATCTGTCTTCTCTGGATGATGTCACAGTTAACAGAACGTCAGATCAGGTGTACCTACTATGAAGAAAAAAGAGAGAGCAAAAAGTTAAAAGATGAAATGACAACAGTCATTTCAATGTAATGCAATGCAAAACTGCATTGCATCTACTTTTTTAAGACAAATGCAAGAAAGTAATAAATATTATGACATGCTTAATTGGAAGGGAGTGGGGAGCAGATAGATGGTGCTGCTGTAGAAGGTCGTGAGGATGGGCGGGGACAGGTGCGCTCTCCTCATCCTCCGCAGTAAGTGCAAGCGCTTCTGTGCCCTCTTCTCCAGTGACATGGTGTTCACAAACCAGCTGAGGTTGTGTGTTATGTGCACCCCGAGGAATTTATTGCTGCTGACCACCTCCACAGCTGAGCTGTTAATGAGAAGGGGAGCATGGCGAGGCCATTTCTTCCTGAAGTCCATGATGATCTCCTTCGTTTTCTCCACGTTCAGGATCAGTCCTGGTCCTGGTCCTGGTCGTTGTCGTCTCTAATCAGGCCCACCACCGTTGTGTCGTCTGAAAACTTCACAATGCGATTGGTGGTGAATCTGGGGACGCAGTCATGTGTCATCAGGGTGAACAGCAGGGGGCTCAAGACACAGCCTTGAGGGGAGCCCGTGCTGAGGGTGATGACATCAGAGGTGTTCTGTCTGACCCGGACCAAATGAGGTCAGGAGGTGAGGAAGTCTTGCAGGCAGTTGCGAAGGGGTGTGCTGAAGCCCAGATGTTTCAGTTTTTCCGCCAGATGCTGTAAGATAATGGTGTTGAACGCTGAACTGAAGTCCAGGAACATGCTCAAGGGGGCGGTGCGTGGGTGGGCTTGGAACCCGTTAATAACTGCTTGCAGTTCTAGTTATTATTATTATTATTATTATTATTATTATTATTACGGAATTAAAACGCGTTGTGCAGCCCAAGCAGATTTATAACGAACCTATTGAATCAGGTATCAAAGTACAGAATGTGTGCCTCTACTCAAACCCAGAAATTCAGACCCCTCAACAACTAGGGGGCGCTATAACAAAGGACAATGCGTTTCGGCCTGTAACCACCAAACTACTGGTCCCACACTCAAAAACTTCACATCACTTTGTTTATTGGATGATTCTGCAAAATAAAGGGAATTGGCACACCCTTCGTTTCCCAGCTAGTTTTCGCGCTACATGGCTACAAAGGTTAAACCTTTCTTGTTAAACTCCACCTACATTTTTTGTGCGATCTGCGCAAAACTTCATATATAAGCGTGTCATGGACAAATAAAAAAAGTTAACGCAGCGGATTTTTTAATTTTTACTTTTTCGAAAAGTAACGCTAAAATAAGTGATTGTTAGCTAGCTAGCTCTAAATGTAATTGCTGATTATTCTAAAACCATAACAGATTTTGACATGTCCTTCATAACCCATAGTCCAAATAAGATTTTGCACATGTGACCCGCATTTGAGGATCGTCCATCACTAGGGGGCGCTGTGATGTCAAGAAATCTACTACGCAAGAATGGCTGATCGGATTTTTACAAAACCTTCTTCATCCCCTTCCAGTCATAACCCTTAACTCAGGAATTAAATATGGTACTGATTGAAACAAGTGGGCGGGGCCTATTTCCAAAAGTGTGAAAAAAACCTTCAAAACTTCAAAAAATTACCAAAAATCCATTTTGCGGTGTAACGATCTCAGATTTTCAGGATGTATTCCTTGAATAAGGTGTAACAATTCTCTCACTGCATGTATTGAGGTTTCTGAAAGTTGCACACTCTGATTTTTTAAAAGTTTGTAAAATGGAGAAATAAATGTATTTTCCACAAATATTGTTCAATCCCAATAAAAATGGCCACTATTTGTAAAGCACATTCAGACTTAATGTGTACTTCAGTTTGGTAAAAATCCAGGCGATTTTGAACTATTTAAAAGACTTTGAAATTCACATGTGCAAGACTATAAAGGTTAATATTTTTTTTCTCTGAAACGCTTTTTTCAATGGGCGTTTAAAAAATCACAAAGTTAGATAAAGCACTCTTGGACATACGTGAATATTTTCAGAATTTTAGAGCAAACCGTTGATTTTTACCGATTTAATGAATTTTATGATCTGGTCACAGCTTTCACCATCCAGAGCTCTGACCATCCAGAACTGTGAACAGGGCGGCCATTTTGCCCATATATGGGCACATCACAGGATGTGACGTCACATCCCGTGATTTTCTAAGCAGAGCAGAAACTTGAAGAGGGAGGATAGCTTTTAGAGTTTTGAAAAGAACATATAATTTAAAAAAAAATATTGAATGTAAAAAAGATCAAACAGAAGCAAGGAAAGTTATTTAGAAGGCAAAGAAGACAAAATGGAGAGATTTTTGTGATTCAATGGGCAGAACAACTCCTATGGCTAAGGTATGGGGAATGATTAAGAAAATGAAGGGAAATAGACCAGAGAGAACATATCCAGTTCTAAAACATGAAGAATGAACAGCAGTAACAAATGAGGAAAAAGTAGAAGTAATGGCAAGAACATTTGCAAAGATCCATAGTTCAGATATGGATCAGACTTATTCCAAAAGTAACACTATGATATAATATGGATAGATAGATAGATAGATAGATAGATAGATAGATAGATAGATAGATAGATAGATAGATAGATATGAAAAGGAGTAATAGCATTAATGGTTTAAAGGTCAATCTAAATGAAGAACATTCATTATATATATATATATATATATAAACACTTTTATTTGGGTGTGATTAATTATTTCACAGTCCTAATTTATTTATATTTACATACATACTTTTATAATAGGAATATTACTGTTATAATAAAATATGAAATACTGACAAAAAAGGCTTATTGTGTGGCAACCTCTTGGTGTAGAAGCATAATCCAGGTTTCAAATTAAAGGTAACACTTTGACGTTTCATGTAGACTATTCGGATTATATATCAGGAGTAATTACACAAAGGTTCCTATTTTTAATCCATTATAAAAGTGAAATTTATTTGCTATTAAAATTGGTACAATAGTCCCCTTCACAAGTATATATAGATGTAGCATGTTGAAATCCCCACCTACACTACTGTGATGGTATACACATGGAAGACAGAGATTTAAAAAATGACCCAAAAAACATAGCTTGGCTAATGCCCTTTGAAAAAGACGGTTTTATTGAGCTTCTGTTGCATGTTGTTGCTCTGTAAGCTAAGGTTAGTTATTTTGGCAATTTGGTGCAGCCTTAACTTAAAAAACAAGGACACAACCAACGTTAACAGCGTATGGTGGTGGCTGTCTATGCCATACTGTGTTTCTCCGATGTGCTCTCTGAGCACAAACACATCCTCTGACCCTATCCTCTTCCTTACAATGTACACGACCTCTAGCACTTTGATGGCCTGTGATCGTCTGGTACATGAGGTCTGACGAATGACCCACTCTGCTGCCCTGACTACCATCACTGTGCCTTCTGATGGAATCACCAGACCTCCATTGTTTTTTAACTTCAGCAGGTGGTAGCTCTGGTCCTTGATGGCAGATGCAGCATCTGTTACCAAGCTGGCACGGCAGACATCACAGGACAGCTTTTTCAGAGCCCGTCGCACAACAAATCCTGAAATAAGAGTTGGTATATTAAAATTATTTATAATAACCATGGGGAAATTAAGGGAACATTTATCTTTTTGGACCATTGTGAGATTGATTTCCCTCAAATTTACACCAAAGATGAATTGTCATACAATCGTTATTGGTGTCAGTAAAACCTATATAATTGACCAGTGGTCTCAGGCTTGATAACTTGCGCAAGTAGCCGTGATGCACAACTATGCTGCATGATTAATTCATTTTTCGACAAGAAGATCTGCAATTTCGACATGTTCAAGCATCAAGAATTATAGCCACGTTCATAACGTTTGTAAGAAACCAAACTGTTTGTAAATCCGTCAAGAATTCAATGAGATAAGAGTATTTGTGTTCGTGCTGATCACTCACCTTACATTAGGTACCACAGAGCACGCCAGAAAGCTTGTCTGAGGCAAGATGGCCGCCGGTGATGACGTTTGAGACTCCGCCGTAAGACATCTAGCCTTTATTATGGATATCTATGGTCAGAATGCTCTCTATGGTACTTGTGTAGAGGGTTGTGAGGATGGGCGGGGGCAGTTGGGCTCTCCTCATCCTCCGCAGGAAATACAAGCGCTTCTGTAACCTCCTCACCAGATGTGGTGTTTACAGACCAGGTGAGGTTGTCCGTGATGTGCACCCCGAGGAATTTGGTGCTGCTAACCACCTCCACAGCTGAGCTGTTGATGAGTTTGTGTCAACTGCGAACTTCATGATGTGATTGGGGGTGAACCTGGGGGTGCAGTTGTGTGTCATCAGAGTAAACAGCAGGGGGCTGCGGACACAGCCCTGAGGGGAGCCCGTGCTGAGGGTAATGACATCAGAGGTGGTCTGTCAGACCCGGACCAACAGTGGTCAGGAGGTGAGGAAGTGATGAGGGGTGTGCTGAAGCCCAGATGCTGTGGGATGAGGGTGTTGAACGCTGTAGTCCAGGAACATGCTCAAAGGGGACGCAGCGTAGACGGGCTTGGAACCCGTTAATAACTGCTTGCAGTTCTAGTTATTATTATTATTATTATTATTACGGAATTAAAACGCGTTGTGCAGCCCAAGCGGATTTATAACGAACCTATTGAATCAGGTATCTAAGTACAGAATGTGTGCCTCTACTCAAACCCAGAAATTCAGACCCCTCAACAACTAGGGGGCGCTATAACAAAGGACAATGCGTTTCGGCCTGTAACCACCAAACTACTGGTCCCACACTCAAAAACTTGATAGCACTTTGTTTATTGGATGTTTCTGCATCAAAAAGGGAATTGGCACACCTTTCGTTTCCCAGCTACTTTTCGCGCTACATGGCTACAAAGGTTAAACCTTTCTTGTTAAACTCCTCCTACATTTTTTGTGCGATCTGCACAAAACTTCATATATAAGCGTGTCATGGACAAATAAAAAAAGTTAACACGGCAGATTTTTGAATTTTGACTTTTCCGAAAAGTAACGCTAAAATAAGTGATTGTTAGCTAGCTAGCTCTAAATGTAATTGCTGATTATTCTAAAACCATAACAGATTTTGACCTGTCCTTCATAACACATAGTCCAAATAAGATTTTGCACATGTGACCCGCGTTTGAGGATCGTCCATCACTAGGGGGCGCTGTGATGTCAAGAAATCTACTACGCAAGAATGGCTGATCGGATTTTTACAAAACCTTCTTCATCCCCTTCCAGTCATAACCCTTAACTCAGGAATTAAATATGGTACTGATTGAAACAAGTGGGCGGGGCCTATTTCCAAAAGTGTGAAAAAAACCTTCAAAACTTCACAAAATTACCAAAAATCCATTTTGTGGTGTAACGATCTCAGATTTTCAGGATGTATTCCTTGAATAAGGTGTAACAATTCTCTCACTGCATGTATTGAGGTTTCTGAAAGTTGCACACTCTGATTTTTTAAAAGTTTGTAAAATGGAGAAATCAATGTATTTTCCACAAATATTGTTCAATCCCAATAAAAATGGCCACTATTTGTAAAGCACATTCAGACTTAATGTGTACTTCAGTTTGGTAAAAATCCAGGCGATTTTGAACTATTTAAAAGACTTTGAAATTCACATGTGCAAGACTATAAAGGTTAATATTTTTTTTCTCTGAAACGCTTTTTTCAATGGGCGTTTAAAAAATCACATAGTTAGATAAAGCACTCTTGGACATATGTGAATATTTTCAGAATTTTAGCGCAAACCGTTGATTTTTACCGATTTAATGAATTTTATGATCTGGTCACAGCTTTCACCATCCAGAGCTCTGACCATCCAGAACTGTGAACAGGGCGGCCATTTTGCCCATATATGGGCACATCACAGGATGTGACGTCACATCCCGTGATTTTCTAAGCGGGGCAGAAACTGGAAGAGGGAGGATAGCTTTTAGAGTTTTGAAAAGAACACATAATTTAAAAAAAAATATTGAATGTAAAAAAGATCAAGCAGAAGCAAGGAAAGTTATTTAGAAGGCAAAGAAGACAAAATGGAGAGATTT
This sequence comes from Fundulus diaphanus, assembly GCA_037039145.1. Classification (NCBI taxonomy): domain Eukaryota; kingdom Metazoa; phylum Chordata; class Actinopteri; order Cyprinodontiformes; family Fundulidae; genus Fundulus; species Fundulus diaphanus. Next base: position 3,496,603 of record CM073133.1, read on the forward strand.
TTGTGATTCAATGGGTTGAACAACTCCTATAGCTAAGGTATGGGGAATGATTAAGAAAATGAAGGGAAATAGACCAGAGAGAACATATCCAGTTCTAAAACATGAAGAAGGAACAGCAGTAACAAATGAGGAAAAAGTAGAAGTAATGGCAAGAACATTTGCAAAGATCCATAGTTCAGATATGGATCAGACTTATTCCAAAAGTAACACTATGATATAATATGGATAGATAGATAGATAGATAGATAGATAGATAGATAGATAGATAGATAGATAGATAGATATGAAAAGGAGTAATAGCATTAATGGTTTAAAGGTCAATCTAAATGAAGAACATTCATTATATATATATATATAAACACTTTTATTTGGGTGTGATTAATTATTTCACAGTCCTAATTTATTTATATTTACATACATACTTTTATAATATGAATATTACTGTTATAATAAAATATGAAGTACTGACAAAAAAGGCTTATTGTGTGGCAACCTCTTGGTGTAGAAGCATAATCCAGGTTTCAAATTAAAGGTAACACTTTGAAGTTTCATGTAGACTATTCGGATTATATATCAGGAGTAATTACACAAAGGTTCCTATTTCTAATCCATTATAAAAGTGAAATTTATTTGCTATTAAAATTGGTACAATAGTCCCCTTCACAAGTATATATAGATGTAGCATGTTGAAATCCCCACCTACACTACTGTGATGGTATACACATGGAAGACAGAGATTTAAAAAATGACCCAAAAAACATAGCTTGGCTAATGCCCTTTGAAAAGGACGGTTTTATTGAGCTTCTGTTGCATGTTGTTGCTCTGTAAGCTAAGGTTAGTTATTTTGGCAATTTGGAGCAGCCTTAACTTAAAAAACAAGGACACAACCAACGTTAACAGCATATGGTGGTGGCTGTCTATGCCATACTGTGTTTCTCCGATGTGCTCTCTGAGCACAAACACATCCTCTGACCCTATCCTCTTCCTTACAATGTACACGACCTCTAGCACTTTGATGGGCTGTGATCGTCTGGTACATGAGGTCTGACGAATGACCCACTCTGCTGCCCTGACTACCATCACTGTGCCTTCTGATGGAATCACCAGACCTCCATTGTTTTTTAACTTCAGCAGGTGGTAGCTCTGGTCCTTGATGGCAGATGCAGCATCTGTTACCAAGCTGGCACGGCAGACATCACAGGACAGCTTTTTCAGAGCCTGTCGCACAACAAATCCTGAAATAAGAGTTGGTATATTAAAATAATGTATAATAACCATGGGGAAATTAAGGGAACATATATCTTTTTGGACCATTGTGAGATTGATTTCCCTCAAATTTACACCAAAGATTAATTGTCATACAATCGTTATTGGTGTCAGTAAAACCTATATAATTGACCAGTGGTCTCAGCCTTGATAACTTGCGCAAGTAGCCGTGATGCACAACTATGCTGCATGATTGTCATTTTTCGACAAGAAAATCTGCAATTTCGACATGTTCAAGCATCAAGAATTATAGCCACGTTCATAACGTTTGTAAGAAACCAAACTGTTTGTAAATCCGTCAAGAATTCAATGAGATAAGAGTATTTGTGTTCGTGCTGATCACTCACCTTACATTAGGTACCACAGAGCATGCCAGATAGCTTGTCTGAGGCAAGATGGCCGCCGGTGATGACGTTTGAGACTCCGCCGTAAGACATCTAGCCTTAATTATGGATATCTATGGTCAGAGTGCTCTCTATGGTACTTGTGTAGAGGGTTGTGAGGATGGACGGGGGCAGTTGGGCTCTCCTCATCCTCCGCAGGAAGTACAAGCGCTTCTGAGCCCTCCTCACCAGATGTGGTGTTTACAGACCAGGTGAGGTTGTCCGTGATGTGCACCCCGAGGAATTTGGTGCTGCTAACCACCTCCACAGCTGAGCTGTTGATGAGTTTGTGTCAACTGCGAACTTCATGATGTGATTGGGGGTGAACCTGGGGGTGCAGTCGTGTGTCATCAGAGTAAACAGCAGGGGGCTGCGGACACAGCCCTGAGGGGAGCCCGTGCTGAGGGTGATGACATCAGAGGTGGTCTGTCAGACCCGGACCGACAGTGGTCAGGAGTTGAGGAAGTGATGAGGGGTGTGCTGAAGCCCAGATGTTCCAGTTTTTCAACCAGATGCTGTGGGATGAGGGTGTTGAACGCTATAGTCCAGGAACATGCTCAAAGGGGGCGGAGCGTAGACGGGCTTGGAACCCGTTAATAACTGCTTGCAGTTCTAGTTATTATTATTATTATTATTATTATTATTATTATTATTATTACGGAATTAAAACGCGTTGTGCAGCCCAAGCAGATTTATAACGAACCTATTGAATCAGGTTTCAAAGTACAGAATGTGTGCCTCTACTCAAACCCAGAAATTCAGACCCCTCAACAACTAGGGGGCGCTATAACAAAGGACAATGCGTTTCGGCCTGTAACCACCAAACTACTGGTCCCACACTCAAAAACGTGATAGCACTTTGATTACTGGATGTTTCTGCATCAAAAAGGGAATTGGCACACCTTTCGTTTCCCAGCTACTTTTCGCGCTACATGGCTACAAAGGTTAAACCTTTCTTGTTAAACTCCACCTACATTTTTTGTGCGATCTGCGCAAAACTTCATATATAAGCGTGTCATGGACAAATAAAAAAAGTTAACGCAGCGGATTTTTGAATTTTTACTTTTTCGAAAAGTAACGCTAAAATAAGTGATTGTTAGCTAGCTAGCTCTAAATGTAATTGCTGATTATTCTAAAACCATAACAGATTTTGACATGTCCTTCATAACCCATAGTCCAAATAAGATTTTGCACATGTGACCCGCGTTTGAGGATCGTCCATCACTAGGGGGCGCTGTGATGTCAAGAAATCTACTACGCAAGAATGGCTGATCGGATTTTTACAAAACCTTCTTCATCCCCTTCCAGTCATAACCCTTAACTCAGGAATTAAATATGGTACTGATTGAAACAAGTGGGCGGGGCCTATTTCCAAAAGTGTGAAAAAAACCTTCAAAACTTCAAAAAATTACCAAAAATCCATTTTGCGGTGTAACGATCTCAGATTTTCAGGATGTATTCCTTGAATAAGGTGTAACACTTCTCTCACTGCATGTATTGAGGTTTCTGAAAGTTGCACACTCTGATTTTTTAAAAGTTTGTAAAATGGAGAAATAAATGTATTTTCCACAAATATTGTTCAATCCCAATAAAAATGGCCACTATTTGTAAAGCACATTCAGACTTAATGTGTACTTCAGTTTGGTAAAAATCCAGGCGATTTTGAACTATTTAAAAGACTTTGAAATTCACATGTGCAAGACTATAAAGGTTAATATTTTTTTTCTCTGAAACGCTTTTTTCAATGGGCGTTTAAAAAATCACAAAGTTAGATAAAGCACTCTTGGACATACGTGAATATTTTCAGAATTTTAGAGCAAACCGTTGATTTTTACCGATTTAATGAATTTTATGATCTGGTCACAGCTTTCACCATCCAGAGCTCTGACCATCCAGAACTGTGAACAGGGCGGCCATTTTGCCCATATATGGGCACATCACAGGATGTGACGTCACATCCCGTGATTTTCTAAGCAGAGCAGAAACTTGAAGAGGGAGGATAGCTTTTAGAGTTTTGAAAAGAACATATAATTAAAAAAAAAATATTGAATGTAAAAAAGATCAAACAGAAGCAAGGAAAGTTATTTAGAAGGCAAAGAAGACAAAATGGAGAGATTTTTGTGATTCAATGGGCAGAACAACTCCTATGGCTAAGGTATGGGGAATGATTAAGAAAATGAAGGGAAATAGACCAGAGAGAACATATCCAGTTCTAAAACATGAAGAATGAACAGCAGTAACAAATGAGGAAAAAGTAGAAGTAATGGCAAGAACATTTGCAAAGATCCATAGTTCAGATATGGATCAGACTTATTCCAAAAGTAACACTATGATATAATATGGATAGATAGATAGATAGATAGATAGATAGATAGATAGATAGATAGATAGATATGAAAAGGAGTAATAGCATTAATGGTTTAAAGGTCAATCTAAATGAAGAACATTCATTATATATATATATATAAACACTTTTATTTGGGTGTGATTAATTATTTCACAGTCCTAATTTATTTATATTTACATACATACTTTTATAATAGGAATATTACTGTTATAATAAAATATGAAATACTGACAAAAAAGGCTTATTGTGTGGCAACCTCTTGGTGTAGAAGCATAATCCAGGTTTCAAATTAAAGGTAACACTTTGACGTTTCATGTAGACTATTCGGATTATATATCAGGAGTAATTACACAAAGGTTCCTATTTTTAATCCATTATAAAAGTGAAATTTATTTGCTATTAAAATTGGTACAATAGTCCCCTTCACAAGTATATATAGATGTAGCATGTTGAAATCCCCACCTACACTACTGTGATGGTATACACATGGAAGACAGAGATTTAAAAAATGACCCAAAAAACATAGCTTGGCTAATGCCCTTTGAAAAAGACGGTTTTATTGAGCTTCTGTTGCATGTTGTTGCTCTGTAAGCTAAGGTTAGTTATTTTGGCAATTTGGTGCAGCCTTAACTTAAAAAACAAGGACACAACCAACGTTAACAGCGTATGGTGGTGGCTGTCTATGCCATACTGTGTTTCTCCGATGTGCTCTCTGAGCACAAACACATCCTCTGACCCTATCCTCTTCCTTACAATGTACACGACCTCTAGCACTTTGATGGCCTGTGATCATCTGGTACATGAGGTCTGACGAATGACCCACTCTGCTGCCCTGACTACCATCACTGTGCCTTCTGATGGAATCACCAGACCTCCATTGTTTTTTAACTTCAGCAGGTGGTAGCTCTGGTCCTTGATGGCAGATGCAGCATCTGTTACCAAGCTGGCACGGCAGACATCACAGGACAGCTTTTTCAGAGCCCGTCGCACAACAAATCCTGAAATAAGAGTTGGTATATTAAAATTATTTATAATAACCATGGGGAAATTAAGGGAACATTTATCTTTTTGGACCATTGTGAGATTGATTTCCCTCAAATTTACACCAAAGATGAATTGTCATACAATCGTTATTGGTGTCAGTAAAACCTATATAATTGACCAGTGGTCTCAGGCTTGATAACTTGCGCAAGTAGCCGTGATGCACAACTATGCTGCATGATTAATTCATTTTTCGACAAGAAGATCTGCAATTTTGACATGTTCAAGCATCAAGAATTATAGCCACGTTCATAACGTTTGTAAGAAACCAAACTGTTTGTAAATCCGTCAAGAATTCAATGAGATAAGAGTATTTGTGTTCGTGCTGATCACTCACCTTACATTAGGTACCACAGAGCACGCCAGAAAGCTTGTCTGAGGCAAGATGGCCGCCGGTGATGACGTTTGAGACTCCGCCGTAAGACATCTAGCCTTTATTATGGATATCTATGGTCAGAATGCTCTCTATGGTACTTGTGTAGAGGGTTGTGAGGATGGGCGGGGGCAGTTGGGCTCTCCTCATCCTCCGCAGGAAATACAAGCGCTTCTGTAACCTCCTCACCAGATGTGGTGTTTACAGACCAGGTGAGGTTGTCCGTGATGTGCACCCCGAGGAATTTTGTGCTGCTAACCACCTCCACAGCTGAGCTGTTGATGAGTTTGTGTCAACTGCGAACTTCATGATGTGATTGGGGGTGAACCTGGGGGTGCAGTTGTGTGTCATCAGAGTAAACAGCAGGGGGCTGCGGACACAGCCCTGAGGGGAGCCCGTGCTGAGGGTAATGACATCAGAGGTGGTCTGTCAGACCCGGACCAACAGTGGTCAGGAGGTGAGGAAGTGATGAGGGGTGTGCTGAAGCCCAGATGCTGTGGGATGAGGGTGTTGAACGCTGTAGTCCAGGAACATGCTCAAAGGGGACGGAGCGTAGACGGGCTTGGAACCCGTTAATAACTGCTTGCAGTTCTAGTTATTATTATTATTATTACGGGTAATTATTATTCTCCGCTAAAACGCGTTGGGCGGCCCATGCGGATTTGTAACGAACCTATTGAATCAGGTATCCAAGTACAGAATGTGCACCGCTACTCAAACCCAGAAATTCAGACCCCTCAACAACTAGGGGGCGCTATAACAAAGGACAATGCGTTTTGGCCTATAACCACCAAACTACTGGTCCCACACTCAAAAACTTCACATCACTTTGTTTATTGGATGATTCTGCAAAATAAAGGGAATTGGCACACCCTTCGTTTCCCAGCTAGTTTTCGCGCTACATGGCTACAAAGGTTAAACCTTTCTTGTTTAACTCCTCCTACATTTTTTATGCAATCCGCGCAAAACTCCACATATAACAGCGTAATGGACAAATAAAAAAAGTGAACGCGCCGGATTTTTGAATTTTGACTTTTTCGAAAAGTAACGCTAAAATAAGTGATTGTTAGCTAGCTAGCTCTAAATGTAATTGCTGATTATTCTAAAACCATAACAGATTTTGACATGTCCTTCATAACCCATAGTCCAGATAAGATTTTGCACATGTGACCCGCATTTGAGGATCGTCCATCACTAGGGGGCGCTGTGATGTCAAGAAATCTACTACGCAAGAATGGCTGATCGGATTTTTACAAAACCTTCTTCATCCCCTTCCAGTCATACCCCTGAACTCAGGTATTAAATATGGTAATTATTAAAACAAGTGGGCGGGGCCTATTTCCAAAAGTGTTAAAAAACCTGGAGAATAATAAAAACAATAAAGTAAAGAATAAAAAATGCTTTAAAATCAATTTTTTGATCCCAGATTTTCAGGATGTATTCTGTGAATAAGGTGTAACAATTCTCTCACTGCATGTATTGTTTTTTTTTGAAGTGCTACACTCTGAATTTTTAAAAGTTTGTAAAATGGAGAAATCAATGTATTTTCCACAAATATTGTTCAACCCCCCAAAATATGGCCTCTATTTGTAAAACACATGCAGAATAAACATGGATTTCAGTTTGGTAAAAATCCAGGCGAGTTTGACCAATTTACAAGACTTTGAAAATAAATGGTACAAGACTATAAAGTTTAATATTTTATTTCTCTGAATCCATTTTTTAATGACCATAAAAAAAATCCTGTGGTTAGATAAAGCACTCTTTGAGATCCATGAATATTTTCAGAATTTTAGAGCCAACCGTTGATTATTAACGAATTTATGAAGTTTGTGATCAGTTCACAGCTTTCATCATCCAGAGCTCTGACTGCAGAGCTTTGAACAGGGCGGCCATTTTGCCCATATTTGGGCACATCACAGGAAGTGACGTCAAAGCAGCCATCTTAGGTCAGACCAAGCTGCCATCTTAGGTCAGACCATAGAGAACACAGACATGAATACGTAGACGCCGCGTCCTCGGTTGAGAGGCGTGCCGACAGAGCGGCCATCTTAGGTCAGACCAAGCTGCAGTCAGACAGAATACAAGTCATTACAGGAAAATGTACTTTATGTTTTCAGACACTCTGAATCCGGTGAATTCTCACCCGATTTCCAGATAAATCAACTGACTGAAAACGTTACCCCTTTAGGGGCTACATGGGACCAATTGATTGAATTAAATTATTGTCTAACTTAATAAATAATTTCGATTTTGTATTGAAAGTAAGCAAACTTCCAGAGCTACGTCCCAGGAAGCCCGACTTTTACTCCGCTTATGGGTGCGCAAATAAAAGGACACTAGGAACCAGATCCTGGGGAATTACCTTCCATAAGTAAGATTTTATGATAGATCATCCTCATGCTTTACAGTTACAGTTTTCCGGCATAAACACAATATGTGCTAATGGGTACAGCGATGGAAGTAGAGAAAAGTACATTAAACACCAAAAACAAACAAAATGGTCCTAAATTACTGGATAGACATGATTTGTGGGGAGTGGGGGGGGAAGCCCGTGCTGAGGGTGATTAGGTTTTTTGTTGATTTCTTTTTGTTGATAATTGCTGTTGTCTGTAGATCGGTGTCTGTGTATATAGCTTAAATATATATATATATATATATATATATATATATATATATATATATATATATATATATATATATATATATATATATATGCTTGTCGGGACTTTGATGCAATCAACTGGTTTCCTTATATAGGACATTTTATCCAATCTGTATAATCTGATTGGTCCAATCAATTACTTCGACTGCAGTCATGTCTTGATGACATCAAAAGCTGGATGACTTTAAATTTCCTGCGTCTAAATTCTGACAAGACCGAAGTTGTAATCTTTGGGCCAGAGTCCTCAAAAAATAAACTTCTTAACCAATCACTTAATCTGGATGACATTAACTTGGCCTCTGGTAATAAAGTAAAAAACCTTGGTGTTATTTTTGACCAAGACATGTCATTTAAATCCCATATTAAACAGGTTTCCAGAGTTTCCTTTTTTCACCTCCGGAATATCGCCAAAATTAGAAACATTCTGTCCAGGAGTGATGCTGAAAAACTAGTCCATGCATTTGTTACTTCAAGGCTGGACTATTGTAATTCTTTACTATCAGGAAGTCCACAAAATGCAATTCAAAGTCTTCAGCTTATCCAAAATGCTGCAGCAAGAGTTCTGATGAAAATCAACAAGAGGGATCATATTTCTCCAATTTTAGCTTCCCTTCATTGGCTTCCTGTTAAATCAAGAATAGAATTTAAAATTCTTCTTCTAACGTATAAAGCCCTTAATAATCAAGCTCCATCATATATCAGAGCTCTGATTACTCCGTATGTTCCTAACAGAGCACTTCGCTCTCAGACTGCAGGTCTGCTGGTGGTTCCTAGAGTCTCTAAAAGTAGAATGGGAGGCAGATCCTTTAGCTATCAGGCTCCTCTCTTGTGGAACCAACTCCCAGTTTTGGTCCGTGAAGCAGACACCCTGTCTACTTTTAAGACTAATCTTAAAACCTTCCTTTTTGACAAAGCTTATAACTAGAGTGGCTCATGTTACTCTGAGCTACCTTTATAGTTTTGCTGCTATAGGCTTAGGCTACTGGAGGACATCAGGGCATACTTTTCTCACTCTACTGATTTTTACTGTTCTCCAGTCTACTGTTCTCCAGATTTGCATTGCGTTACATTGAAATGACTGTTGTCATTTCAGCTTTTAACTTTTTGTTCTCTCTCTTTTTTCTTCATAGTAGGTACACCTGGTCTGACGTTCTGTTGACTGTGAAATCATCCAGGGAGGACAGATCACCGACTATTACCATCTAATGTAGAACAGATTACTAGATCAATGTGTGCTTCTGTGCTTTTTTGTCTCTCTTGTTGTGTCTCTGCTCTGTCTTCTGTAACCCCAGTCGGTCGAGGCAGATGACCGTTCATACTGAGCCCGGTTCTGCCGGAGGTTTTTTTTTCCCGTTAATGGGTGTTTTTTCTTCCCACTGTCGCTTCATGCTTGCTCAGTATGAGGGATTGCAGCAAAGCCATGTACAATGCAGACGACTCTCCCTGTGGCTCTACGGTCCCCCAGGAGTGAATGCTGCTTGTCGGGACTTTGATGCAATCAACTGGTTTCCTTATATAGGACATTTTGACCAATCTGTATAATCTGACCTAATCTGTATAATATGATTGAACTTGATTTTGTAAAGTGCCTTGAGATGACATGTTTCATGATTTGGCGCTATATAAATAAAATTGAATTGAATTGAATTGAATTGACCCAATCTGTATAATATGATTGAACTTGATTTTGTAAAGTGCCTTGAGATGACATGTTTCATGATTTGGCGCTATATAAATAAATAAATTGAATATATATATAATATTGGAAGAATTTTAGAGCAAACTGTTGATTTTTAAAGAATTTATTTATGCAGGTGTTTACAGACCAGGTGAGGTTGTCCGTGATGTGCAGCCCGAGGAATTTGGTGCTGCTAACCACCTCCACAGCTGAGCTGTTGATGAGTTTGTGTCAACTGCGAACTTCATGATGTGATTGGGGGTGAACTTGGGGGTGCAGTCGTGTGTCATCAGAGTAAACAGCAGGGGGCTGCGGACACAGCCCTGAGGGGAGCCCGTGCTGAGGGTGATGACATCAGAGGTGGTCTGTCAGACCCGGACCGACAGTGGTCAGGAGGTGAGGAAGTGATGAGGGGTGTGCTGAAGCCCAGATGTTCCAGTTTTTCAACCAGATGCTGTGGGATGAGGGTGTTGAACGCTGTAGTCCAGGAACATGCTCAAAGGGGGCGGAGCGTAGACGGGCTTGGAACCCGTTAATAACTGCTTGCAGTTCTAGTTATTATTAGGGTTCCAAGCCCGCAGCGCAGGCGAACGGCTATGCCGTTCGTCTGCTCTGTGAGCAGAGAACCCTATTGTTTTTCGTGTGTTTTTAAATTATTTATTATTATTATTATTATTATTATTATTACGGGTAATTATTATTCTCCGCTAAAACGCATTGGGCGGCCCATGCGGATTTGTAACGAACCTATTGAATCAGGTATCCAAGTACAGAATGTGCACCGCTACTCAAACCCAGAAATTCAGACCCCTCAACAACTAGGGGGCGCTATAACAAAGGACAATGCGTTTTGGCCTATAACCACCAAACTACTGGTCCCACACTCAAAACCTTCACATCACTTTGTTTATTGGATGATTCTGCAAAATAAAGGGAATTGGCACACCCTTCGTTTCCCAGCTAGTTTTCGCGCTACATGGCTACAAAGGTTAAACCTTTCTTGTTTAACTCCTCCTACATTTTTTATGCAATCCGCGCAAAACTCCACATATAACAGCGTAATGGACAAATAAAAAAAGTGAACGCGCCGGATTTTTGAATTTTGACTTTTTCGAAAAGTAACGCTAAAATAAGTGATTGTTAGCTAGCTAGCTCTAAATGTAATTGCTGATTATTCTAAAACCATAACAGATTTTGACATGTCCTTCATAACCCATAGTCCAAATAAGATTTTGCACATGTGACCCGCATTTGAGGACCGTCCATCACTAGGGGGCGCTGTGATGTCAAGAAATCTACTACGCAAGAATGGCTGATCGGATTTTTACAAAACCTTCTTCATCCCCTTCCAGTCATACCCCTGAACTCAGGTATTAAATATGGTAATTATTAAAACAAGTGGGCGGGGCCTATTTCCAAAAGTGTTAAAAAACCTGGAGAATAATAAAAACAATAAAGTAAAGAATAAAAAATGCTTTAAAATCAATTTTTTGATCCCAGATTTTCAGGATGTATTGTGAATAAGGTGTAACAATTCTCTCACTGCATGTATTGTTTTTTTTTGAAGTGCTACACTCTGAATTTTTAAAAGTTTGTAAAATGGAGAAATCAATGTATTTTCCACAAATATTGTTCAACCCCCCAAAATATGGCCTCTATTTGTAAAGCACATGCAGAATAAACATGGATTTCAGTTTGGTAAAAATCCAGGCGAGTTTGACCAATTTACAAAACTTTGAAAATAAATGGTACAAGACTATAAAGTTTAATATTTTATTTCTCTGAATCCATTTTTTTAATGACCATAAAAAAAATCCTGTGGTTAGATAAAGCACTCTTTGAGATCCATGAATATTTTCAGAATTTTAGAGCCAACCGTTGATTATTAACGAATTTATGAAGTTTGTGATCAGTTCACAGCTTTCATCATCCAGAGCTCTGACTGCAGAGCTTTGAACAGGGCGGCCATTTTGCCCATATTTGGGCACATCACAGGAAGTGACGTCAAAGCAGCCATCTTAGGTCAGACCAAGCTGCCGTCTTAGGTCAGACCATAGAGAACACAGACATGAATACGTAGACGCCGCGTCCTCGGTTGAGAGGCGTGCCGACAGAGCGGCCATCTTAGGTCAGACCAAGCTGCAGTCAGACAGAATACAAGTCATTACAGGAAAATGTACTTTATGTTTTCAGACACTCTGAATCCGGTGAATTCTCACCCGATTTCCAGATAAATCAACTGACTGAAAACGTCACCCCTTTAGGGGCTACATGGGACCAATTGATTGAATTAAATTATTGTCTAACTTAATAAATAATTTCGATTTTGTAATGAAAGTAAGCAAACTTCCAGAGCTACGTCCCAGGAAGCCCGACTTTTACTCCGCTTATGGGTGCGCAAATAAAAGGACACTAGGAACCAGATCCTGGGGAATTACCTTCCATAAGTAAGATTTTATGATAGATCATCCTCATGCTTTACAGTTACAGTTTTCCGGCATAAACACAATATGTGCTAATGGGTACAGCGATGGAAGTAGAGAAAAGTACATTAAACACCAAAAACAAACAAAATGGTCCTAAATTACTGGATAGACATGATTTGTGGGGAGTGGGGGGCGAAGCCCGTGCTGAGGGTGATTAGGTTTTTTGTTGATTTCTTTTTGTTGATAATTGCTGTTGTCTGTAGATCGGTGTCTGTGTATATAGCTTAAATATATATATATATATATATATATATATATATATATATATATATATATATATATATATATATATATGCTTGTTGGGACTTTGATGCAATCAACTGGTTTCCTTATATAGGACATTTTATCCAATCTGTATAATCTGACCCAATCTGTATAATATGATTGAACTTGATTTTGTAAAGTGCCTTGAGATGACATGTTTCATGATTTGGCGCTATATAAATAAATAAATTGAATATATATATAATATTGGAAGAATTTTAGAGCAAACTGTTGATTTTTAAAGAATTTATTTATGAATTTAAAGAGAATAACATTTCCGAAATGTGCCCATGTAGGGATTTAAAATTTCCAGTAGGTGGCAGTATTTGATTATATATGGATTTTTTACACACACACACACACTTATATACATAAGCTTTACATTGAATGTAGCTAGTTGCGGAGCCAGAGGGGTGGCAGGGGTGGCATTTGCCACCCCAACAGAGCCCTTGCCACCCCCTACTGCCACCCCACTGGAAATGGTAATTTTAACATATAATACTTATGAGATCGGCAAAGATTTGCCAGGAAAACTGTAATTTCCGACTGTCCCTGAAGGCAGCCCATGCAGTAGCAGCCTACATGCTGCGCACTGACGCTGTTCATTGGTTAAGCTGACATGTGGTTCCTGCTTGATCCAAAACACACCCGCGGCTTTAGAGTACACCGTTGAGGAGTTTTGCAGGTATTTACAACATTTTACCGCTCAGCGGTAACCGCTGTGTTACCTTCCTAATGAGAGGCGGCACTTGTCATACATTTCTAAAAAGAAAAAAAAAATGGTTGTGCACCGCTCCGTCCGTAGTGCCTCGTTTATTATATTAGCCATGCTAGTGCTGATAGATCGTGTTTTAGACAGATTCTTTTAACATATGTTTCAGTGCACATGCTGCCCTGTAATGTTTTATTAATTTGGCCAGGATATATCTCCCAGCTCTTGCTTGAAATGTGTGTGGTAAGAATATGTGAAAAACCATTGTTAAGTTTATAATGACTGAAATGTAAATAGGCTATGTCATATGAAAGCTTTGAATTATAACCTAACTAGTTATATTAATTAATTTAATTAATCTATTTTTAATTTAGTATTATTTTAGCTAGCTACAGAAAACTAAAAACTATTGTTTAAATAATATTTAAAATAGTGTTGTCTTTGCCATACAGTCATGGAGTCTAAATACCAGGCTGCCTTATTTTGTGTAGAGCCCAAATGAAGAGAAAAGAGAATATCTCACAGTTCTTCTTAAAGAGGCAAAAACCAGGGCCAGACCAGGACCAGACAGAACCCTGCAGCAGTGACCAACCTGGAGAAGCCAGCCAGGAGACACCAGGCCCAAGTGTATCACCAGCAGGTTAGAGGCTGTGACAGAGAGTTATTAAGTAGTAAAATCCAATAAGCCTAATTGTAAAGGTTAGCATGATGCTTTTTGCATTTTTTATTGTGTCTGTTTATGAACACAATTGAAACAAGTGGGCAGGGCCTATTTGCAAAAGTGTGAGAGTAGGGAGTAGCAAGATGGCGGCCAGTCACTAGGGGAGGTCACTGGCCGCCATCTTGCTACTCCGTTCTCACACAGAACCCCATAGCATTTGGTTGCAACAACAAGCAGTTTGGCTGTGTGAAAACGTTTCACAGGTAACTTTAAAGTCAGTGGTTGTTATACTTACTATACAAATTACTTTTGTTTTGGTAACACTTTATTTGTGCCTAAGATTTACATGATACTGTCATAAACAGAGGCTGCACAGTGAAGCAGTGAGAAGTGTTGTTGCCTTCTGGGTTCAATCACCTGGGTCTTTCAAATCCTCCCGGGTCTTTCAAATCCTCCCGGGTCTTTCAAATCCTCCTGGGTCTTTCAAATCCTCTGGGTCTTTCTGCATGAAGTTTGAATGTTCTACCTGTGCATGCGTAGGTTCACTCCGGGTACGCTGGCTTCCTCCCACAGTTCAAAAACATGACTGTTAGTTTAATTGGCTTCTCTAAATTGTCCTTAGGTGTGAGTGTGTGCAAGAATGGTTGTTTGTCCTGTCTGTCTCTGTGTTGCCCTGTGACAGATTGCCGACCTGTCCAGGGTGTAACCCGCCTCTCGCTCAGTGAACGCTGTGTGTATATATATATATATATATATATATATATATATATATATATATATATATATACACAGAAAGCTATATACACGGTAGACTGTGCGTTAATGTAACGCAGAAGGTCTGGAGATGCTACGTTGGTGTAGCTTGTAGGACCTGAACAGGGGAGAGAGGCAGAGTCAAGTGTCACGGGGCCTCTGGGCCGTGTTAATAAGGCTGGTAGCGGATGGGAAAAAACTGTTTTTGTGTCGTGAGGTTTTGGTCCTGATGGACCGCTGCCTCCTGCCAGAAGGAAGTGTCTGAAATATTTTGTGACTGGGGTGTCACAAAATCGGCCACAATCTTCCCTGCACGCCTCAGAGTCCTAGAGGCTTACAGGTCCTGGAGAGATGGAAAATTGCAGCCAATCACCTTCTCTGCAGACCGGCTGACACGCTGCAGTCTGCTCTTGTCTTTGGCGGTGGCACCAGCGTACCAGATGGTAATGGAGGAGGTGGTTTAGACACACCTTCTCCTTCAAAGAGTTTTCTTAATTTTCATAACTATGACAATTGTAGATTCACACTAAAGGCATCAAAACTATGAATTAACACATGTGGAATTATATACTTAACAAAAAAGTGTGAAACAACTGAAAATATGTCTTATATTCTAGGTTCTTCAAAGTAGCCACCTTTTGCTTTGATTACTGCTTCGTACACTCTTGGCATTCTCTTAATGAGCTTCAAGAGATAGTCACCTGAAATGGTTTTCCCTTCACAGGTGTCCCCTGTCAGGTTTAATAAGTGGGATGTCTTGCCTCTTATATGGGGTTGGGACCATCAGTTGTGTTGTGCAGAAGTCAAGTGGATACACAGCTTATAGTCCTACTGAATAAACTGTTAGAATTTGTATTATGGCAATAAAAAAGCAGCTAAGTAAAGAAAAACAAGTGGCCATAATTACTTTAAGAACTGAAGGTCATTCAGTCTGAAAAATTGGGAAAACTTTGAAAGTGTCCCCAAGTGCAGTCGCAAAAACCATCAAGCGCTACAAAGAAAATGGCTCACACGAGGACCGCCCCAGGAAAGGAAGACCAAGAGTCACCTCTGCTGTGGAGGATAATTTCATCCTAGTCACCAGCCTCAGAAATCGCAGGTTGACAGCAGCTCAGATTAGAGACCAGGTCAATGCCACACAGAGTTCTAGCAGCAGACACATCTCCAGAACAACTGTTAGGAGACTGTGTGAATCAGGCCTTCATGGTAAAACAGCTGCTAGGAAACCACTGCTAAGGACAGGCAACAAGTAGAAGAGAATTGTTTGGGCTAAAGAACACAAGGAATGGACATTAGACCAGTGGAAATCTGTGCTTTGGTCTGATGAGTCCAAAGTTGAGATCTTTGGTTCCAACCATCGTGTCTTTGTGCGACGCAGAAAAGGTTTAACAGATGGACTCATGGATTCAATTCAATTCAATTGTATTTATATAGCGCCAATTCATGAAACATGTCATCTCGAGGCACTTTACAAAGTCAAAATCAATCATATTATACAGATTGGTCAAAAATTTCCTATATAAGGGAACCAGTTGATTGCTTCAAAGTCCCGACAAGCAGCATTCACTCCTGGAGAAGCATAGAGCTACAGGGAGAGACGTCTGCATTGTCCATGGCTTTGCAGCAATCCCTCATACTGAGCAAGCATGAAGCGACAGTCGAAAAAAACCCCCACCCATTAGCGGGAAGGAAAAACCTCCAGCAGAACCGGGCTCTGTATGAACGGTCATCTGCCTCGACCGACTGGGGGTTAAAGAATACAGAGCAGAGACACAACAAGAGAGACAAACATGCACAGAAGCACACATTGATCCAGTAATCTGTTCTACATTAGATAGTAATAGCGGGTGATCTGTCTTCTCTGGATGATGTCACAGTTAACAGAACGTCAGATCAGGTGTACCTACTATGAAGAAAAAAGAGAGAGCAAAAAGTTAAAAGCTGAAATGACAACAGTCATTTCAATGTAATGCAATGCAAAACTGCATTGCATCTACTTTTTTTAGACAAATGCAAGAAAGTAATAAATATTATGACATGCTTAATTGGAAGGGAGTGGGGAGCAGATAGATGGTGCTGCTGTAGAAGGTCATGAGGATGGGCGGGGACAGGTGGGCTCTCCTCATCCTCCGCAGTAAGTGCAAGCGCTTCTGTTCCCTCTTCTCCAGTGACATGGTGTTCACAAACCAGCTGAGGTTGTGTGTTATGTGCACCCCGAGGAATTTATTGCTGCTGGCCACCTCCACAGCTGAGCTGTTAATGAGAAGTGGAGCATGGCGAGGCCATTTCTTCCTGAAGTCCATGATGATCTCCTTCGTTTTCTCCACGTTCAGGATCAGTCCTGGTCCTGGTCCTGGTCGTTGTTGTCTCTAATCAGGCCCACCACCGTCGTGTCGTCTGCAAACTTCACGATGTGATTGGTGGTGAACCTGGGGACACAGTCGTGTGTCATCAGGGTGAACAGCAGGGGGCTCAGGACGCAGCCCTGAGGAAAGCCCGTGCTGAGGGTGATGACATCAGTGGTTTTCTGTCCGACCCAGACCAACTGAGGTCTGTTGGTGATGAAGTCTAGTAGGCAGTTGCGAACAGGTGTGCTGAAGCCCAGATGTTCCAGTTTTGATGGTGTTGAACGCTGAACTGAAGTCCAGGAACATGCTCAAGGGGGCGGTGTGTGGGTGGGCTTGGAACCCGTTAATAACTGCTTGCAGTTCTAGTTATTATTATTATTATTACGGGTAATTATTATTCTCCGCTAAAACGCGTTGGGCGGCCCATGCGGATTTGTAACGAATCAATTGGATCAGGTATCCAAGTACAGAATATGCACCGCTACTCAAACCCAGAAATTCAGACCCCTCAACAACTAGGGGGCGCTATAACAAAGGACAATGCGTTTACGCCTGTAACCACCAAACTACTGGTCCTACACTCAAAAACTTGATGGCACTTTGTATATTGGATGATTCTGCAAAATAAAGGGAATTGGCACACCCTTCGTTTCCCAGCTAGTTTTCGCGCTACATGGCTACAAAGGTTAAACCTTTCTTGTTAAACTCCTCCTACATTTTTTGTGCAATCCGCGCAAAAATTTATATACAAGCGTGTCATGGACAAATAAAAAAAGTTGTCGCGGCGGATTTTTGAATTTTGACTTTTTCGAAAAGTAACGCTAAAATAAGTGATTGTTAGCTAGCTAGCTCTAAATGTAATTGCTGATTATTGTAAAACCATAACAGATTTTGACATGTCCTTCATAACCCATAGTACAAATAAGATTTTGCACATGTGACCCGCATTTGAGGATCGTCCATCACTAGGGGGCGCTGTGATGTCAAGAAATCTACTACGCAAGAATGGCTGATCGGAATTTTACAAAACCTTCTTCATTCCCTTCCAGACATTGCCCTTAACTAAAGTATTAAATATGGTATTTATTGAAACAAGTGGGCGGGGCCTATTTCCAAAAGTGTGGAAAAAAACTTGAAAACTTCAAAAATTCACCTAAAATCACTTGTGTGGTGTAACAAGCTCAGATTTTCAGGATGTATTCCTTGAATAAGGTGCAACAATTCTCTCACTGCATGTATTCCAGTGTTTGAAAGTGCCACACTCTGTTTTTTTCAAAGTTTGTAAAATGGAGAAATCAATGTATATTCCACAAATATTGGTCAATCCCAATAAAAATGGCCTCTATCTGTAAAGCACAGCCAGAATAAACATGTCTTTCAGTTTGGTAAAAATCCAGGCGATTTTGACCAATTTACAAGATTTAAAAAATTAATGATACAAGATTATAAAGTTTAATTTTTTTTTTCTCTGAATCCATTTTTTTAATGACCATCAAAAAATCGTGTGGTTAGATAAAACACTCTTGGACATTCATGAATATTTTCAGAATTTTAGAGCAAACCGTTCATCAAATAGGAATATTTATTTAGATAGTTTGACAAAAACCTATTGTAAAGAGCTTTTCAGAAAATTAAGCAAGGGCTCCATCTCGTGGCTTGTTTTTGCAACTACAACAACTCTTACCATTAATAGTCTAAGTAAGGGGTATACAATTAAAACTTAGAAGTCCACTTCAATAATTTTGTATGTATATATGTATGCATCATGTGTGTGTATATATATATATATATATATATATATATATATATATATATATATATATATATATATATATATATATATATATTTACACTAATGCTTTAATGTGGCGTTGTATGGAATACATTTAAAAATTCCAACAGAGGACAGGATTTGATCATGGATGGATCTCTACAAACACACACACATATTTATTCTAGCAATAAAACATGATAGTAAACAATTATGGAATACACTAAATAATATATTAAGAGGAAATAGTAAATCAATTCCAGCTTATTTAGAACATGGGGATCCTAATAAAACAAACAAACAAATATATCTATCCGTCCATCCATCCATCCATTTTTTGACCCGCTTAATTCCTCATGGGGTTGCGGGGCTGCTGGTGCCTATCTCCAGCATATAGACCAGTTCACGCGTGACGTCAGCGCTACATCCGGGTCCTGCGGGGTAGACAAAAAGCACAGCTGCTCTGTCTACTACATGACAAAACGGGTGATTACGAGCGTACTTTTAGTTAGTTTATTTTTGGAATCTAAACAATGCCTACGACTTGTTGTCCTCCCGGTTGCACAGGGAGGCATTCCCAATCGTTGGATGTACGTTTCTGTCGTTTACCGAAGAAAGAAATGGATATTTTCAAAAGAGCGCAGGCTGGGTTTCGTCCATACAATGGATGATGAAGGAGAGTATTGGATGAGGGTGTTGAACGCTAAAGTCCAGGAACATGCTCAAAGGGGGTGCGGCGTAGGTGGGCTTGGATGAGGGTGTTGAATGCTGAAGTCCAGGAACATGCTCAAAGGGGGCGGTGCGTGGGCTTGGAACCCGTTAATAACTGCTTGCAGTTCTAGTTATTATTATTATTATTATTACGGGTAATTATTATTCTCCGCTAAAACGCGTTGGGCGGCCCATGCGGATTTGTAACGAATCAATTGGATCAGGTATCCAAGTACAGAATGTGCACCGCTACTCAAACCCAGAAATTCAGACCCCTCAACAACTAGGGGGCGCTATAACAAAGGACAATGCGTTTACGCCTGTAACCACCAAACTACTGGTCCTACACTCAAAAACTTGATGGCACTTTGTTTATTGGATGATTCTGCAAAATAAAGTGAATTGGCACACCCTTCGTTTCCCAGCTAGTTTTCGCGCTACATGGCTACAAAGGTTAAACCTTTCTTGTTAAACTCCTCCTACATTTTTTGTGCAATCCGCGCAAAAATTTATATATAAGCGTGTCATGGATAAATAAAAAAAGTTATCGCGGCGGATTTTTGAATTTTGACTTTTTCGAAAAGTAACGCTAAAATAAGTGATTGTTAGCTAGCTAGCTCTAAATGTAATTGCTGATTATTGTAAAACCATAACAGATTTTGACATGTCCTTCATAACCCATAGTACAAATAAGATTTTGCACATGTCACCCGCATTTGAGGATCGTCCATCACTAGGGGGCGCTGTGATGTCAAGAAATCTACTACGCAAGAATGGCTGATCGGAATTCTACAAAACCTTCTTCATTCCCTTCCAGACATTGCCCTTAACTAAAGTATTAAATATGGTATTTATTGAAACAAGTGGGCGGGGCCTATTTCCAAAAGTGTGGAAAAAAACTTGAAAACTTCAAAAATTCACCTAAAATCACTTGTGTGGTGTAACAAGCTCAGATTTTCAGGATGTATTCCTTGAATAAGGTGCAACAATTCTCTCACTGCATGTATTCCAGTGTTTGAAAGTGCCACACTCTGTTTTTTTCAAAGTTTGTAAAATGGAGAAATCAATGTCTTTTCCACAAATATTGGTCAATCCCAATAAAAATGGCCTCTATCTGTAAAGCACAGCCAGAATAAACATGTCTTTCAGTTTGGTAAAAATCCAGGCGATTCTGACCAATTTACAAGATTTAAAAAATTAATGATACAAGATTATAAAGTTTAATTTTTTTTTTCTCTGAATCCATTTTTTTAATGACCATCAAAAAAATCGTGTGGTTAGATAAAACACTCTTGGACATTCATGAATATTTTCAGAATTTTAGAGCAAACCGTTCATTTAATAGGAATATTTATTTAGATAGTTTGACAAAAACCTATTGTAAAGAGCTTTTCAGAAAATTAAGCAAGGGCTCCATCTCGTGGCTTGTTTTTGCAACTACAACAACTCTTACCATTAATAGTCTAAGTAAGGGGTATACAATTAAAACTTAGAAGTCCACTTCAATAATTTTGTATGTATATATGTATGCATCATGTGTATATATATATATATATATATATATATATATATATATATATATATATATATATATATATTTACACTAATGCTTTAATGTGGCGTTGTATGGAATACATTTAAAAATTCCAACAGAGGACAGGATTTGATCATGGATGGATCTCTACAAACACACACACATATCTATTCTAGCAATAAAACATGATAGTAAACAATTATGGAATACACTGAATAATATATTAAGAGGAAATAGTAAATCAATTCCAGCTTATTTAGAACATGAAGGTGAATTTTTTACTAGACCAAGTGATGTAGCAAATCATCTTAATGATTATTTCATGAACAAAATAAACAAACTAAAAGATACCACACAGCCATACAAGACAGAGTTATCAAATACACTAATAAATAAGATGATGAAAGACAAAACCTGTAGCTTTAAATTCAAGAGTGTAAGTGTTTCTAAAGTGGAATTACTTCTGATGAATTGTAAAAAAAAACCACCTGGTGTAGACTACCATGATCATATGTTGCTTAAACCAATAGTTGCTATTATTGCTCCTATTATTGCTCATATAATTAATTTGTGTTTCATGCACAATATATGTTTGCAAGAATGGAAAATATGTAAAGTAGCGCCAATCCCTACAAATAAGAAAATGCCCTTTTCTGGATCAAACAGTAGACCAATAAGTTTATTACCAATTCTTGGTAAAATAATGGAAAGAATTGTTTATGAACAGATTCAATCTTATTTTAAGAATAATGATTTGATTACGTTTCAGCATCCATATAGAGAAAAACACTCAACAGCCACTGCCCTGACTCAGATGGTTGATGACTGGTTCAAGGATATGGAGGAGAGAAAAATAATAGGTGATGTAATGCTTGATTTCACTGCAGCATTTGATATCATTGACCACAAATTACTGTTAAAAAAACTGGAGTATTATGGCTTTTCACAAACTGCATTATTATGGATGAAAAGTTATTTGTCGGATAGAAGACAACTAGTTTATTTTAATGGCAGTTTTTCAAATGTAAGGGCTGTGGGACACGGGGTGCCTCAAGGAAGTTGTCTTGGGCCGCTCCTGTACACAATCTTTACAAATGATCTTCCATCTGTTTTAGAAAAGGCAAGCATCTCAATGTTTGCAGATGATTCCACCATATATTTAGCAGAAACTAATATTACTGAGTTAAATACAAAACTACAAAGAGAGCTACAGTTAGTGGTGGACTGGATAAGGAGTAACAAATTGGTTCTCAATGTATCTAAAACTACCTGTTTAGTGGTTGGAACTCCTTTTTCTTTACTTTCCAAACCGAAACTTGAACTCACCATAGAGCAAAATTCTGTGGATCAAAAACAAGAGGCTAAACTGTTGGGAGTGATAATTGATAATAGATTGTGTTGGGATAGACATGTTCAGAACTTGTTAACTAAAATGGGTAATAGTTTATCGGTCATTAAAAGGTGTTCAAAATACTTTACACCGCAGGTTGTTACACAAGTACTTGATGCTTTGTTTTTTTCACATCTTGATTATTGCTCAGTGGTTTGGTCAAATACTTTATCAATTAATATAAAAAAACTACAAGTAATTCAGAATAAAGCTGCACGTGTTGCCCTTTCATGTGGGTTTAGATCAAATGTGGACAAAATGCACGATAGTCTTTTATGGTTAAAAGTTAAAAACAGATTGGTGTATTCAGTAATGGTATTTCTATATAATGTTATAACAAATAAAACGCCTTTCATTTTATATACAAAACTATCCTTTAGTAATGATACACATTATTATCCAACAAGACATGCAGTAGGAGGTAGTTTTATTTTACCTAGAGTTAAAACAAAATCAATTCAACGTTCAGTTAGGTACAGGGCAATGTGTGAATGGAATTCACTCCCAAAGACTATCATACAACAAAACACTCTCTATGGTTTCAAAACTGCACATAAGAAATATTACCTTCAAAGAAATTTGGATAGTTAATGTTAATTTTATTGAGGAGATATTGTGTAGGGTTCTTGTTAGCTAGTTCTTTGATATAGATCTATCTGGAGTAGCAAAATTTTATGTTAATCATGTTTATTTATGTTACTTTTTAATGATAAAAGGTGTTAAATGTAAATATGTATTACATTTTGTGTAAATGTCTTGTATGCATAGTGTGTAATGGGATGTAATACATTGTATTGTCACGTGGAAGACTGAAGGACCCCAGGAAGAATAGCTTTTAGCTGATGCTGAAGCTAATGGGGATCCTAATAAAACAAACAAACAAATATATCTATCCGTCCATCCATCCATCCATTTTTTGACCCGCTTAATTCCTCATGGGGTTGCGGGGCTGCTGGTGCCTATCTCCAGCATATAGACCAGTTCACGCGTGACGTCAGCGCTACATCCGGGTCCTGCGGGGTAGACAAAAAGCACAGCTGCTCTCGTCTACTACATGACAAAACGGGTGATTTCGAGCGTACTTTTAGTTAGTTTATTTTTGGAATCTAAACAATGCCTACGACTTGTTGTGCTCCCGGTTGCACAGGGAGGCATTCCCAATCGTTGGATGTACGTTTCTGTCGTTTACCGAAGAAAGAAATGGATATTTTCAAAAGAGCGCAGGCAGACACTCCCAATGGACTGGGGGAGACATCAGACTACGACAGAATTTGCAGCCTACACTTCATCTCCGGTAAATACAACTTAATTCTGCTCTAGTCATTGTTCTACTTAAATAGCGGCGGAGGGGAGGTGGCGATCGCTACAGGGGCCGGAGAAGCCGCTTCTGCTGCTGCTACAGCAGCCGCTTCTGCTACCGCTACCGCTTCTACCAGCAGAAGCGGCTGTCTGGAGCAGCAGCCGCTCTATTACGCCCCCGTTCACGGGCGCTAGTACTTCTGTGTTTACGCTGCAATGTCGCCGACACCCCCACCCATTTTAAGAAGACAAAAACACCAAAATAATCCGTAGTGAACAATTTTTTTTAACCTACCGGACGGGTCCAGTGGTTTCATGCTTTCATGCTCTCTTGTCTGTACTGGCCTGGGTCCAATGTAATTCTCCCTGCGCGGTGGGAGACTTGTTTTGAGGAAACTATGGTTGCAGCTCACTGTCTGCCTTGCTGTGGTTACAGAGAGGTGTCTGTTTTGTAGAATAAATCATCCGCCGATGAGTTATTGATCCGGAAAAGCCGAATCTGTGAATATCTTTCTAACTTTACCGAAGTATAAGGCAGCTGTATGTCGCGGTACGGACTCTTGGCCAGCATTTCACAGACTGGCTCCGTCCCTTCAGGCTTTTGCTGTGTGGATCTGGCAATCTGATACCATCAACCATCAACTTACTCTTAAAACGTTATCTAAAGAAGAAAAATATGTGGAGAACTCGTCAGTTTCTCTGTTTGCGTCCGTAGTTGTGTTCGCCTTTTGCCTACCAATCCGGCGCGCATGCGCGAAAAACCCGCATCAAAACAATAACAATTAACTGGTCTATATATATATATATATATATATATATATATATATATATATATATATATATATATATATATATATATATATATATATATACTATGTGATTTTTATATATATATATATATATATATATATATATACTATGTGATTTTTATATATATATATATATATATATATATATATATATATATATATATATATATATATATATATATATATAGGATCACTCTTAACAGACTGTTCCTTCAGAGCCAAATCTGCGTGGAGGTCAACTAACTGCAAGCTAACTGACTCAGAAGTAAATCTATGGTTAAGCACTACAATACAAATATACAGTCAGTTTATCAACATCCCACTGTTAATTCTTCTAGTTCAAACATACTTCATGTAAAATAAAATTATGACTGTTCATTAATATCAAACTAAACAGTAGACATTTTAAACCTCGTTTACATCTTAGTTAAATAGCTTGAGGCTGTACATGTGTAAATTCCTACGTTGAGCGAGGTACTTAAACCCATCACACACGCAGTATTTGATCCAGTCCGACATTTCTCTGTGTTCAGAGCTGGGTTTCGTCCATACAATGGATGATGAAGGAGAGTATTGGATGAGGGTGTTGAACGCTAAAGTCCAGGAACATGCTCAAAGGGGGTGCGGCGTAGGTGGGCTTGGATGAGGGTGTTGAATGCTGAAGTCCAGGAACATGCTCAAAGGGGGCGGTGCGTGGGTGGGCTTGGAACCCGTTAATAACTGCTTGCAGTTCTAGTTATTATTATTATTATTATTACGGGTAATTATTATTCTCCGCTAAAACGCGTTGGGCGGCCCATGCGGATTTGTAACGAATCAATTGGATCAGGTATCCAAGTACAGAATGTGCACCGCTACTCAAACCCAGAAATTCAGACCCCTCAACAACTAGGGGGCGCTATAACAAAGGACAATGCGTTTACGCCTGTAACCACCAAACTACTGGTCCTACACTCAAAAACTTGATGGCACTTTGTTTATTGGATGATTCTGCAAAATAAAGTGAATTGGCACACCCTTCGTTTCCCAGCTAGTTTTCGCGCTACATGGCTACAAAGGTTAAACCTTTCTTGTTAAACTCCTCCTACATTTTTTGTGCAATCCGCGCAAAAATTTATATATAAGCGTGTCATGGACAAATAAAAAAAGTTATCGCGGCGGATTTTTGAATTTTGACTTTTTCGAAAAGTAACGCTAAAATAAGTGATTGTTAGCTAGCTAGCTCTAAATGTAATTGCTGATTATTGTAAAACCATAACAGATTTTGACATGTCCTTCATAACCCATAGTACAAATAAGATTTTGCACATGTGACCCGCATTTGAGGATCGTCCATCACTAGGGGGCGCTGTGATGTCAAGAAATCTACTACGCAAGAATGGCTGATCGGAATTTTACAAAACCTTCTTCATTCCCTTCCAGACATTGCCCTTAACTAAAGTATTAAATATGGTATTTATTGAAACAAGTGGGCGGGGCCTATTTCCAAAAGTGTGGAAAAAAACTTGAAAACTTCAAAAATTCACCTAAAATCACTTGTGTGGTGTAACAAGCTCAGATTTTCAGGATGTATTCCTTGAATAAGGTGCAACAATTCTCTCACTGCATGTATTCCAGTGTTTGAAAGTGCCACACTCTGTTTTTTTCAAAGTTTGTAAAATGGAGAAATCAATGTCTTTTCCACAAATATTGGTCAATCCCAATAAAAATGGCCTCTATCTGTAAAGCACAGCCAGAATAAACATGTCTTTCAGTTTGGTAAAAATCCAGGCGATTCTGACCAATTTACAAGATTTAAAAAATTAATGATACAAGATTATAAAGTTTAATTTTTTTTTTCTCTGAATCCATTTTTTTAATGACCATCAAAAAAATCGTGTGGTTAGATAAAACACTCTTGGACATTCATGAATATTTTCAGAATTTTAGAGCAAACCGTTCATTTAATAGGAATATTTATTTAGATAGTTTGACAAAAACCTATTGTAAAGAGCTTTTCAGAAAATTAAGCAAGGGCTCCATCTCGTGGCTTGTTTTTGCAACTACAACAACTCTTACCATTAATAGTCTAAGTAAGGGGTATACAATTAAAACTTAGAAGTCCACTTCAATAATTTTGTATGTATATATGTATGCATCATGTGTATATATATATATATATATATATATATATATATATATATTTACACTAATGCTTTAATGTGGCGTTGTATGGAATACATTTAAAAATTCCAACAGAGGACAGGATTTGATCATGGATGGATCTCTACAAACACACACATATCTATTCTAGCAGTAAAACATGATAGTAAACAATTATGGAATACACTGAATAATATATTAAGAGGAAATAGTAAATCAATTCCAGCTTATTTAGAACATGAAGGTGAATTTTTTACTAGACCAAGTGATATAGCAAATCATCTTAATGATTATTTCATGAACAAAATAAACAAACTAAAAGATACCACACAGCCATACAAGACAGAGTTATCAAATACACTAATAAATAAGATGATGAAAGACAAAACCTGTAGCTTTAAATTCAAGAGTGTAAGTGTTTCTAAAGTGGAATTACTTCTGATGAATTGTAAAAAAAACCCACCTGGTGTAGACTACCTTGATCATATGTTGCTTAAACCAATAGTTGCTATTATTGCTCCTATTATTGCTCATATAATTAATTTGTGTTTCATGCACAATATATGTTTGCAAGAATGGAAAATATGTAAAGTAGTGCCAATCCCTACAAATAAGAAAATACCCTTTTCTGGATCAAACAGTAGACCAATAAGTTTATTACCAATTCTTGGTAAAATAATGGAAAGAATTGTTTATGAACAGATTCAATCTTATTTTAAGAATAATGATTTGATTACGTTTCAGCATCCATATAGAGAAAAACACTCAACAGCCACTCCCCTGACTCAGATGGTTGATGACTGGTTCAAGGATATGGAGGAGAGAAAAATAATAGGTGATGTAATGCTTGATTTCACTGCAGCATTTGATATCATTGACCACAAATTACTGTTAAAAAAACTGGAGTATTATGGCTTTTCACAAACTGCATTATTATGGATGAAAAGTTATTTGTCGGATAGAAGACAACTAGTTTATTTTAATGGCAGTTTTTCAAATGTAAGGGCTGTGGGACACGGGGTGCCTCAAGGAAGTTGTCTTGGGCCGCTCCTGTACACAATCTTTACAAATGATCTTCCATCTGTTTTAGAAAAGGCAAGCATCTCAATGTTTGCAGATGATTCCACCATATATTTAGCAGAAACTAATATTACTGAGTTAAATACAAAACTACAAAGAGAGCTACAGTTAGTGGTGGACTGGATAAGGAGCAACAAATTGGTTCTCAATGTATCTAAAACTACCTGTTTAGTGGTTGGAACTCCTTTTTCTTTACTTTCCAAACCGAAACTTGAACTCACCATAGAGCAAAATTCTGTGGATCAAAAACAAGAGGCTAAACTGTTGGGAGTGATAATTGATAATAGATTGTGTTGGGATAGACATGTTCAGAACTTGTTAACTAAAATGGGTAATAGTTTATCGGTCATTAAAAGGTGTTCAAAATACTTTACACCGCAGGTTGTTACACAAGTACTTGATGCTTTGTTTTTTTCACATCTTGATTATTGCTCAGTGGTTTGGTCAAATACTTCATCAATTAATATAAAAAAACTACAAGTAATTCAGAATAAAGCTGCACGTGTTGCCCTTTCATGTGGGTTTAGATCAAATGTGGACAAAATGCACGATAGTCTTTTATGGTTAAAAGTTAAAAACAGATTGGTGTATTCAGTAATGGTATTTCTATATAATGTTATAACAAATAAAACGCCTTTCATTTTATATACAAAACTATCCTTTAGTAATGATACACATTATTATCCAACAAGACATGCAGTAGGAGGTAGTTTTATTTTACCTAGAGTTAAAACAAAATCAATTCAACGTTCAGTTAGGTACAGGGCAATGTGTGAATGGAATTCACTCCCAAAGACTATCATACAACAAAACACTCTCTATGGTTTCAAAACTGCACATAAGAAATATTACCTTCAAAGAAATTTGGATAATTAATGTTAATTTTATTGAGGAGATATTGTGTAGGGTTCTTGTTAGCTAGTTCTTTGATATAGATCTATCTGGAGTAGCAAAATTTTATGTTAATCATGTTTATTTATGTTACTTTATAATGATAAAAGGTGTTAAATGTAAATATGTATTACATTTTGTGTAAATGTCTTGTATGCATAGTGTGTAATGGGATGTAATACATTGTATTGTCACGTGGAAGACTGAAGGACCCCAGGAAGAATAGCTTTTAGCTGATGCTGAAGCTAATGGGGATCCTAATAAAACAAACAAACAAATATATCTATCCGTCCATCCATCCATCCATTTTTTGACCCGCTTAATTCCTCATGGGGTTGCGGGGCTGCTGGTGCCTATCTCCAGCATATAGACCAGTTCACGCGTGACGTCAGTGCTACATCCGGGTCCTGCGGGGTAGACAAAAAGCACAGCTGCTCTCGTCTACTACATGACAAAACGGGTGATTTCGAGCGTACTTTTAGTTAGTTTATTTTTGGAATCTAAACAATGCCTACGACTTGTTGTGCTCCCGGTTGCACAGGGAGGCATTCCCAATCGTTGGATGTACGTTTCTGTCGTTTACCAAAGAAAGAAATGGATATTTTCAAAAGAGCGCAGGCAGACACTCCCAATAGACTGGGGGAGACATCAGACTACGACAGAATTTGCAGCCTACACTTCATCTCTGGTAAATACAACTTAATTCTGCTCTAGTCATTGTTCTACTTAAATAGCGGCGGAGGGGAGGTGGCGATCGCTACAGGGGCCGGAGAAGCCGCTTCTGCTGCTGCTACAGCAGCCGCTTCTGCTACCGCTACCGCTTCTACCAGCAGAAGCGGCTGTCTGGAGCAGCAGCCGCTCTATTACGCCCCCGTTCACGGGCGCTAGTACTTCTGTGTTTACGCTGCAATGTCGCCGACACCCCCACCCATTTTAAGAAGACAAAAACACCAAAATAATCCGTAGTGAACAATTTTTTTTAACCTACCGGACGGGTCCAGTGGTTTCATGCTTTCATGCTCTCTTGTCTGTACTGGCCTGGGTCCAATGTAATTCTCCCTGCGCGGTGGGAGACTCGTTTTGAGGAAACTATGGTTGCAGCTCACTGCTGTGGTTACAGAGAGGTGTCTGTTTTGTAGAATAAATCATCCGCCAATGAGTTATTGATCCGGAAAAGCCGAATCTGTGAATATCTTTCTAACTTTACCGAAGTATAAGGCAGCTGTATGTCGCGGTACGGACTCTTGGCCAGCATTTCACAGACTGGCTCCGTCCCTTCAGGCTTTTGCTGTGTGGATCTGGCAATCTGATACCATCAACCATCAACTTACTCTTAAAACGTTATCTAAAGAAGAAAAATACGTGGAGAACTCGTCAGTTTCTCTGTTTGCGTCCGTAATTGTGTTCGCCTTTTGCCTACCAATCCGGCGCGCATGCGCGAAAAACCCGCATCAAAACAATAACAATTAACTGGTCTATATATATATATATATATATATATATATATATATATATATATATATATATATATATATATATATATATAGGATCACTCTTAACAGACTGTTCCTTCAGAGCCAAATCTGCGTGGAGGTCAACTAACTGCAAGCTAACTGACTCAGAAGTAAATCTATGGTTAAGCACTACAATACAAATATACAGTCAGTTTATCAACATCCCACTGTTAATTCTTCTAGTTCAAACATACTTCATGTAAAATAAAATTATGACTGTTCATTAATATCAAACTAAACAGTAGACATTTTAAACCTCGTTTACATCTTAGTTAAATAGCTTGAGGCTGTACATGTGTAAATTCCTACGTTGAGCGAGGTACTTAAACCCATCACACACGCAGTATTTGATCCAGTCCGACATTTCTCTGTGTTCAGAGCTGGGTTTCGTCCATACAATGGATGATGAAGGAGAGTATTGGATGAGGGTGTTGAACGCTAAAGTCCAGGAACATGCTCAAAGGGGGTGCGGCGTAGGTGGGCTTGGATGAGGGTGTTGAATGCTGAAGTCCAGGAACATGCTCAAAGGGGGCGGTGCGTGGGTGGGCTTGGAACCCGTTAATAACTGCTTGCAGTTCTAGTTTATTATTATTATTATTACGGGTAATTATTATTCTCCGCTAAAACGCGTTGGGCGGCCCATGCGGATTTGTAACGAACCTATTGAATCAGGTATCCAAGTACAGAATGTGCACCGCTACTCAAACCCAGAAATTCAGACCCCTCAACAACTAGGGGGCGCTATAACAAAGGACAATGCGTTTTGGCCTATAACCACCAAACTACTGGTCCCACACTCAAAAACTTCACATCACTTTGTTTATTGGATGATTCTGCAAAATAAAGTGAATTGGCACACCCTTCGTTTCCCAGCTAGTTTTCGCGCTACATGGCTACAAAGGTTAAACCTTTCTTGTTAAACTCCTCCTACATTTTTTATGCAATCCGCGCAAAACTCCATATATAACCGCGTAATGGACAAATAAAAAAAGTTAACACGCCGGATTTTTGAATTTTGACTTTTTCAAAAAGTAACGCTAAAATAAGTGATTGTTAGCTAGCTAGCTCTAAATGTAATTGCTGATTATTCTAAAACCATAACAGATTTTGAGATGTCCTTTATAACCAATAGTCCAAATAAGATTTTGCACATGTGACCCGCGTTTGAAGATCGTCCATCACTAGGGGGCGCTGTGATGTCAAGAAATCTACTACGCAAGAATGGCTGATCGGATTTTTACAAAACCTTCTTCATCCCCTTCCAGTCATACCCCTGAACTCAGGTATTAAATATGGTAATGATTAAAACAAGTGGGCGGGGCCTATTTCCAAAAGTGTTAAAAAACCTGGAGAATAATAAAAACAATAAAGTAAAGAATAAAAAATGCTTTAAAATCAATTTTTTGATCCCAGATTTTCAGGATGTATTCTGTGAATAAGGTGTAACAATTCTCTCACTGCATGTATTGTTTTTTTTTGAAGTGCTACACTCTGAATTTTTAAAAGTTTGTAAAATGGAGAAATCAATGTATTTTCCACAAATATTGTTCAACCCCCCAAAATATGGCCTCTATTTGTAAAGCACATGCAGAATAAACATGGATTTCAGTTTGGTAAAAATCCAGGCGAGTTTGACCAATTTACAAGACTTTGAAAATAAATGGTACAAGACTATAAAGTTTAATATTTTATTTCTCTGAATCCATTTTTTTAATGACCATAAAAAAAATCCTGTGGTTAGATAAAGCACTCTTTGAGATCCATAAATATTTTCAGAATTTTAGAGCCAACCGTTGATTATTAACGAATTTATGAAGTTTGTGATCAGTTCACAGCTTTCATCTGTTTGCAGATGAAAGCACCATCCAGAGCACCATCCAGAGCTCTGACTCCAGAGCTGTGAACATGGCGGCCATTTTGCCCATATTTGGGCACATCACAGGAAGTGACGTCACAGCGGCCATCTTAGGTCAGACCAAGCTGTGTTCAGAGAGAATACAAGTCAATTCAGGAAAAATGTACAATAAATTCTCACCCGATTTCCAGATAAATGAACTGACTGAAAACGTCACCCCTTTAGGGGCTACATGGGACCAATTGATTGAATTAAATGATTGTCTAACTTTAATAAATAATTTCGATTTTGTATTGAAAGTAAGCAAACTTCCAGAGCTACGTCCCAGGAAGCCAGACTTTTACTCCGCTTATGGGTGCGCATATAAAAGGACACCAGGAACCAGATCCTGGGGAATTACCTTCCATAAGTAAGATTTTATGATAGATAATCCTAATGCTTTACAGTTACAGTTTTTCCGGTATAAACACAATATGTGCTAATGGGTAGCAGGGATGGAAGCAGAGAAAAGTACATTAAACACCAAAAACAAACAAAATGGTCCTAAATTACTGGATACACGTGATTTGTGGGGAGCGGGGGGGGGGGGGGGGGGGGGGGAGCCCGTGCTGAGGGTGATTAGGTTTTTTTTGTTGATTTCTTTCCCCCAGATCGTGGTTTGCATTATATCATTTTTAAATGCTGTTATGAGCACCTTTGCTCTCACTTGTCTGTATATAGTTTTGCTCCTATGTAGATAATTGCTGTTGTCTGTAGATCGGTGTCTGTGTATATAGCTTA
Organism: Fundulus diaphanus; assembly: GCA_037039145.1. Classification (NCBI taxonomy): domain Eukaryota; kingdom Metazoa; phylum Chordata; class Actinopteri; order Cyprinodontiformes; family Fundulidae; genus Fundulus; species Fundulus diaphanus. The sequence goes on from CM073133.1 coordinate 3,529,356, forward strand.
TATATATATATATATATATATATATATATATATATATATATATATATATAGGAAGAAAGAGAGAGAGATTTATGTGTTTATAATTTGTGTGTATTTTAGATTAATATGTAACTGCAAAATATGTAAGTGCGTGTACATTTTTCATCCAGTTTGACTTCAGTTTAAATTGTTTTGGTTCTGAATAAATATGTGTAATCTGTCTGAAAGGTCACGATCACTGTGAACATATGATTAAAATGAGATCTGAGCTGCCTCCTATTCATTTTCACAGCAGCTATCTGATCTGTGGTCTGACCCAAGATGTCCGCCCTGTAGGCACGTCAGCCTAGCGGCCGGCAGCGTCCAATGGGGCGTCTACGTATATAATGTCTATGTTTCTAAGCGGAGCAGAAACCTGAAGAGGGAGAAATTGGAATTTGAAATCAGAAAAGCTCAAATTAATAAAGTATTGTAGCAGTGTTTTTTGATATTGAAAATGCATATGACATGTTGTGGAAAGAAGGTTTATTAATTAAAATTATAAAGATGGATATTACAGGTGGATGTATTGGTGGATCAAAGATTTTCTAACTAAAAGACAAATACAAGTTCAAGTAGGTTATTATCATTCTGAGAAAAATATTGTTGAAAATGGTACTCCACAGGGAAGTATAATAAGTCCTTCATTATTTTCGATAATGATAGATGATGTGTTTCAAAATATAGATAATGGAATGGGTTTTTCTCTTTTTGCTGATGATGGAGCTATGTGGAAGAGAGAAAGGAATTTGGAGTTTATTACTAAAAAGATGCAAGAAGCTATTTTTAAAGTTGAAGAATGGTCATTAAAATGGGGATTTAAATTCTCAGTGGATAAGACTAAAACAATGTTCTTTTCAAGGAAGAAAATTAATGATGTTAAATTAAAAGTATATAATCAAGAAATAGAGTGAAACAATTCAAAATTTTAGGGTTTTGGTTTGACGAAAGAATAACATGGAATATACACATTCAAAGAGTCTTAATTCAATTCAATTTTATTTTATTTATATAGCGCCAATTCATGAAACATGTCATCTCGAGGCACTTTACAAAGTCGAAATCAATCATATTATACAGATTGGTCAAAAATTTCCTATATAAGGAAACCAGTTGATTGCTTCAAAGTCCCGACAAACAGCATTCACTCCTGGAGAAGCGTAGAGCCACAGGGAGAGTCGTCTGCATTGTCCATGGCTTTGCAGCAATCCCTCATACTGAGCAAGCATGAAGCGACAGTGGAAAGAAAAACCACCCATTAGCTGGAAGGAAAAACCTCCAGCAGAACCGGGCTCAGTATGAACAGGTCATCTGCCTCGACCGACTGGGGGTTACAGAAGACAGAGCAGAGACACAAGACAGACAAAAAAGCACAGAAGCACACATTGATCCAGTAATCTGTTCTACATTAGATGGTAATAGCGGGTGATCTGTCTTCTCTGGATGATGTCACAGTTAACAGAACGTCAGACCAGGTGTACCTACTATGAAGAAAAAAGAGAGCAAAAAGTTAAAAGCTGAAATGACAACAGTCATTTCAATGTAATGCAATGCAAAACTGCATTGCATCAACTTCTTTTTAGACAAATGCAAGAAAGTAATAAATATTATGACATGCTTAATTGGTAGGGAGCAGATAGAATAGCACAAAAGAATATATATACAGGATTAATTAGATAAGTGATAGATTATGGAATTAGTGTTTATAATTCAGCAGCAGAGACAAATCTACAAAAATTAGATCGGATTCGGTATCAAGCATCGAGATTATGTACGGGAGCAATTAAAACTACTCCAACAGCAGCATTATTAGTAGAAATGGGAGAAATGCCACTTGCATTTATAAGAGAGCAATTAACATTGGTAATGCCAGATAATGATGCAAATGTGCAAATACGGTATAGACTCCAGTTTAGAGTTCAACAGTCAGATGGCAACACAAAAAAAGCTGTTGCAAAACCTGGTGGACCTGCAGCAGGTGCTGCAAAACCTTTTCCCAGTGGACAGCAGGGAGAACATTCCATGGTGGGGTTGTGAGGGGTCTCTGGTGATATTATGGGCTCAGGACAGGCAGCGCTGGGATGAAATGTCTTTAATGGAGGGTAGGGTACCCCGATGATACCTTCTGCTGTCATCATACTCTCCTCAGGTTCCTCAAGTCAGAGGCAATGCAGCATCCACACCACACAGACAAACAGCTGGTCACAATGCTCCCTATGGTGCTGCTGTAGAAGGTCGTGAGGATGGGCGGGGGCAGGTGGGCTCTCCTCATCCTGCGCAGTAAGTGCCAGCGCTTCTGTGGCCTCTTCGCCAGTGACATGGTGTTCACAGACCAGCTGAGGTTGTCTGTTATGTGCACCCCGAGGAATTTATTGCTGCTGACCACCTCCACAGCTGAGCTGTTAATGAGAAGTGGAGCATGGCGAGGCAATGTCTTCCTGTAGTCCACGATGATCTCCTTCGTTTTCAGGATCAGTCCTGGTCGTTGTCGTCTCTAATCAGGCCCACCACTGTCGTGTCGTCTGCAAACTTCAAAATGTGATTGGTGGTGAACCTGGGGACACAGTCGTGTGTACCCAGGGTGAACATCAGGGGGCTCAGGGCACAGGCCTGAGGAAAGCCCGTGCTGAGGGTGATGACATCAGAGGTATTCTGTCCGTCCCAGACCAACTGAGGTCTGTTGGTGATGAAGTCTAATAGGCAGTTGCGAAGAGGTGTGCTGAAGCCCAGATGTTCCAGTTTTGATGGTGTTGAACACTGAACTGAAGTCCAGGAACATGCTCAAGGGGGCAGTGCGTGGGTGGGCTTGGAACCCGTTAATAACTGCTTGCAGTTCTAGTTTAGTTGTGAAATTATTAAAATGTGAACATTATAAACGTTCCCCTGTCTCGTGTTCACTGCCCCCTAGTGACTGAATTGAGAATTGTGGTAATTTATTTTTTCCCTTCTAAAGTTTGTTAATAAAGGCCACAATTAATGAAATACTAAATTCTTAGCATCCTTCGTTTGCAAGACATCTTAGCAAAACATGTTTTTTTTAAAAAGCTCTTAAAAGCTACTTAATCCACAGCGTGGTGATGTTAGAACAGAATTAACTAAATGAAAGGTGTACAAAATCATTACGCTATACATAAAATAATAAAACAACAAAGCACATACATTTTGGTTTGACATTAATTCCAGTGTATCAATGTGAAAGTAGAATTCACCTGTGTGAAAACAATAAAGGAAGAGACATTAAAAACTTTAAGAATATGAAATACTGATCAGGGCCTGTTTCTTATGAAACATATTGATCTGTCAACTCAGTAAAATTTTGAGATCTAAATGTTCAGCCGCTTCACTGAAAGAGGGGTTGTGAAGTGATTTAAATTTAAATTATTTAAATAATTTATAAATGTATCATCTAAATATTGGATTAGTGTGAGATTAAAGACTTTTACTTGTTAAAAAAAATAAAAAAAATAGCATAAAAAAGGAGACCTTTCAGTGTCTGTTGTTATATAACATGTCGATTTGACCATTTTGAATTTGTAAACCGTGCCCAACTGGAGCCCACCTATTGCCCATGCTTGGTCTAGCCCATCTACTGCCCACATGAGTCATGTGGGCAGTAGATGGGCTGCCCACATGGGTCCCAGCTACAGAGCCCACCCTGAGCCCATGCCCAGCTAAAGCCCTTCTAGCCCAAGTGAGGCCCTTATGGGCCCCACCTGGACCTGTTTGCTGGGTCCCCGTGGCAGTATTTGTATTTTTTGTGAGTGAAGATAAATCAATTATATCAATAAAAAAATCTTAATTTCTCTGTTAGCTTCAAAAATATGTACTGTTCACTAAAATCAAGACACATATAGACAGTAATCCTATAGTGAGGGTGGGTTTTGCTTGATGGGTTTTGCTTGATGAGAAAAATAAACTTTGCTTCTATATTTTTGGTTTACAGCATGTGATTTGCTTTTATGTTTCATGTTCCACAAATAAAACACACAATAATGTAATAAAGCTCACGTCTCTACAATAAACTATCATGTTGCAACGTAAAACTGTCCTTTTTTATTCAAAAGACATCTCTACGCTTCATTATTATTTTTCTTCAGGCTTCCATTATGTTACATCGATGCTTTTATTTTGAAATATTTCCTGCACTTCCGGGCCAGCCGTGAAACCGTCTTTATCTTTTAATCCGAAGGAGAAAATGGAAAATGAATTGGCGAAATCCAAAAACGGGCCGTTTTGTTTCATTAAATTTTCTGTTTTTTTCGTTTCTAAATTGTAGTGACAGGAAAGAAAAACATGGCTTTGTTTGTGACAGTGACAGCTGCGTCCTTCGAAGGCATATGCGTGCAGGGTACTTAAAAGGCAACAAGGCAGTATGTATTTCCGGTTGGTACAGACTGACGGAGCAGGCAGCGCCCCCTGCTGTCCAATCAAGGGTACTACCCACAAGTTACAGATCATTTTTACCGGCGCCACGTTTGTGTCAAAAGTGAAAATGAAGGCGTAACTTGTAACATTGAATTTGTGACTCACAGCAGCAGATTTGTGCAGTTGTAAATTATTGATTTGTAGTTGTGTAGAGGGAAAAAAATAATTTGAACAGGTGTAAAAAAAACTGTACTTGTAATTTTTTTTTTATTCTACAAATACAAAACTTAGAATTTAACTCCCTCTACAACTTCAAATTCAAGCTTACAATGCACAAATCTTATTGGAAGAAGATTACCTTCATACAAGAACAACATCCGGGGATGTGGCGCGTTCTCGCTCTGGCGGGCCGTTTCTCAATATGCGTTCTTGAACGTTCTCGTGCGCTCGTGACACGTCATCAGCCTCAGACCGAGCACTGTTCCGATTGCCGAGAACGCCAGAGCGAGAACGCACCACATCCCCGGATGTTGTTCTCGCCCCGCCCTCTTTATCAAGCATGCATCAGAGCAGACTTGTGCGTTCTTCAGACTGACCGCTTTCCCAGAATGCACCGCGGCAAGATAATTTGTAGGCTTTTTAGAAATTAAAAATTTTGTTTTAAAAAAATTTCAATAAGATTTATTGTGGTGTAGTATATAAATAGTTTTGAATGTTAAAGAAATGCTAAAGAACTGTGCGTCTCATGACGTCACAAGTACGCTTCTGTTCCAATACACCATACGTGCTGCGTGCTCGCGTTCTTGTCAAGTCCGATTTTCCTGTGTTCTCGCCAAGACCGGTCTTGACGAGAACGCGAGTCCGTACTCGCGTTCTCGGGAACAGTGCTCGGGCTGAGGCTGATGACGTGTCACGAGTACACGAGCACACGAGAACGCTCAAGAACGCATATTGAGAAACGGCCCTCGTGTTGCTGTGAGGCCAGAATCTGGAGTGTTGGTGAAGCTGGAAGAGAGCAGCAGCTGCTGCAGGTGATGAAGTCTGGAAAGAAGTCCAGCAGCTGGAGGCACAGCGGAGAAACTGGAGGGAAGCAGGAGCTCAAAGAGCGACAGGACGCAGCAGAGGAGACACCAATGATGGGGGATGTTTTCCAGCCCAGAGTTCTGCTGCACCGATTAGGTTTGGAGATTTCCTTCTTCATGCTAACTGTGTGGATGGAGCTAAAGTTTAGGAGCCGTTTTCAGCAGCTGATGGATTCCTCCTCTTCATCAGAACTCGTTGCAGGGTTTCCCCCAGAAAACTGGCTAAGCCTGCAGCACATGATCAGCTAGCATGTAGCAAAGAGGGCGCTAATGCTAGCTTAGCATGTAGCACATGAGATGCTAATGCTGGTTTAGCATGTAGCACATGGGATGCTAATGATAGCTTAGCATGTAGCACATGGGATGCTAATACTAGTTTAGCATGTAGCACATGGGATGCTAATACTAGTTTAGCATGTGGCACATGGGATGCTAATGCTAGCTTAGCATGTAGCACATGAGATGCTAATGCTGGTTTAGCATGTGGCACATGGGATGCTAATGCTGGTTTAGCATGTGGCAACATTCAGCGTCAAGTTCTTCTTGTCTGTCTGCCTGGCAAAGTTCCTCCGATCATCACTTTTTGGTTTATCTTGTCTAGAAAGATGGTTGCATGTTTTCTTCTGGCTGTTGGTTATGGAGGACCAATCCTGCCATAATTCAGATCACATACAAAAGTAACAATAAGTATTCCTCTACTGTCCCACAATGGGGAAATTTGGGTGTCACAGTTGCAAACACATGGACAGTTACACACAATTATTAGCAATGAGGCAAAAATGAGATTAAAAATGAAGGAATCTGTCTAATCAAAATTGATTCTAAAGAAACACCAAGAGTAGCAGATAAGAGTAAAATACCAGAATAAATATTGACCAAGGAAAGAAAAAATGTGATAGTGGAAGAATAAGCTGCATTCTTTTTACCCAACACACAATAATGATATATGAAAATCTTCCATAATATGTCTTGGGGGAGGGGGGGGGCTCTTTTTTCCACTTAGCTGTCCATTAAAATCACAGAGTACAGCTTTATATGAGCAGCCATCTTCTGTCTCTATCATGTATCTTTATACATGGTTATATTCTGAAGGCTAGCTGCCATTCTTACTTCCTACTTCTTAAAGGAAAAGTCCGGTCAACATCAGAATTCAAACTGCATAAAGTACTTTAAATATAAAATTATTACTACTTTTATTAATACTTTTCAATAAAAAAGTTAATTTAATTAAGAGTAATTTTCATTTGAATCTACTTTGCTGGGCGCATCCATCTTGGGTTAGAACAGTTCTGCCACCTCCCAGTTTGTGACGTTACGGTGCGGTGCAAAGTTATCAGGGAGTAAAAACTCATCTTTAGAACCAATCTCTGCTCAAAAAGATCTGCGGGGGGCGCTAGAGCGCTGCAATGGAGTAGGCGCTTTTTTGTGAGGCTCCGTGTCATCTCCTCAAACTTCGCTTTTAACATAACACACCTGGCCCTCTATTCAATATTGATTTATATCAAGAGGTTGGGAAATACTTTTTTACTCTTTTCTTTTCAAAATGGGGAAGAATGACGGCGCACAGAAGGAGACAGCTCAGCTGTACTGGAGGTACTCGGGAAGGATAATTTTGTCAAGCCCATCAAGATTGACCGCGCTCACCGTAGTCTGAGGCCGAAACCATCACCCGATGAGCGACCACGAGCTATCATTGCTAAGATTCACAACGGTAGGGACGTGGTCAACGTTCTGCGACTCAGCCGCCAGCATTCACCCCTGATGTACAACGGCGTCCGTGTGTCCATGTTTCCTGACTACACAGCTGAAGTTGTGGCGCAACGGATGGCCTACAACAACGTGAGGAAGAAGCTAACCGAGGCTGGCGCTAAGTGCACGCTACGCTATCCACCCAAGCTACAGGTTATACACAACAACATTGTTCAGACTTTTCTCTCTCCGGCGGAGGCTGAACATTTCACTGATTCCATCTCTGCTGCAGCAGATGTCTCAACCTAGGCTCATCGGTTTTACTTTTTCGGACTTAGAAAGTTCCTGTGCCTTAAAGCACTATATGGTTGGTTATGTTTTCCCTTTCCTAATCGTATATCAGTTACATGTTACACTCTCAGCTGTCATTCCAGGTATACACAAATAACTTAATTTCTCTTTAGCTTGAATATTTACGGGTTGTATACCCCCTTGTGTTCTTTCTGTTCCTGAACCTCAAACTTAGTATTGTGCAGGTGTGTTATTTGTACTGTTCATTGTTTTTTTTAAAGGGGAAGTCCGGTCAACAAGGAAAAATCAGGGTATCATTAGCTATAACTAAAACTAATACATTTGTGTTTATTTAATGAACTTATCTTTAATCAATAAGAAAATAAAAACATAAATTGTCGTCTGAATCACTGTGTATGGGGGCTGACATGACTGCCCAAATATGGGCAGTAAGGGGCGTTTGACATCACATCCTGCGACGTAGAAGAGCGGAAGCGGCGACAGTATTTCTCTCCGCTTTCCATGCAAAGTCAATAGGAGCCGTTCTACACAGCTGCGATCATCAATAATTATTTCGGATTTCCAGAGGACTTCACCGCTGACATTCCCAAGAGCTATTGCTGAAGCAACAATGCCCAGGTGCATGGCCATCGGATGTTCCAACACAACTGGTAAAAGAGGAAAAAACATTGCTTATTTCAACACAGTCACTTCAGTGATCTCTCCTCCACTGTGTGTGTGTGTGTGTGTGTGTGTGTGCGCGCGCTCAGCTGCAGCGCCGGTGCAAAGCCGTGCTGCGTGGGGCGCGCACACACACACACACACACACACGCGTGTATAGATATATACTGTAGGACCCGACTGAGTTTGATCTTGGAAAATAGTGTGCCGTGACAAACAGAGCGTTGAAACTTGCTCAACAGCGGGTCCGCCGAGTGACGTCAAAAAATGGGAGGTGACAGTACTATTCTTGACCAAGATGGATTCCTCCACATAAACATGATTAAATGAGAATTATTATTAATTAAAAAAACTTATAATTTTTTGCACAGTATGTAGTAGTTTTATATTTAAAGTACTTTCAGCAGTTTGAATTCTGATTTTGACCGGACTTCTCCTTTAAGTTTCCCGGGGTTTTTGCTTCCTATCTAGGAGTGGTTATGGAAGTTCTCGTAGCGTGCTGCTCTGGGGTCCGTTCTTCGTACGTCGCTAACTCAGTTAGCAGGATTTCATTGTTGACGATTTGGCATGATCTTGGATCGTTTGGTTCTTCGAAAGACATCCTGCACTTGTTGTCATAGCAACATGTGCGCCAGCTTAAGCCTGCTCGAGAGCAGGCTTATTTCATGTAAACAAGATTAGATCACGGCTGTATAAGCGGAGGAGATAGGGAAGTCTGCCGTAGCCATGTCCATTTTTACGACTGCAACCTGTTGCGGAAGGTGAAAGAATAATTTGCAGAGTTTTTCGAATTAATCGTGTATTGCGCAATAGACAGGATCCTTGAGAGCAGCGCGACAGTAGAGAGATTTTCTTGGTGGCTGTTATAAACAGACAAACACATCATTTAACAGTGGCTTTTAAAGAGGAAAAAGTGGCGTTGGAGCCATAAATCTAAAATATTTAAGTCATTTGTATGATGGTTTGCTTTTTATTTTTATCCTATTCAGTAAGAAGATTTGTTCGGGCCATTTTATTGTGAAGTTTAGTTTACTTTGAAAGGCTTGCTTCCTGTCCAGCCGTATATTGTATTAGAAAAAACTATGGATGGATTATCTAGCCACGGAGCAATACAGTTTTACCGTGTAAACTGTGGATGACTTGGAAAAGGAAAATTTTCATTTTTTATGGATAAAGATTTTTTTTTTGTTAAAATTCCCAGTTTGCACATGTCCTTTACTTCCCGTGTCTAAGGAATGACACTGAAATTTGGATCTCTTGACATAACAAGTGCCTTTTTAAAATAAAGTATAATGATTAAAGGCTACCATTTTGTAGAATATTCTTGTATTTCACTTTTACCTGTCCCCATGTTCTAGTGGGTCCTGTGGAGGCTCTGACATAAAAGAACAAAGTAAATATGAGATTATTAAAATGCAAAAATTCATACTGTAGAAAGTGATAGAAACATCTACCATGGACAGTATTTACGCATTAATTTGTCTGCTGCTTTTTGCCAGCCCTCTCTCCTGGCTTTAACAGATTTTGAGGTGTTTTAATTAATGACTCAAATTCAGCATAACCTTCCAAGCTCTTGTTCTGATTGGGAGAAAAACTGTGGGCGTTCTTTGGCCATGCTGAACAGCCAATAGCAGCGTTGCTGATCATTGTTTCTACTATCGATACATTTCCCCTTTTAAACAAACGCATGAACGCGCAGTTGTCTCAGATAACTTAATCCAGCGATACTAATCCTAAACAACAGGTGTGTTCGAAGAACCCAATTAGCCGGATCATGATTAGCCGGATGAAATCATCTTGGATGTGTCATTTGATCTTGGATGTTTTAAGCAACGTACGAAGAACGGACCCCAGGTCAGTTCCCAGCAGCCTCCCTTAGCTCAAGGGGAAGCACTGTTTGTTTTTTCTCTGCAGTGTGGGAGTGGGAGGCGGGTGGTCCGGGGGCGGTGTTTGTTCACGTGGGTTTAGAATGTGGGGTGGGAGGTGTGGGTGGGTGCCTTTTTCCTTCTTCTTTTTTCTCTTTTCCTTTTTCTCTTTCTTTTTTCCTTTCCATTTCTTCTTCCCCCTTATTCAGCTCAGATAACACCTTTTTGTCCAACGTTCTGAATGTTCTCTGATGGTGCCCCTTCCATGCCAGCTATGAATCCTATTACCTTCATCACCTGGAACTGCAGGGGTATGGGTAAGGTACTCAAGAGGGGCAAGGTTTTTTTTTCTCACTTAAAGGATCTGTCTGTTGATGTTACATATCTCACCTGCAGAGCAGAGACGTTTGAGGACATCACGGGTGTCGCGGGTGTATCATTCCAATTTCACCTCCAGGGCGAGAGGAGTGGCCATTCTCATCCGTAAAACCGTACCATTCATTTTTGAGTCACAGCTGTCTGATTCAGGCGGGAGATACATTCTTATCACTGGCAACATTAATTCGGTCCCGCTGGCCCTTCTTAACATCTATGCACCTAATTTTGACTGTCCGGAACACAGCGAACATAGGATCATAGTGGGGGGTGATTTTAATTGCTACCTCGATCCTGTCCTAGGCAGGTCTTCTCCTAAACCTGCCCTGCCATTGCAGTCCACATCGGTTATAACCAAGTTAGCAACATCTTTGGATCTGGTTGATGTCTGGCGGCATCTTCATCCCACAGAGAGCCAATACTCCTTTTTTTCTTCGGTACACAAATCCTCAACAAGAATTGATTATTTTTTGGTTGACTCAAACTTATTACCCCGAGTTCTCAAATCCACCTACCACCCTATTCTCATCTCTGATCATGAACCGTTGTCAGTTGAATTTAACTTTGATACACAAAGAGCACAATACAACTGGAAGCTTAATCCCTCCTTAAACTTGGACAGCTCCTTTTGCGAATTTGTCTCTAATAAGATCTCAGACTTTTTGGCTTACAATGATAATTGCACTGTTTCAGATTCCACTCTTTGGGAATCTTTCAAGATAGTGATAAGAGGTGAAATTATATCATACCAATCCAATGTTAAAAGAATCAGATGTAATTGAGAAGCAATTAATCACACTGGAAGACACACTCCATAGCTCCAATTCTGACCACATATTTACCTCTATTGTGAATCTAAAGATAAGATAAGATAAGATAGGCTTTATTGATCTCACAATAGAGAAATTCACTTGCCACATCGGTTCATACAAGAAGGTGCAGAGTAGGAAAGGTGCATTCAGTTATATACAGTGAATCTTCATATATACAACGGATCAAAAAGGATACAAAAAAAAAATACAAAAGAAATAGGGATGGGCATATGCTGTCTTATTTACATTCTTAGTGGTCTGTGTGTATATATGTATGTATATATGTATATATGTGTATATATATATATATATATATATATATATATATATATATGTATATATATATATATATATATATATATATATATATATATATATATATATATATATATATATATATATATATATGTGTGTATATATATATATATATATCTCATTGGGGTAAATCATTGTCCCCACAAATTCTACATTATAAAAAAGAAAAACATACATTCTTCAAAATGTTTGCTACAGTGTTTTTTCTGGCCAAAAGTTTGATGGCAAATCCTCTCTCTTCAAGTAGGTAATCCAGCAAAAGAACCCGTGGTGGATGATGATTCGTAAAGGTGAAACAACTGTTTTTTCCACTTTTGAGCGATGTATTGGAACATCCAACTGCCATACATGTGAGCATTGTTGCTTCAACAATAGCTCTCGTGAATCTCAATGGTGAAGTCATCTGGAAATCTGAAATAATTGTTGTTGATCGCAGCTGTGTAGAACAGTTCCTACTGAATTAGCTTGTAGAGCGCAGTGCCTTACCGCACAGAGACGTCACAGGGTGTGATGTCACATCCTGTGATATCACATCCTGTGATGTGCCCAAATATGGGCAATAATGGCCGCCCCCAGGATCAGTGACGACAATTTGTTTTTATTTTTTTACTGATTAACGATAAATTCATTAAATCACCACGAATGTATTAGTTTTAGGTATAGATAATGATCCACTGATTTTTTTTTTTTTTTTTTTTTTTCCCTTGTTGACCGGACTTTTCCTTTTGGTGATTAGTGACGATCAAAGTAAATGTTATTTTTGTAGGACATCTGAAAATGACCATAGAGCCGTTAACTTGCTGAGAATGTGCTTTATTGAGCTTTAATCCTTATAATAATCTAGTTAAAACATATGATCGTCGTCCTCGTATCAGGCAAACATTCTTAGTATATTGAAGTAATCAGGAACCACAACATGAAATAAACAAATGTCCCTTTTCTGTTGTAGCACAACAGAAAGAAACGACAAAGGAGGCCTTCATCCTGTTGTTTCCCTTTGCTCCTGACACATGTGATATAAATTGTGTCTGGGATAATTCCTGCCTATTTCAGCTTTTCTCTTTAATGCACCACCGCATGTTTCCCCATCAGAACTCCACCAACGTCTCCACGGCCAGAAGGCGCTCAGTGCTGCCGACTCCATGGAGGTTTTTACTGCAGCCATCCTCAGAAACTAGGCCTGTTTACTAAACACACACATGTTTACCAAGGCAGGTAGAAATATGCTGGGACTCTGAGCGCTGTCTCACCTGGTGGGAATGTAAGTTTACCTGCGTGTGGACCCAGGTGACTCTGAGCTGAAAGTAGAGGAGCGACGACTCAGTTTAGGAGAAACATTAAAGGATGCTGCACACTTGGTTGTACTGCGCACCGTGCAGACTCTCCCAGTGGGACGTCAGGCTGGTTTTAATGAAAGATCGTATAATAATTTACTGCAGGCCACACCTTCCTGGGGGGGGGGTTGTTGGCAGAGCGGCCCCCTGTTGAATGTTAGGGAAACACTGCAATAAATGAATATGGTAGTGCAGCTTCATCCTAGCTAAAGCGTGTGAGTTACCTTAGCATTTGGGAACAGTGTAAACAGTTGATGGTTGAGAAGCTGTGCAACGATTAGCATGATGTAAACAGTTATCTTCAGATCTGGGAACAGTAAAAACAATAATGGTTGGATCATGACCTGTGGAACACTTTATATATGATTTAAACAGATATTATGTCTGTTGGGAGCAGCTAAGATTCTAAAGTCTGACTGCAGCTGGGAGGAAGGATCTGCAGAAACGCTCCTTAGAGCATCTGGGATGCAGCAGCCTGTATTTATGCATTTTACCAACGATGTTTAACCTTTGCGCTCAGAGCAGAACTAAAATACTTGTTTGCGGTTCTCTGACCGCCTCAACCTGCTGTCATTGAACATTGTTTTTCTACAGCCATCCAGGCTGTGTAGAGAAGTGAGGCGTAGTTAAGCCCAGAGCCTAAAAGTCTCAGCCTATACTTATAGAATTTGGGGATAGGACCTAAAAGTGCTGTTTCCTATAATGCTATATCCTGTAGGCTTTAGACTAATTCTAATCCACAATATAGAAGAAAGCATCAAAAATGTGTTTATTCTACATAAAGTTAGGTGAACTCTGACTTCTAGTTCAAAGTTCAGTACTGGTAGCCCTTCATGTGACACAACACCATTGAAATAGTTCTCTGTTTCAAAACGGTTGGTGACCCCTGCATTAGTCCTTCATTAGTCATGGAAATGTTCTTCATGGGATAGAAGGCAGATCTTGTAACTGTCTTTAGATGTTTTTGGAGGTTCAGGTCTGAGTCCATCACTGAACCCTGATTTGGGGCCTGATCGGTGGTTCCTAGCTGAAGCAGCTGAAGCTGTGTACTAACTCTTAGTGGCTCTTCCATTGGTCCAATTTTTTTTTACTCTGTTTTTATTAGATTGAGGAAAATTTTGGTACATCCATGCATTGATTTCTAAAGCATCTTGTCACGAGGTGACAAGATGATGTAGAGCTGTGTGTTGTCTGCTTAGTTATGGTAATTGATGTGTTTTTATGTTCTGAACTAGAGGGAGCATGTAGATGTTGAATAGGATGGGACCCAGGATGGACCCCAAAAGCTATAGTTGGTAATCCTATTCAGAAACACTTTGGTGTTATACTGGGTGAAATAGTACTTCCAGTAATAGTACAGTAGTAAATGTATTCTGTATTTTAAAAAACGTTCTGAGAGCTGCAGGACTGTAAAGACTCTGACCAATCTTCTGAATGGTTAGTTTTGGTCCTGCTCACACATCCCTGTTTCTGTCAAGTTCTGAGGGTTTCACCTTATCTATTGTCCCTCATGCCAAAAACTCTGACCTGCTCACGTAACGCCACTGTGTGTGCAATTTCAGAGTTTCCTATACATAGATTCACTTCTGCGGCCCGCCAAAGTAAACTGAGACCCACCCCAGATAAAAGATAAAACACGCCCCCCCCCAACCCCCCAAAAAAACCAAAAACATACCATTGGCTTTATAAACGGCGCACATCTGCGGTGTGCATCACTTATGCAGCGACCAGCATCAGCATCCTACTTCATGCACCTACAACTCAATAAAGCTGGTGTTTCAGAGCTAAGGACATTGTCTCAGATTCGTAGGACTATGTAATCTATAAGGTATTGATAAAGTAGCTAGTAGCTGTGGGCTGTAATTTCCATGATGCTGAAACACGGACAGAATCACATAATTTACAGAAAACATCTAAACCCTGAATCTACCAAATGAACAGAACACTGCGGGGGGCTCAGCGCACACACACCGTCACATTGAAATATAAGCGTATAAAAGTGCAGCCAACTAAAGGCTCCCTCCCTCATTGCTGACAAGAGTCCAGGCACACAAAGCGTATAAAGGACATTTAAAGTCCCTAAATTTTCTCAAAAATTGATGGTGCGTCTTATAATCCGGTGCACCATATGTGTGAACATAGACACATTAGGCAGATTGGACAAAGCCTAACATCTTGTTTTAAAGCATGGCTGAAAAGGTCAATATTGTGTCATCAGCACTTTAAGGTAAAAAAGGGTAGCTCTACAAAGAACTGAGTTTTGCAGGGGTTACAACAGTCATGTCATTTTACTGTTCTGCATGTTCTGTCAAAGAATTTAATCTAACTAAATAACCTAAATATGTCTGAATTAAAATGTACCTCAGTTCAGGCTGAGATCCAAATACTTTCTAATGTGCATAATGTGTTTCATTGTTTCCTGCAGATGTTCAGCAGAAGCTGATTGTTAAAGAAGAAGCTTCTTTAGACCACAGACCTCCTGATGACCTGCATGACCCAAAGCCCCCCCACATCAAGGAGGAGCAGAAGGGAGTCTACATCAGTCTGCCAGGAGAGCAGCTCAATGGGAAGGAGGTGATTAATACCATCAGGTTTCCAGTGGCTCCTCCTTCCATAAAGAGTCTGGAGGATGAACAGTCTCTGCTGCTCTCACAGGTTTATCCAGACCAAATTAAAGGCAGAGAGCTTCCAGAAGAGAATGATGGAGAATCCATCAGAATACAACATCATGGAGATGCTTCCATTTCTTTAAAGACTGAAGATACTGAGGAGGATGAAGAAGACAGTAATGTAGACCACTCTCTCTCTGAGCTGAAACACTTGTCAGACTCTGGATATAAGAAATGTTCTACAGAGAAGAAAAATGTGGAGTCATGTAGGAAAGGCCGCAGAGCAGTGAAGCTTAGCTGCAAAGACTGTGGAAAAACATTCGTTGGAAAATACACTTTAAAGACACACATGAGAATCCATACAGGAGAAAAGCCTTTCTGTTGTGATCTATGTGAGCAAAGATTTAGCCAAAAAGGAACTTTAAACAGACACATGAGAATCCATACAGCAGAAAAGCCTTTCTGTTGTGATCAATGTGGAAAAAGCTTTAGTGAAAAAAGAACTTTAAACGGACACATGAGAACCCATACAGGAGAGAAGCCTTTCTGTTGTGATCTATGTGGAGAACGATTTAGCAAAAAATCTAATTTAAACAAACACATGAGAATCCATACAGGAGAGAAGCCTTTCTGTTGTGATCTATGTGGAAAAAGATTTTGTGATAAATCCACTCTAAACGGACACGTGAGAATCCATACAGGACAGAAGCCTTTCTGTTGTGATCTATGTTGGAAAAGATTTAGCTGCAAATCATATTTAAACATACACATGAGAACTCATACAGGACAGAAGCCTTTCTGTTGTGATCTATGTGGAAAAAGATTTAGCTGCAAATCTTATTTAAACATACACATGAGAACTCATACAGGGCAGAAGCCTTTCTGTTGTGATCTGTGTGGAAAAAGATTTAGCTGCAAATCTTATTTAAACATACACATGAGAACTCATACAGGACAGAAGCCTTTCTGTTGTGATTTATGTGGAAAAAGCTTTAGCCAAAAATCACATTTAAACAAACACATGAGAATCCATACAGGACAGAAGCCTTTCTGTTGTGGTCAATGTGGAAAAAGCTTTAGCCGCAAATCAAATTTAAAGAGACACATGATAATCCATACAGGACAGAAGCCTTTCTGTTGTGATCTATGTGGAAAAAGATTTGGCCTCAAATCAAATTTAAACACACTCATGAGAATCCATACAGGACAGAAGCTTTTCTGTTGATTTCTGATGATTAAAACGTAGATAAATAAAACAAGTGAAACAAAATAAAACAGGAAACGGGTAACTAAGAGCAAGTGTTAATTATTTTATAAACATTTGGACTACAAATTTAAACTAATGATTTTTCAGTTAAAATCTTAACTAGAACAATCAAAGTCAATCCTAAGAAATTAATCTTATAATCTTGATTTAAAGGAACTCAGGGTTTCAAGCAATTTATACAGTTTTCTGGAAGTTTGCTCCAGTTGGTAGAATATAGGAGGTCAACTTGTTACAAGTTGTAAAGCAGTCTGGGGTCGTCGGACTAGTTAAAGTGCTATACAAGTACAAACCAGTTACCAGATTAGGTCTGAAGCTTAAGTCCTTAGTGGTCTGGAGGGTTGATAAGACTTTATTGATCTCACAGTGGAGAAATTCACTTGTCACTGATATGCTGATAACAAGTCTGTGATGTAGACTTGTTAGAGGGGGGGGGGACATGTGGTAAAGGACCACGGGTCGCATCCGATCCCGGGGTCGACCTGGTACACGGGTCGCGCTACCCGCTGCGCAACGAGCGTGCCCCTGATTGACTTTTTTGGTGGACCTGTGAAAACAATGTTCAATTATTGACTAAAATTGAATGCACGGATTAGTTTTTCCAAAACCTGCTGAGACATCAATCCTTTAATCCTGGAAATTTTCTTCAGGTGATGGAAGGCAGACTTTGTAATTGTGTTTAGATGCCTTTGGAGGTTCACGCCTGAGTCTTAGTGTAACACCCTTTAATCTGGGGTCCCAGGACCCCCGAGGGTCCATGAAACTATGCTGTCGGGCCTGAGGAGGCACTGCTGAGGATGAGTCGTGGTTGAGCTAAGTATCAAAATGGACAAATATTTAACTCCATTCACCTCATCAAGCAAGGTAAAAGCCAAATCCTCTAAAATTAGGAAGTAAGTAAATTGGGATATATGACTTTGTGAAATCCAGAGCTTTGCAATCACAGCTGTTTGGTCAACTTTGCCCAAATCTGGATGCTGAACATGACGCACTGCTTTAACGAAATTTCGTTTGCATGCAGCTTGAGAATTTCAGTGAATTGCAGTGGATTTCAGAATAAAGTAAATTTGCAGGATAAATAAAGTAACTTTGCAGGACAGTTCCAGGATAAAGTGCACAGTGATTTCACAGTACAGCAATTGAAATGTAACCAATGCAGGACACATGTGATACAGAGTCCAGTTATAGCTTCAGCAGTTCAACAGCCTGATGGCAGCAGGGAAAAAGCTTTTACAGAACCTTGTTGGACCTGCAGCGGATGCTGCGGAACCTTTTTCCAGAAGGTAGCAGGGAGAACAGTCCATGGTGGGGGTGTGTGGGGTCACTGATGATGTTACGGGCTCAGGACACACATCGCTGTGATGAAAGGTCCTTAATGGAGGGAAGAGGAGCCCCGATGATCCCTTCTGCTGTCCTCACCACTCTCCTCACGTTCTTCCAGTCGGAGGCACTGCAGCCTCCACTCCACACAGAGAGACAGCTGGTCAGAATACTCTCTATGGTGCTTCTGTAGAAGATCTTGGGGATGGGCGGGGGCAGGCGGGCTCTTCTCATCCTCCGCAGGAAGTACAGTCTTTTCTGTGCCCTCTTCACCAGTGATGTGATGTGCACCCCCAGGAACTTGGTGTTGCTGACCACCTCCACAGCTGAGTTGTTGACGAGCAGTGGAGCGTGGTGAGGCCGGTTCTTCCTGGCATCGCCAAGTTAGCCGATCTTAGACATGTTTATCATATTGAACAGCCTCAACCTCTCCATCCAAGGAAGCTACACATCTATCCTTGAAGTAAGAGACAAAATCACCACCTTTATGAAGAACAATACAAGATGGAATAACAGACATGTTTCCCCAACTGACGGACTTTTTAAACAATGAGAAGCTGTCTGTTGCTATTGTGAGGGATGTTGTGACTTCACACCTAACATCACTGTGTGAGCACTTCAGCTCATATTTCTCTGATGTGAACACTGATGCCTGGGACTGGGTGCTGATCCATTTTCACCTGCTGCAACAAGAAATGTCTTAACAGGTAAAACAAGAACAGCTCTTGGAGTTATCTTGTGACAGAACATTGAAGGCCAGATTCCAGCAGGAAAGTCATGCAGACTTTTGGGCCTCCCTCTCACATGAGTATCCTGAACTGGCTGCTGAGGCCATGAAAATATTGCTGCCGTTTCTGACCACTTACCTCTGTGGATCAACATTTTCAGCTCTGACTGTAATGAAGAACAAATGCAGAGCTGGTTTACAAGTGGAAGATGATCTTAGAGTTTGTTTGTCATCCATGCCTCCAAGAATAAACTGTGTGGAGAGACAGGCTCATCCTTCTCACTAATTGTCAAGAGGTTATTGATGTCATTGATTGACTGTGAGTAACAAAGCCTGAAGCAGATATTCATAAGAATGTTTTTGCAATAGTTTGAATAAATAAGATGTTTGTTGTGCTAAAATTGAACCAATTAAGAGTCTTTAATCTGATTAATGGACCAAATGGGGTTCACTGGAATTCACTTCAGTCTTCTCACATCTTATTTTTTTTGGAGCTTTAAAATGTTATATTTTAAGAAAACATCCTGTGCAAATATAACTTGAATAAATGTCTTCTGTATTTAAAGTGTTAAAATCTTTATTTTTTATTTCTTTGGCATATTAGTGATAACCTGATACAGGTTTTTGAAGGCAGATGATTATTTTGACATCAGTCTATCCTCTTATGTGCTGCCTATTTTTTGGGCCTATTCTTGAAGATGATATTGCGTTTCAGTTTTTATATGATAAAAATGACACAATTACAACAAATATTGCAGTACTCAGTTTTAACAAAAAAAATAAACATTAACAAATCAAACAAAACTTTACCAATGGATAGCAAATGGAGAGAGCAGCAAATCTCTATTAGGTGTTTTTTTTTTTAAAACATACATAACTCCTGATTTGTTTAATTCTACAAAAAGCTGTTTAAAAATACTATCGGCATGAAGAATCTAAAGGGGTCTTTTGAAAAATGTTCCTGCTGCTAAGGGGTTCTGTGGGAAACTGCTTTGTATTTTCTCCAAGGTCACATTGCTGTATGCCTCCCCTACACTCCTTAGAAAATAAAAGTAAGGAGCGACAGGGATGTGTTTCAGAACGGGTAGGAGATGCAACTGAGCACATACCTGGTGTTCTCCTTGAAGAAAAGATCTAATGGTTGTTGTCTCTTCTTTGTGTTTAATGAATATTTTAGGTGTTTAAACCTGACAGTGTTTCTTCCTGCAAGAGTAGCCTTTCAGCCTGTATGCTTCCTGTCATAGTTCATTTAGCATAGGTACGTCACAGTGTCCCTGTCACTACCCGATCCGTTCCATCAGCTCATATGCGCAAGCGTGAACAGATTAACTTCCGGTAGGCATAATTTTGTTTTTGTCTTTTTTGGGGGCGGGCGGTTCTTTTTGTATATCTTTGTATTTGTGTAAATATTACATATTCTAAAAATGAAACAACAGAAATACATAAAAATGCATTGATATTTGTTTTTTAATAGCAAAAATGTTTCCCAGTTAAGATAAGATAGTCTTTATTGATCTCACATTGGAGAAATTTACTTGTCACATCGGCTCAATAGTCAGAAGAAGGTGCCAAAAGTAGGAAAAGGTGCATCAGTTGTATACTGTGTATCTTCATATATACAGTGGATCAAAAAGATGAGAAAAAAAAAAAACAAATAGATAAGAATAAAAATACACGCGAAATCGAAGTAGGCAGATGTCATATGTACATTCACTGTGATATGCATATATGTATATACATATGTATTGACATATATTCACGTGGTGATAGCAGCAGAAGTCACTTCTTTCAGGATTATTGCACGGGTTATAGCACAGTGAATTAGATAGATTATTGCACATTAGTTATTGCACATTAGTTATTACAGTTACAGTGCAGCAGTGTATAAACTGGTAGCAGCAGGAATGTGATGGCTGCATTTACAGCCACACAGATGTGGTAAAAATACCATTTATGTAACTTAGTTTCTTTTTCATATAGGGCTTCATTTACAGAGCCATTTCATTATTTGGAATTTATCATCATAACACTGTATTTCAAAATTAGTGTGCACATTTTGCTTTACCCCGTTTTGTTATGATTGTTTGAGTTTTCAGTTGCTCTAGTCCCTTGGCTGAGGATCCAGCAGGTGGCCAAGGGGCTGAGCTGATTTACCAAATCAGTCTATGGGGGGAAATGGGGGTTTTGCTTCATTTGGTTTAGTTAGGTTTGTGTATGTTTTACCCCATGTGTTTCTTTTGTGGACTGCTCAGCCACTATTTAAGTTCCTCTTTGTCCTATTGAGGCAGGTCAGTTTGTTTGAGTTAGTTCGGTTATTAGTTATTTTGAGTAGTTTTGTTCCTTTGACCTCTTTTCTGGATCCATTTTTGTACATTTTATCCTTTTTGGGTTAAATAAAAGAACCCTGTTTTGAAAATATACCGGTGCCTGACTGTCCTTGCTGCTCGGTCCATCACAGTGGTGTCAGGAGTGGGACCAAGCAGTTGAAGGCACAGGATTTTTTATTTATTTTTTTTCCCCAAATTCTTTCATTGTGTGAGCCATGCATAAAACTGGAAGGAGTGGCAAAGGAGCAAAAGGAGATGGTCAAAACCAACCAGTTGGAGCAGATGGACAAAATGGAGGAGAGGAAAATGGAGCCTCTGGAGGGGTGGATAGCACTGAGGGCCAAGGTAAGGAGCCGACAATGTCAGAACTGATCTCCATTCTTCGTTCTCATATGGGTCAGCAGGAGGCCCAGGAAGCAAGAAGGAGGGAAGACTCTTCTCGCCAAGAACAACGTTTTAGAGCTCTGCAGCATCAGTTTCAGATGTTACAGGTGGAAGTTCAAGCTCGCACCTCCCCCATCTCTGAGCCTCAGTTGACTACGTCTGGACCACCAGAAGAAGAGCACATAGAATTAGATGATCCTCCCTCTGCTGGCTCCAGTAACTGCCAAATGCATGCTCAACCAGGTCAGTCTCATTTTCATGAACCCAGACTGGAGAAGTTGACCGATAATGATGATGTTGAACACTTCCTGATGACTTTTGAGCGCATTGCTCTGGCTTGCCGGTGGCCTAAACAAGATTGGACTTTTCGTCTCATTCCATTGCTCACTGGTAAAGCAAGAGGTGCGTATGTTCATATGGACATGGATGACTCTCTAGAATATGATAAAGTTAAAGCAGCAATCCTTCAGAAATATGATATCAACACTGAGACATACAGACAAAGATTTCGCTCCTTGGATGTAAAGCCAGATGAGTCCAAGAGAACTGTATGCCCGTTTGAAGGAGTTGTATGGGAAGTGGATCAAACCAAAAGGAAAAACTGTTCAAGAGATTGGTGAAATTGTGATTCTGGAACAATACTTGAGAATGTTGTCTCCTGAGTTACAGGTCTGGATAAAAGAACATGACCCAGATTGTGCTGAGAAGGCTGCACACTTGGCTGATGTGTTTGTGGCAGCAAGGAGAAAAGGGCAGCCCTGGAGCCAAACAGCATGGAAAATGAGGGATGGTCAGAAATCTACACCTGATTACCCGAGAGCTGGTGTGAGTAGACATCTAAAGAACCAGCCACTCAATATGCCCACAGGAGCCTCAGCCAAAACTGTGATTTGTTATTTGGAATGGAGGGTCATACAAAACCAAAGTGTCCTAGGAGCTCTGCAAAAATAACTCAAATGTGTTTTGTGCCCAGAAAGATTGAACCTAAAGTGGAGTTTCAGAACAATTTGAAAATGACATCAGTGGAGCTTAATGGTAAAACACTGAAAGCTCTTATTGATTCAGGAAGTACCCAAACACTTGTGCACAGAAATTTTGTGCCACCAAATAAAGTCAATGTCTTTGAGACCATCCCTGTTTGGTGTGTTCATGGGGATGAGAAGCCATATCCAACGGCAGATGTATATATTAAGGTACAAGGACAAAGTTACCTTTTAAATATTGGCGTTGCAGAGAATCTGCCATTTCCTGCTATACTGGGTCAAGATCTACCTGTGTTGTTCGACCTGCTCAATTCTAGTCAGGCATGTAATGTTGTAGTAACCAGAGCTCAAGCCACGAGAAAAGAGGAACTTTCACATACACTTAGTGCCCTGCCTTTTTATAATGTAGACTTGGAGACAGAACCGGGAAAATCTCGCAAGTCACGTAGACAAAAGAGGCAGGAGAAATTCCAAAACACTCCTAAATTATCCTCTACTGAGCCAGAGTTGCCTTTGGGTTTTAAAATCCCCAACAACATTATTGAAATGCAACATGATGATCCAACGCTAGCATGTCTTTTTCAGAGAGCAGGAAAACAAAGGTCTGTGCAACATTTCAGCAACAAGGAGGAGTTTTTCCAAAAGAATGGCATTCTTTACCGTCAGCAGGAGTCAGCATTGCAGCTGGTGGTTCCCAAAGCAGTCCAGGAGATAGTGCTGTCTCTTGGGCACTCCATTCCATGGGCTGGCCACCTTGGAAAACATAAGACCATTGCCCGCATCAAAAAATACTTTCACTGGCCTGGATTGCAGGTGGATGTGGCCATGTTTTGTAAAAGCTGCCCTCAGTGTCAAAAATCCTCTCTGAAACTCCCCTCCAGAGCTCCTCTCCAGCCTTTACCAATCATCAGCCCTCCATTTGAACGGCTAGGAATGGACATTGTAGGCCCTCTGGAAAGAAGTAAAGCAGGCAACCGTTACATGTTGGTTATTACGGACTACGCCACAAAATATCCTGAAGTCTTTCCTTTGAGGGGCATAAAAGCTAAAGCAGTGGCTTTCTGTCTGGTGCAGCTATTCTCAAGGGTTGGGTTCCCAGATGAAATTTTAACTGATCGTGGAACTAACTTCATGTCCAGTCTGTTAAAACAGGTGTACCGGCTTCTTGGAATCAAAAGCTTAAAGACAACTCCATATCATCCTCAGACTGATGGCCTCACTGAGAGATTCAACCAGACTTTGAAGCAGATGCTGCGTAAGTTTGTCAATGAAACGGGCACCAACTGGGATCAATGGCTACCTTACCTTCTCTTTGCTTATAGAGAAGTACCACAGGCCTCAACAGGTTTTTCACCTTTTGAACTGCTATACAGCCATGAAGTAAGGGGTCCCCTTTCTCTGCTGAGGAGAACTTGGGATGGTGACAAGGAACAGTCCAAAACTGTTAATGTGGCATCTTATGTTGTCCGGATGTGTGAGCGGCTGGAAAAGATGACAGAACTGGCGCAAGCTCATATGGCAGAAGCACAACAGCACCAGAAGGCTTGGTATGATCAGTCAGCCAGGCAGAGGTCCTTTAGCCCTGGCCAAAGAGTGCTGGTGCTCCTTCCAAGTGATGACAGCAAACTGCTAGCAAAGTGGCAGGGGCCATATGAGATCCAAAAGAAACTGGGACAGACAACATACCAGGTGGCCATTCCAGATCAGCCCCGCTCAAGCAGAGTATTACACATCAACCTGCTAAAGGAGTGGGTGGAGAGGCCAAAAACAGCGGAAGTCTTATTGATCCAAGATGTTCAGGAGGATGAGGAAGTGGAGGAGCAGTATCTGCCAGCACCCATCCCTCAAGACCTGGACCTCAACCATCTCTCTGAAGTAGAGCAGACTCAGGTGAGAAATCTGTGTAATTCAGAAGTATTCCAGCAGAACCCTGGTAGAACTGACATTGTAAAGCATGATATTGTGCTAAAAGATGGAGCTGCTGTGAGACGAATGAGTTACAGAATACCTGAGCGTCTGCTGGTTTCGCTGAGGGAGGAGGTTGACCTGATGCTGTCACTGGGAATCACTGAACCATCAAGGAGCGAGTGGTGCAACCCGGTGGTCCTGGTTCCGAAGAAGGATGGCAGCATACGTTTTTGCATAGATTTTAGGCACCTGAATACAATATCCCAGTTTGACTCTTATCCAACACCCCGCATCGACGACATGGTTGAGCGCCTGGGCAAGGCCAAATATCTAACCACCATAGATCTCTGTAAGGGATACTGGCAGGTACCACTCACAGAGCGCTCAAGGGACCTGACGGCCTTCTGGACCCCTTGGGGCCTCTTTCAGTTTACAGTAATGCCTTTTGGGCTGCATGGTGCCCCGGCTACATTCCAGAGACTGATGGATCAGGTACTATCTGACGTGTCTGCTTTTGCAGCATCTTACTTGGATGACATTGTTATTTTCAGTTTAACCTGGGAAGAACATCTTCAACATCTGGAGAAAGTGTTGGAGCGTCTCCAGTCTGCTGGTTTGACTGTTAATCCATCAAAGTGTGTGTTTGCCAAAGCAGAAACTCAATATCTTGGATTTGTAATTGGAAATGGAGTGATAAAGCCTCAGGTGGATAAAATTGCTGCCATTGAGTCCTGTCCCCTGCCAGGGACAAGAAAGCAATTAAGATCATTCTTAGGGATGGCAGGGTTCTATCACCGCTTTATTCCTAATTTCTCTGCCAGGGCCGCTGCTTTGACCGATCTGACTGGCTCCCAGAGTCCAAACAAAATCCAGTGGACTGAGGAGGCTGTAGCAGCTTTTCAGGACCTGCAAAGATCTCTCAGTAAGAGCCCAGTTTTACATAGCCCTGAGTTTGATAAGCTGTTTATTCTGCAGACTGATGCCTCACAAAGAGGATTGGGAGCAGTTCTGTTGCAGGGACCACCTGGAGAACGCCATCCGGTTGCCTTCATTAGCCGCAAGCTGTTTCCAAGAGAACTGCGTTATTCAACAGTGGAGAAGGAAGCACTGGCCATTAAGTGGGCCCTGGATTCCTTCAGGTATTATCTGCTCGGACGGGAGTTCATTTTGGAGACGGACCACAAAGCTCTTCAATGGATTGAGAAGATGAAAGACACAAATGGGAGGATCACACGGTGGTACCTCGCAATCCAGCCATTCCGGTTCATAGTAAGCCACATTCCCGGCAAAGACAACTGTACTGCGGACTGTCTCTCTCGCTGTTCCAGCGAGATTTCTGAAGAGGGGGAGTGTGTGATGGCTGCATTTACAGCCACACAGATGTGGTAAAAATACCATGTATGTAACTTAGTTTCTTTTTCATATAGGGCTTCATTTACAGAGCCATTTCATTATTTGGAATTTATCATCATAACACTGTATTTCAAAATTAGTGTGCACATTTTGCTTTACCCCGTTTTGTTATGATTGTTTGAGTTTTCAGTTGCTCTAGTCCCTTGGCTGAGGATCCAGCAGGTGGCCAAGGGGCTGAGCTGATTTACCAAATCAGTCTATGGGGGGAAATGGGGGTTTTGCTTCATTTGGTTTAGTTAGGTTTGTGTATGTTTTACCCCATGTGTTTCTTTTGTGGACTGCTCAGCCACTATTTAAGTTCCTCTTTGTCCTATTGAGGCAGGTCAGTTTGTTTGAGTTAGTTCGGTTATTAGTTATTTTGAGTAGTATTGTTCCTTTGACCTCTTTTCTGGATCCATTTTTGTACATTTTATCCTTTTTGGGTTAAATAAAAGAACCCTGTTTTGAAAATATACCGGTGCCTGACTGTCCTTGCTGCTCGGTCCATCACAAGGAATGAATGACCTGCGGTAGCGCTCCTTTTTACAGACAGGATGTCTAAGTCTGGCACTAAAGGAGCTGCTCAGCTCCTCTACAGTGGTTAGGGAAATAAAAATATATACAAAATTTCTTAAAGTACATAAAACCCCCAGCTATAAACACATATAGGAGTATAGAAATGTATTTGATTTCGAATATTCATCAGTTTTTTATATCATTCATTTGATTTGCACATGTATTTGTGTTTTTTGTACCTAATAAATGTATTTTGATAATGTAAGCCTTGGCTTATGTGTTCTTTGTATTATTCCCTGAATCCCTGTTTGTTTTTCGTAAAAAAATAAAATAAACAATGTGGCTGCAACGGTGTTTTCACAGGTCTGCCTGAAAAGGCGATCACTAAGACTAAGAACGTAGAGAACATGGACCCGGTTCTGAAGTCCTCACTAAGACTAAGAACGTAGAGAACATGGACCTGGTTCTGAAGTCCTCACTAAGACTAAGAACATAGAGAACATGGACCTGGTTCTGAAGTCCTCACTAAGACTAAGAACGTAGAGAACATGGACCCGGTTCTGAAGTCCTCACTAAGACTAAGAACGTAGAGAACATGGACCCGGTTCTGAAGTCCTCACTAAGACTAAGAACGTAGAGAACATGGACCCGGTTCTGAAGTCCTCACTAAGACTAAGAACGTAGAGAACATGGACCCGGTTCTGAAGTCCTTCCACTAAGACTAAGAACGTAGAGAACATGGACCCGGTTCTAAAGTCCTTCCATGGCTCCCTGGATCTCAGAGAATAGACTTTAAAATCCTTCTGTTAGTCTATAAATCCCTGAATTAGCACCTAAATACATCACAGACTTGTTATCAGGGCATCAACCCTCCAGACCACTCAGGTCTTCTGGCTCCAGCCTGCTCTGCAGAACCAGAACCAGAACCAGACATGGAGAAGCAGCATTTAGTTCCTATGCTCCACTGATCTGGAACAAACTCCCAGAAAACTGGAAAAGTGCTGAATGCCTGAGTTCCTTTAAATCAAGATTATAAACCTATTTGTTAATAGTTGCCTTTGAATGTTAAAGCTGAAGTTTGTAGTCCAACTTGTCTTATACTCTATCTGAGCTGCTGCCACAGTTCCACTGAAAAAATCTCTGCAGTTCTTCTATGTAAATAACTCAAGGCTGTAGAAAATTGAACATTTTGTGTTATGCCATGGCACCATGACAAAATTCAGATTTAATTTTGAACAACATGTGACACGGGGAAGGAATCAAAATGGATTGTGAGCAGGAAAGTTCACACCCACGCCGAGACAGCCCCTCACACCATAGAGCCCTTTAAGGATATTGTTTATTGTGGACCAAATAATTTCCTCGCATATATGTTATAATATCAAGTCCTCTAAGTTATAGTATCCTCTCCACCAATGAGATGAATGGAACTGCTATCATGCTGAGTGGGCGTAACACAACTGATCCTACTTCAGGTCTGTGGGAGGAGTGAATGTGACGTCCAGAAATGACGTCAGCCTTGTTGTGTGAGAAACCAGTACTTGAACTGAAGCATTTCTCTGCCTTTTAGATTAAATCTAATAAGATATAACAATGGTGTTGTGAGTCTTTTTACTCCTACAGAAGTCTACAGTAGAAACACCACATTATTCAGTAAAAGAACCAAGAATGACCGCAGAATGGTCAAGAGTCAGTAACAAACTGGTAGACAAAGTATTTTGGAGATTAATAAATGAAATTCTTTCCCAATGTATTGGAAATGGGAAAATTAGTGATTTGGATTCATATTATGTTAGAGGGAATTTAACATTTCTAATGGGTAATTACACTTTAAACTTGTTTAAAGCACAGGGACAAATGAGTTTTAAAAGACCAATTCTAATTTGGCCATAAGAAAAGTGGAACAAGGAGTTGACCAGTAATGTGTTAAATTTTTGTCTAGTTACACATGATTTAAAAAGGGTTAACTTTTCACAATTTAAATTAAAACATGCTAATAAGAACTGCTAGATTCAAGGGACTGAAACTAAATCAATATTGTTAGATATTTGTTCATGACTTTAGAAACAATTAGCATTGACAAAAAACAAATAAATAAAAATAAAAGTAAATATTTACTATCTAAAACTGTGTTTGGTGACAATGACGGGAAACCTAAGTAGAGTAGTAACATGAGCAAGAAAAGAACTGTAATAAATGATGTTTAACAAATAAGTGATCGGTAAATTTTTATTCCCTGAAAAAAACAATTTTTAATAGGTAGTACCTAGATTTAAGTTATAATGTTAGTTTTGCACCGTAATGCAGGAATGACCACAATGCATCCATGTGGCCTTAAAGAATATTACATTTAAGTAAAATACTATTACACTGAACTTTTACCAACATAATATCAGGAGAGATCCATTCGATACACTTTAAGATTTGGTTACTCTGACCAGAAGTTAACATTAGTCATATTTCCTTTTTACCAGTTATCATACCGTCTCTCCAGCGCTCATTTTACCCTTTTCTGGTGATATTTTAGGTGTCTTCCATCAGAAGAAGGTGACTTGAAATGGACAGATTTACAGCTTCTGAAAAATAGGACTGAAAGCAGAACTTTGGTGCTTTTAATCAATCAGACTGTGTTTTTAATGCAAAGCATGCAATAAAAACCGGGTCTTGTCTTTACTCTTTAATAATCCTGTCATCTACTCTTTTATAATGTGGCTGAGTCTGTTTACCCGGTTAGGACCACAATTTGGAAATGAAACATCTCTAATTCCACCGTGTGCCTTTTTACAACATATTTTATATTTGACAATTATAAAAAGGTTCAGGTTTCTGTCACAGATAAAATTATTCCCATCCAGGGTTCAATTACAGAAATAAAATAATGACCAAACTGAACAGAGACTTGTGATCCATTGATACCAGCGTAAATATTCTCAATTCATTGCATAAATATGAATATAGTGGCAGAGAGAGAACAACAAAAATAAGATGTCCTTTTTGTTTGGAGTTTAAAGGAAGCAAATAAAATAACTTAGTTTAGAGTCCTAAAAATATTCTCAAAGTTTCTTAAAAACAGTTTTCTGATTTAATTGTATCTCAGTATTTTGAGTGATTACATAGTTAGCCATGCTGAAGACTAAATCTGTTTCCAAATTCATAAAGTTATTATAGTTTATAGTATTTAGTATTGAATACTTAATTTGTTCTATAATACTTATAACCTACTACCCCCTTCTGAAATTACTCCTGATGAGTGAGGCACAAGCACTTAATGACCTGACAATTAACCTGACAGAATATCTTTTGTCAGGTTAATTGGAGTTTTATTTATCTCAAATGATTTACCTGATATTTTAATCTAAACTAACTAGTTCTTCCTCCCTTTGTCATACTCAGCATGTCCGATTTCAGAACAGATGATATCAGTCAGGTAACTAAACACAGCGCCGGATCAACCATTGAACGTGAGCATGAAAAAAAAGCCCGATCACTGGAACGCAAGTGAAGTGATTCACCATGGCAATGACAGGGAATAAGCTTGGAACTGCGTATGTAACTGCGAGTAGAATTAGAAATCTTTAAATAAGCCATATGGACAATATTAAACCATAAGAAAAAACGCCGTTGCTGCTGAAAACCGCAAAAGAGAATTGTTGAAAAAGTCAATGCATGCGCGATATGAAAGTTATGTGATGGAGAATTAAAGCTGTTTTCACCACACTTCACTGTTCAACACAAAAGGGGGAGTATATATATAAGCTGTATAATCAAAAATTGGAAAGAGTAAAACATCTAAAGTTTTTGGGGTTATGGTTTGATGAGGGAATAACATGGAGTGTACATATACAGAAAATACAGGACAAATGTAGGAAGGTGTTAAATGTTATGAGATGTTTGGGAAGTGATTGGGGAGCAGAAAAGTGTTGAAGGCAATTTACTGTGGATTAATTAGATCAGTACTGGATTATGGTTGTGTGGTGTATGGATCTGCATCAAGTTCATCTCTAAAAAAGTTAGATGACATCCAGTTTCAGGCTTTGAGATTATGCACAGGGGCTTTTAAAACAACTCCAACCGCAGCATTACAGGTAGAAATGCCTCTTGAGTTGAGAAGAATTCAGTTATCTCTGAACTATTGGGCTAATTTACAGGGTCATAGTGAAGATCATCCAGCACAAAGCAGGGGCGGATCCAGGATTTTTCAAAGGGGGGTGCGCATTAATTACAAAAACAAAATACACCTCAGTGTCTCCCAACAAACAAACACACTCACGCCACAAACCCTGGTGCGTACAAAACAAAAGAAAAGAACTCTCCTCCCACTAGTCCCCTCAATCTGATCTGAATAAAACCGGCAAAGGACCCAGGGACAGCATAGGACCTCAGGTGAGATAAAACCAGCCCGGGGAGCTAAACAATAAAAACCCTCCTCTGCATTTGGTTAAAACTAGGAATAAATAGCTAAAATAGGGTCTAAGCAGTGATTAAAACAGTAAATAAAAACACAACTGAAACAGTAGCAGGTCAACCTGCACACAAAGGAAGTTGCGTTATACCAGCACCTTAAACATCCAGGTAATAAGTGTCATGGTTTTCAGATGACGAGTCCACATGCAGATACAATCGGGAAGCAAGGCACAGTTTTAAGATGTTTATTTAGGAAACAGGCAGGTTTAACGGACGGGACTACAGGCAACTTCGACAGGGTCAGAACGTCACGGCTGGAGAGACTGCAAAGAGAAGGAGAGTAAGTGAATCTGAAAGGTGAACCAGGAGAACTACTAGAAGCTGCGCTGCTTGCCATAAAGCTGGGCGGACCTAACCGGGGAGAAGTAGCGCCGAGGGAACTCTGTGATCCTACTCTGTTGGTGTTAGGCGGCTAGTGGCTGAGGGTGGCTGATGTTACTGGTGAGGGATCCAGAGCGAGCCTCCTCGGCAGTGGGTGACAGATGGATTGACCTGAGTGCGAGAAGAGCCAGCAGAATCCGGGAGGGGGAATCTCAGGCCCCGCTGGGTAACATCCAGGGAGTATGAGGGGAGCGCCAGAGCAAAATCTGAGCAGGAGGATTCTGTAGCTCTGTCTCTTCGGACAAGACGTCAAGACGGGTGAGTGCATCCAAGCACCAAAAACTGTGACAAAAACAGGGAGATCCAAAATTAGTCAAAATTCAAAGACGAAAAACTCACAAGCAGGTTTTCAGGAGTTGGGTCACAGGCCACGTCGTACCACGACTGTTTAAGGCTCTGGCGTCTTCCATCTGTCAGCGCTCTGCTTAAGAAGCCAGAGGAAGCCGCCTGCAACGAGCTGCAGGTGTGGGCCACGCCTCCTCAGCCAACTAGACACACCTGAGGAGTAGAATAGGGGGTTTTCACTGACGTCACTGGCCAACTTCCGGTCCGCCATATTGGGTGTCACACTTCCTTATCTCTAGTTGTCTTACACGTATTTTCGTATCGAGAATGGATAAGTACGCCAGCACACTAGAGCGACCAGATAAGGACGTATATCTGAGGAAATGTTCCGTGATCGACCATATGGACCCCTATGCCCTCCACGGTGCCTTGTTTAGCCGTAATCCAGATGATTGGCCAAATGTAGAGCACGGCGACATAGTGCATTACCTGGTGTTCAGTGAAAACCCTCTGCACACTCTTGAGGAAATGAGAGCTTACAAGGGTCTAGAGGCTCACAACCAGTTCACATCTGGTTGGGTACGAGATGTCGAAGTTATGTACATCAAGGAAATCGCCATCATACGTGGACGGGTGAGTTTTAATAAGATGGTAAAAATGTAAACAATCCGACGCAAATGCGTCGCATGCTTCTGCGGTGGCTGACGGCCGGCAAAAGCCTACCGGCGTAACCCGGAAGTAGCGCGGACGTCACTTTCCATATCGGACGTCTTCGGCTACCTTGTTTGTGGTGTGAGCGCCTATACTTCAGAACAGTTCTGAAGCTACAAGTCCTTGGAGTCTCATGTGCAGTTTACGAATGGATGGGTTCAGGAGCTGCAGATCATAAAGCCAGCAAACAGTGGGAACACAGTAACTCGTACAAAGGTAAGCTGTGCTCAGACGGGCTCTGGCACATGCTAACTGTTAGTGCTAACAACCACTCTTGCATGCTATGTACTTTTAACTAGCTGCTATGTGTTTCAAACGTTTAGAACACACTCTCATTGACATCGGGATACTGTGGAAAGTTATGTTCGGTCGTCTTACAGCCGCGATCCAAGCGAGCCGACGACTCTTTGTTATCTATAACAGTTGTTCTCCGTGGTTGCGCCTCCAGGCAGGAAAGCGGTGGAAAATTAACCTGTTTCTATGTTTTTCCCATGGCGATCATGTGTTGCGCTGTTACAGCCCACAATACAGCAACGGTTTACAAGTTTTAAATACTTAACAGTTAATTACCTGTGACAAAGTGAGCACCGCAGACTCTGGCATATTCCATCTTAACACCGTCCAAATCGGACCTGGATATCCGTGTCAGCCATAGGTGACGGCGTTGTTCAGAGAGCTGTTTTGTTTTTTTCACACTGATTCACTATCACGGCTGGTAGGCGATAGAAAGAGCGTTGATCTCCACCTCCACGGGCCGTGCAACCAACCATTAAACACGTTTTCCCCATTGTTCACTTCCAATACTGCCTAAGGCGTAATACAATGCGGGTCAACGGTGCGAAACGACAGACACCCAATATGGCGGACGCGCAGAGTAGTCACGTGAGCGTGACGTCAGCTGAAAACCCCCTATTAGAGCAGAACAACACAGAGAACCCTGACAATAAGAGACTGCTTTCTTTTACCTCTGCAAGGTGGAACCCAGTCCACAGCAGTCTGTGCGTCTCTCTATTACCGCATTGCCTAAAATGATCAAAACAAAAAGTAGTGATGTTACGTGATGTGCCGAGGCTTCGAGGCGTGTGTAGAGTAATGGAGGGGGCGTTTCCACAATGCGCGTATCGAGGCTTGCTTCATTTAGGGGAGGAGCCGAAAACGATGACGTCCGAAGCCTCGCTGGCCGGCTGTACCACGTGACTGCTTCGGGAAGTGGTTCAGATGTTGGCGCGGCTTCGACAGCTTTAGAAACCCCACAAGCTCCATTCAAAATGTGGGTTGTTGTAGGCGAGTTGCGGTCAGTTGAGAGAGTGGATAGAGTTTTGATAGTTTGGATAGCAGAGTTTGGATAGTGGTTATTTAGTTTGAGACAGTTAGTTTGGTGTTTGGAGAGTTTAGGAGAGAGATAGATAGATAGGAGATCAGTGCTCTCAACTATCACGCATTGACCGTCACTGACTTCACACGGTCACACGCAAACATGGCATTTTTCACGCATAAAAATCCCAACGCCCATCTGGGCAGCGGACGATAAAAACTCCTAACCTGACAACAGCCAGCTGTATGTCGCTCCGCCTAGCTCCACTCACATACATCTGGGACACCGCCGGTAGACAGTGATTTCTCCAACCAAATTTATGGTCTGGCCAATCAGGATGCAGGGCTGGAGTTTCATAGATGTGACGTAGTGGAGACGCGACCATGACGTGAGACTGTTTTGATAGCAATGGCGGCTCGTCGATGCTGCTATTTCTTCCGTGTTGTCCAATCTACCTAATATTGTTTCATTAAAAGAACATCAGTTTTCGCCCTTCTCCCGACCGGATTTGGCAAGTTTTGTTTTCCGGGACCAGCGGACGTGCCGACTCGGAAGCGCCCCGGAGCGGTTAGCGGTTAGCACTAACCATGTTAGGAGGCCTTTAGTCCTCAACGCGGTCGGCCCGGAATCGACTCCGACCCGCGGCGCTTTGCCGCCTGTCTTCCCCCCTCTTCCTGTCAGCTCACTGTCAATAAAACGCATGCCACTAGAGCCGCAAACACATTATTATTTTTATTTTTTTTTTTTCCTGCGTCGCTATCATCAGCGTCATGGGTTAGCTTCGGTGTGAGTGGTTGAAATAGCACGTCAATAAAGATGACAGACAAGTGGCTTATCCAATCATATGCAAGCCTTCTGTAAAGGCAATCCCTATGGCGGTGTCCCAGATGTATGTGAGTGGAGCTAGGCGGAGCGACATACAGCTGGCTGTTGTCAGGTTAAAAAACTCCGCCTTCTGCTGAGATGTTTCAGCTTCTTTCACAGCTTGTGGCCATCAGTAATTCCTGCTGCAGTTCATGTTAACAGAGCAGCAGGAGGAGCGATCAGAGTTATGAATAATTTTAGTCTTAACCAGCGGTGAAAGTGAGCCGGTAAGGTCCTGTACTACGTACGCAGGAGGGGAGGGGGGGGGGGGGGGGGCAGAGAGCTGCTGCCAGATATTGCCTTCATTCAGAACCAGTGATGGCTGCACTCTGGATCATAAAACAGTTCTGCTCACCAGATGCAGTTTAAAACGCTACGTCTGGATATAAGTTGTTTTTATTAATTCTGCATTTTTTAACTACATGCACCGTATTTCTGTGCCTTATCACCGTTCACCATTCAAAACGTGAATCACTACGTTTAATGTCCTCACACCCGTAGCAAAGTGTGCCAGTTAAAGTCACTAGGAGAGTTATGGCTGTGTTTCATGATATTTTGTTTTAAACAAAACAGAACCGTGGCGCTTCGGTGCGCTGCTGCCTTGCGCTTTAATTCAGGTGCGCAAAATTACGTTACTTATAATTTGGGTGCGCACTTTTAAGAGTCATTTTAAAGAACTTGTAACATCAGGAGGTTGACCTCAGACCGGTCAGCTCCTATGATCACTGTATAGGAGCCCTTTACAGTTTTTATTTATGCATTTCCCCCCTGTTTATCCCTCGCACGCAGCGCACCATCGGGTAAAATCCTCCCACCTCACCGCCCAGAGCGCACTGAGGAGAGCAATAGAGATTTGTCTGGTCGACTGAGATGAGAAACCTGTTGCTGTGAAAGGTGATATAGGTTATAAACTGTTACTGTCTAGAATTGCATTGAGCTGAAAAGAGAGGAGACATCAGCAGCTGGATCGTGCGTAAAGACGCAGCGGGAACCTCTGTGTGCTTCAGTGTTGCTGCTGAGGGGAAACTGTGGGACCGTATAGTACTGGGCTAATCATTGGTCACAGTACCCCAATCTGTACATACTTGCACTTATTTATTTATGCACCCCGGCATCATCTGTGCCATGTGAGCGTGTCTTTTCAAAGGTTGGAGAAGTAGTATCAAAAAAGAGAAATCATTTGAAACCAAAAACTGTGGAGAAATTGTTGTTTCTTAATAAAAATGCATGTGTCATGGTTTAGGTTTTGTCTGTCTTTAGTGTGCAATTCACTCAGCCCTCCCTCGCTCTGCTCCATACACTAATTAGCCTTAACTCCCCGTCACCTGTCAGGCAGCAATTAACCCTGATCTGTCATCACCTGTTTCCACCGCTTTATAAGACTCACCTCTTTCTGTTCCCGTCGCCGGTCCATAGTGCTCACTCCCGCTCAGTTCCTGTCAGAGGTTTTTCTTTCCAACTGTGTTTTGTTTCAGTCACTGCCCAGCTCCAGCTCCAGCTCCAGCTCAACTCTCAAGTCCACGTCTCTGAAGTACTGGTCGCAAGTCTTCGGCTCCTGAGTTCCTCCCGGCCAGTCACGTTACACGCCTCCTGCCGGCCAGCTTCTGTGCTCGAAATCAATTTTTTTTTTTTTTTTTGCTCTACACCCTCGTCAGCTGTAAGACTCTGGTTCCACGTCATTCACCTGCTACACCCTTCAATAAACTCACCCATAAGAACTGACTCTGTGTGTGCGTGCTGTGTCCGGGTTCATCCCAGAAAAATATCCTTACAGCATGAAATCATCCAAGTTACACAAGCATCAGCCTATTCATTACCCCCTGCCTAGTTCCACAAGCACTTTCATTGTCCTCTGCCTGATTAAGCCCATGCCATTTTTCTAGAGTCACAGAAAAACATTATTACACAACATGCCATATCACATGACACTACTATTTTGGGAATAATTACACACAGAGAATACATTCAAACAATGTTTTATTGTACACATGTGTTTACAAAATTTATGTAGACAAATTATTTCGTCCTACACCTTTTGTGAAGTCATTCCCAAGAGCCATAATAGACAAAAATTCAATACATCACACGTGTTAAGATACAGCTGGCTGTGATTATACACCTGGCCAGTAGGTGGTGTCGTGTGCACACGAAGCTCCAAGAAATGAACCCTTTCTCGAACCAGTTGGCTCAAGTGATTCAATGCCTCATGAGGCTTCATCTCACCATCACTACTAAAATGATGAAAACAAAAAGGCTCAAACAAATCATCCTGCAGCAACCTCACTCTCATTAATAAACATACCTTTGCAGGAATCCTTGTCTCAGATCTGATCTTCTCAGAAATCTACCCCCCTTTAAATGGAACAGCTGATTACCTGTCTCAAGTACCAGCTGTGCGCTGTCAAGCATCCTCCATATATGGGCAGGAGGAAGGGTGTGCAGCACCATGCTTCAGGGCCATAGTGCCCCGGCTACATGAAGATGAGTTTTTACACCCTGATAACATTGCAGAATCCAAACCCATAAACCATAATTTAATGCTTATTAATTTGCTGTCTCTGTAACGTATAGTCTACTCTACTGTGTATACAGCTATAAATTGTGTATATTGTGATTTATTTATTATTGGCCTAATCCTGCTTCGCTACTAAAGGCCCATTTTTACCCCGGTTTAAGATTTGACAATAAATGAGGAATCATTGATCAGAGGTAGAACGATTTAAATACATATTTAATTCATAGAAATTAAATATGGAGACAGAGTACATACCATTTACAAGATGTTGTTCTCACCGCGGTGGATAAGTCTGTCTGTCTGAAGTAAGTTTTACCAAGACATTCCTTTTATCAACTTTAAAACTCCTCCTGCAAGCTCAGAGGGAGGATGACTGACCCCCTCTCCTGCTGACCACCCCCTCAGGGCAATAAAACTCCATGTTTATCTTACGCTGGAGCAGGAAAGGACAGACCCAGCTCTGCTTTCCTCAGTAACCCTAACTAAGATATATTTTTAATTCTCAACAACCCCTCTGTTTTGATCCCTCAAAGATCAAACCAATAACTAGGCTAAACTAAGTCTATGTCTTGAAACCCTTAAACAAAATGTAAATAGTAAGATGTAATATTGTAACCCACTGTCCCCTCTGTTGGCGACTTATGAAATCAAATGAAGTTTAAATGTTCCCCTTAAATGTAAAATAACCCAAGTATAAGCTAAAAAGCTACTAAACCTATCTGAATCTCGAACCTACTAGAATTAAGAAAAGTAAGCACCTTTATCCGAGAGGTGCAAGGCTAAGATAAATGTGCAACTACCAAAAACTATTATATGATCTAAATATGACTTTAAGAGTCCTAACCTAGATTAACAAAATGCTTCTTAGAAATAAAGATAACCCATGAAAGCACTACACTCAGATCAAACCACAGAATAAAAAACAGATTTTCATGCAATGCAAAACCAAGATTCTAACGATACTAATATTGAACACCTTATGAATATGGAACTTATAAGACATATGCAGTGGTTACAAAACTCTCATTTTCTTTTTTTCTTTTTTACACAATGCATTCAATTGTTGTCATGATGTCTTGCATCTCGGAGATGTCTTCTTCTCGCCTTTAAAGAAGATGGTGTAAAGAGTCAGTGTTCCAACCGCGGTCTCCACACAACTGTAGGTTAATCTTTATTAAAAATAAAAAACGAAAACAAAACAAAATTCCAGCTGCCCCTCCGTGGGTGGCTCTGCGAGATAAGTTGTTCCGGTGATGTCTCCCTGGAACCCTCTGGTGGCTGGTACACACGGCTCCTGGAGTCTGATGGGCCCCTGACCTCTGGCCCACCACATCTGCTTGTCGATAACCTTAGCGTGCACTCCGTCGAAGTCGGGGGTGAGTGGACTCCCGTCACATTTCTCCTAATTTTATGTCTCCTGAAACTTACACGACAACCGTTTAGATATCAAATGTCGTGTGCTACCTGTAATTCCGGAGGTTGACTTCTGTCCCGAAAAGCTCCTTTCAGTCATATGGAAACATATCCTGTAATGAAATTAACTGAACACTCCCACAAGAAACACACTTCACATCTTCCATTGTTCCATCTCCATCCTATTTTAGAAATGTAATAGTTAATGAGACATTTTATCGCAATTTCATTTTCCCCGTCCTTACGCTGTCCTGTAAGAAAATGCAACGACCAGACAAATGCGTTAATCTCTGGTGAAGATTCCCCTGTCTGTAAAATCAAAAATTAGTTAATGCAGTTGTGAAATCAAAGTATAGTAACGAGACGCATGTAGGGCCCATTCACCTAACTCGTCTCGTTTCACCGTCGTTGAGGATTTGGCACTAAGAGAAGAGGCAGTGAATTCAGAGGCAAAAACAACAGTTAAATATATATTTATTACAACTTGGAATTCCAAAGTGGGAGACACAACCTTTATCACAGCATCGGATACCTTAAGTTCTCTGCCTGGATCTGAAGCCTTTCTCAAAACGTACACATCGTTCCTTCCTTTTCAAACTTACATAGGCCAAGCGGGGCTAGACCAACCTTCTTTTTCCTAAGTTTCTGCTGAGAACATCTGTCTCCTAACCTTTGACCCTTAAATGTGATCTAGCTTGGTTCCTGGCTTGTTTCCTGGAAGTTAACTAAAACAATGAAAAGCCTCATGTAAGCATTTTTAACAGCGTTATCTGCTCACAAGACATATGGCCTCGGTGCATCCTTATCCTGACACATGCTCACTGAAGTGTGAAACCAACCTTTGTTCTACATACATCCTCATCTGTTTAGGTCACTGGGTTAAAGTTAACCTCTATATTACTTTAAGCTACACTATTATATATAAGTGATTATATTTCCATAACACTGTTATCCTATAAGAATGTCAGAATGTTCTCTGAATTAAAGATTAAAGATTACCCTCCATCACACCACTTCACACAAAACCTTTCAGCAGTCACCACACCTCACTTATGTACCATTTACGCCATACTCAGATGTCTATGCTGTAAAAAAGTTCCTATTTTTAATCTGAAAGGAAAAGCAAACCCTCATTTTGTTTTATCCAGTTGTTACAAATCCTGATCCAGTTTACTGCAACAGATATACGTGGCTTTGAATCCTTAACAAACCTACCTGACACACCAATGGTTTTAAAGTAAACTAAATATGCAATAAGTTACCCTCTGTTTATCTCTGTTTTATCCAGTTTTTTGTAGTTTATGTAGTTTTTCTGTTTAATTTAACATTCACTTTATTGTCCTGCTCAAACTGTTTAAGCCTTTTTCCAAGAACCCCCTCATATCATCTATCTATAGCAGATACGTGGTGTCTGACACTTCGCTAATTAAATCTAATTTACAGTTCCGGTCTGTTTTGGGAGTCACTTAACAAACATTCCAGAGAGCCATGGGTAAGGTCTTTTGTGGGGGTTTTCTTTTTGTTTAAACAACCGTTATCTGATTTACAACGCAGTTACATACCTCCGTGGGGTCCTGCACAAGAATCCTTCCCTTAAATTACTTGTGCCAAGGGTTGATATAAAGTTTAAGATCTATATAACTTTACGATATAGTGTTATCATATAAATGTTTATGTCATATCCCTCTGCTTGGAACAAAATTAATTTTGTTACAAAACATTAACAATGAATAGTATTAGTCATCACAGGGAATCAATTAACTGCAAATAATTATCTGAATTGAAGTATGAAAACACTGCCTTATATCCTGGATTCAGATCAAAACTTAATGCAATTTCATAATCCCACAGATCTACAAGAAGTCCTCCAAAAGTTGTGTAAGATCAGTGTACCCATTGAAATAATGATTATTCTAATGTGCTCACAGCAAGTTGATGGTATGAGAATGCTGACTGTTCCAAGGTACTTACATACTGATAAAATATGGGGTGTTACCTGAATAAAACACCTGGTAACGGCAAAGTCTGGTGAAAATCTGATAAGTTTTAGCATGCAACAGTTATATTGTACAATAGAAAAATCTCAATACTTGAGAGCTATTTAAGAAATAACCTAACAGATCCGTTTAACCTATGTTGTTTAAAAACAGAATGTCCCAAGCAGGACACATCTGTGCTTACCGAGAGGCCCATGTAATAAACCTGTCCCCTCAGGACGTTGCAACCCCCCTTGTGGAAATTTATGACATGCAGTTGTTATCTAGAACTCACAGAAACCTAAGTAGAAGTGGAGCACGTGAAAGTATTCCCACCCCTGTGGATTGTCTGCCCATAGAAGATATGGTAAAATACACCTGCTGCTATTTAATTATGAGCAATATGGTCCTGGACATAATAGAATTAAAACTCATGTTTAAAAGGAACACATCAAAACAGCAAAAAATTTAATAGAAATTAGAATATTTTTCAAAACCGCAAACCTGTGCACTGGGATACGCTCAATTCGGCTGCCTTAAGAAATGTTTTACCCAACTCCAGTTCCACTTGCCTAGGAGCTCAAACATGGAGACACAGAAAAAATATTAGAAATCACATTCCATAAAATTTGGTCAGAAGAATATTGCTAGAAATAACAGTCTGAATTACCTTAACAAAAAGTCTGTTATCAGTCTGTGGTCCTTGAGATGGACTGGACTGACATGTTCAGCAGATCAGGCAGAAAAGAGATTGGAGTTTAGACGTCGCACTCACAGCTTCCATGTGTGGAACTCCACATTTCGTCCCCCACGTGTTGCAATGATTCGCTGTCGATGCACCTCAGTGACAAAGTTCTGGTCCACGACTCAGAAACTGGATGAGACATTCAACTCCAGTGTATGCAGACAGTCATTTTTCCTTGACAGCTTAGGATCTGTGCTGTTCATAGGCGTTGGCCATCGTTCCAGGGTGAGGAAACATTGTTCATGGGAGCGTTATCCCCTTTCTGGGGCACTGACCTTCTTGAAGGTGAGGTGGTATTGGGACTTCTTGCCAGGATTTAGTGATGTGAAACAGTCCTTGGCCCAGTGTCCAGCGTAAGCAACTGTCCCAGATGTGATGGGTGCCCCACGACACACATATCGGCTGTAAATGCTCAGTTTTATTCTTCCAACCCCGAATCGGCACCGGTCTGCGTCTCATGTCAGACGTGTCCATACTCCAGAACGAACAGACCTGCAACAAAATTAAGATA
Organism: Fundulus diaphanus; assembly: GCA_037039145.1. Classification (NCBI taxonomy): domain Eukaryota; kingdom Metazoa; phylum Chordata; class Actinopteri; order Cyprinodontiformes; family Fundulidae; genus Fundulus; species Fundulus diaphanus. The sequence goes on from CM073133.1 coordinate 3,570,793, forward strand.
GAAAAAGAAAAACAGGGGGGAGGGAGCTCCCCCACCTTAAATTAAAATAGAGACAGTTCTCGATGGAATCAGCTGCTTACTCTCACTCCTTCCTATGTTGTTTTCCAATAACTGTAATTTTACCAACTTTTAGTAATTAACAAACTCAAGCATTGTGTATCACCCTTCCTTTGAGTCACAGGCAAATGGTGTATCAAATATTGTCTCAGCGAGCATATCAAGATTAAAATCATCAGCTGAGATATTGAAGAGGGCACGTTTTTTTTTAAACACTATTACTCTAAATAATTCCCCTAAATTGGACTGATTTATGTAGGATCCACACCTGTGTGTTAGATCCAGCCTACTGATTTTTTTCAGAAGATATCGAGAGTCCCAGGCAAACTCAGGAACCTTCTGCTAAAGTGTATAAAGAAAATGCTGTGTAACTCCATCTATCAAGGAAAAAAATATAAAAAACACCAAAGGTACATTTTAAAACAGCTCTAAAATCAGTTATGCGCCTGTGTTTAGTAAATTGTTAAGTCAAATACTGCCGGCCACAAACAATCACCAGCAACTGATGTTGAAAAGTTCATTCACCAGAATTTGCACATTACCAAATGAACAAAGAAAAAGATTCCTCGGGCTCTAAATTACTGTGTAACAAGGGCATCTGCATTTTGTGGGACTATGAAAATGTGATTACATATAATGAATAATTTGGGGACCGTCCTGTGATGATCCCGTAATATTTTCTATTTCTACTAGGTTCTGGCGCTCTGCAATATCAGTATTTATACTAAAACAATGCAAACCAATAACATTGGTCATAGATTCCTCAATTTTAGCTGCTTCATTTGAGGATAACTGCAAAACTGACTCATGACTAAATACAGTGTTAACAAAATCTGTCAAATTAACCGCAATATCCGTTTGCACACACTATTAAGGTACAGTTTAACCTTACTTTTAACTCTGTTTAGTTCTGCTTAATGTGGTTTTCCCAGGCCTGCAAATGAGCAAAAGTTTATAGGGTGGCTATTTCCTGCTCCCTATTAATCAGCTAGATTTAAGTCTGATGAATTATATTTATTTATTTATCTATTATAACTAGGGCTATCAAACAATGAAAACCATTTAATCACTATTTAATCGCAAATTATATTTCATGTCTGAAAGTATATATATTCATTAGGCATTTTAAAACGCTATTTTGCAATAGATAATGCTAGTTAAAATTACACTCTAACAGAAGGCATTTTCCCTTTTTTGTGTTTTCCCAATTTATATTGCCTCAAACAGATGTTCAATGTTCTGCCAAAGTTTTAACAACTTTTCCAAACTTCTAACCACTTTCTAACTTTTAGGCTACAGTTCAAAATAAAAAGTTTTCTCCAAAACTCACCAAACTGCAGGCCGTGGTCTCTCTCCAATGCAACTCACCCAATCAGCTTGCAGCCAATACCTCAAACGTTTTACTGCATTGAAAGTTCTCCTGCACTTCAACAAACATTATTAATGCATCGACCTTTTTTCTAATGATTTCCAAATTCCCCTTAGTTTTTCACCCATATTTTTACTTATCACTTTTACTTAACAAAATTAAACTGCACCCCAGTCACCGCTCTTATCTTTAGGCCCACGCACGCGGAGAAATTCACACCCTCATGAAGACACACACACACACACACACCCACTCTCCGCTGAGTTGCAGGGTACAACCAATCTCTCCTTCTCTCAAAACCATGGATCCCATATTACCGAGACATTCAAAACATCAGACAAGACATAACAAACATAACATTTAAGACAGACAGCCTTGCGCGCGCAGAGGGTCTTCTCCTTTTAATACCCTTCCACTCGACGAAACGTTTCCTTATGTTAAAATCTCCTCGTCTGATCGTCGTGTTCTCGAAAAACCCCGTTTTTCGAAAACTAGAAAACAAACTTCTATTTGTTTCCCTGGGGCCCCTTTTTTTAATCTCTTATCTTTCTTTCTCTATTACAAACCTATCCCCTGCTTCTTTATGAGTGTCCCAAGTTCTCAAGAGGTAGCGCAACACCTCAGCCATAAAATGACCAGTTTGACAGTCTGGTTGTCGTTGGCCAATCCCCGAACATATCCCTTTTTTTTTGTCTATGTTTTTATCTTTTTTATTTCGTTTTATTTTATTTTTCGCCTCACCATTTCAAGGCTTCTTGGCATTTAGTTTAATATCCAATTCTAAGTTTTTCTGACGTAAACAAACACATAAATCCCATTCAATCATTTCTCGGTTTCAACATAAATTCCATTCAAACCTAGTTATACCGTTCAGCCTCTGATATTTTGAGAAGAAAGCGTCTCATTTACAGCAACACTTGATTTAGCCTACATCTAATCTTTAGCCAATAGGAGAATCAAAATCTCCTTACTTTTTTTCGGGTCGACCCTGTTTTGCTGTAAGTGATTACTTCTTCGTGCCCAAATTCAAAATGTTCCTCCACTTTAATGTCAAAATCCGGGTCACGGCTGACCAAATTGTGATTTATTTATTATTGGCCTAATCCTGCTTCGCTACTAAAGGCCCATTTTTACCCCGGTTTAAGATTTGACAATAAATGAGGAATCATTGATCAGAGGTAGAACGATTTAAATACATATTTAATTCATAGAAATTAAATATGGAGACAGAGTACATACCATTTACAAGATGTTGTTCTCACCGCGGTGGATAAGTCTGTCTGTCTGAAGTAAGTTTTACCAAGACATTCCTTTTATCAACTTTAAAACTCCTCCTGCAAGCTCAGAGGGAGGATGACTGACCCCCTCTCCTGCTGACCACCCCCTCAGGGCAATAAAACTCCATGTTTATCTTACGCTGGAGCAGGAAAGGACAGACCCAGCTCTGCTTTCCTCAGTAACCCTAACTAAGATATATTTTTAATTCTCAACAATATATATATATATATATATATATATATATACATATATATATATATATATGATGAAAATGACACATTTACAACAAATATTGCACAACTCATAGTTTTAACAAAAAATAAACATTAACAGATCGAACAAAACTTTAACAATGGATAGCGAATGGAGAGAGCAGCAAATCTCTATTAGGTGTTTTATATCAAAAACCTGCATCAGTCGATCACTAATATGCCAAATAAATAAAAAATAAAGATTTTAACACTTTAAATACAGAAGACATTTATTCAAGTTATATTTGCACAGGATGTTTTCTTAAAATATAACATTATAAAGCTCCAAAAAAAATAAGATGTGAGAAGACTGAAGTGAATTCCAGTGAACCCCATTTGGTCCATTAATCAGATTAAAGACTCTTAATTGGTTCATTTTTAGCACAACAAACATCTTATTTAAACTATTGGCAGAAAAATATTCTTATGAATCTCTGCTTCAGGCTTTGTTACTCACAGTCAATCAATGACATCAATAACCTCTTGACAATTAGTGAGAAGGATGAGCCTGTCTCTCCCCACACAGTTTATTCTTGGAGGCATGGATGACAAACAAACTCTAAGATCATCTTCCACTTGTAAACCAGCTCTGCATTTGTTCTTCATTACAGTCAGAGCTGAAAATGTTGATCCACAGAGGTAAGTGGTCAGAAACGGCAGCAATATTTTCATGGCCTCAGCAGCCAGTTCAGGATACTCATGTGAGAGGGAGGCCCAAAAGTCTGCATGACTTTCCTGCTGGAATCTGGCCTTCAATGTTCTGTCACAAGATAACTCCAAGAGCTGTTCTTGTTTTACCTGTTAAGACATTTCTTGTTGCAGCAGGTGAAAATGGATCAGCACCCAGTCCCAGGCATCAGTGTTCACATCAGAGAAATATGAGCTGAAGTGCTCACACAGCGATGTTAGGTGTGAAGTCACAACATCCCTCACAATAGCAACAGACAGCTTCTCATTGTTTAAAAAGTCCATCAGTTGGGGAAACATGTCTGTTATTCCATCTTGTATTTTTCTTCATAAAGGTGGTGATTTTGTCTATAACTACAAGAATAGATGTGTAGCCTCCTTGGATGGAGAGGTTGAGGCTGTTCAATATGATGAACATGTCTAAGATCGGCTAACTTGGCGATGCAGTCTGGATCATGTCAGAAATGTCCAATGTCCGGTTTCTCCTCATAAATTCAGGCATTTCTCTGTGTAGGTCAAAAACTCTGCAACACTTTCCCGCTGCCCATGTTCTCACTAAGACTAAGAAAGTAGAGAAGATCTCAGAAAATAGACTTAAATACTTGTGTTAGTCAATAAAATTCCTGAACGGCTTAGCCCATAAATACATCAGAGACTAGTTATCAGCATATCAGTGACAAGTGAATTTCTCTACTGTGAGATCAATTAAGTCTTATCAACCCTCCAGACCACTAAGGACTTCTGCTTCAGACCTAATCTGGTAACTGGTTTGTACTTGTATAGCACTTTAACTAGTCCGACGACCCCAGAGTGCTTTACAAGTTGTAACAAGTTGGCTTCCTATATTCTACCAACTGGAACAAACTTCCAGACGACTGTAAAAAGTGCTTGAAACCATGAGTTCTTTTAAATCAAGATTATAAGCTTATTAGTTTAGGACTGACTTTGATTGTTCTAGTTAAGCTTTAAAGTGAAATATGTTTAAATTTGTAGTCCAATTGTTTATAAAATCATTAATACTTGCTGTTACTTATCCTTTTCCTGTTTTATTTTGTTTCACTTTTCCTACATTTGATTCAAACTATTTGTTTACATTTTTATTTTTCTACTTTTTAATCATCAGAAATCAACAGAAATGCTTCTGTCCTGTATGGATTCTCATGTGTCTGCTTAAATATGATTCGGAGCTAAAGCTTTTTTCGCATCGATCACAACGGAAAGGCTTCTCTCCTGTATGAGTTCTCATGTGTCTGTTTAAATGTCTTTTATAGCTAAATCTTTTTCCACATAGATCACAACAGAAAGGCTTCTCTCCTGTATGGATTCTCGTGTGCCTGCTTAAATATGATTCGGAGCTAAAGCTTTTTTCGCATCGATCACAACGGAAAGGCTTCTCTCCTGTATGAGTTCTCATGTGTCTGTTTAAATGTCTTTTATAGCTAAATCTTTTTCCACATAGATCACAACAGAAAGGCTGCTGTCCTGTATGGATTCTCATGTGTCTGATTAGAGTGGCTTTATCGCTAAATCGTTTTCCACATAGCTCACAACAGAAAGGCTTCTCTCCTGTATGGATTATCATGTGTGTGTTTAAATTTGATTTAAAGCTAAAGTTTTTTCCACATAGATCACAACAGAAAGGCTTTTCTCCTGTGTGGATTCTCATGTGTGTCTTTAAAGCGTTTTTTCTAATAAATTTGCGACAGTCTTTGCAGCTAAGCTTCACTCCTCTGTGGTCTTTCCTACATGACTCCACATTTTTCTTCTCTGCAGAACATTTCTTAGATCCAGAGTCTGACAAGTGTTTCAGCTCAGAGAGAGAGTGGTCTACATCACTGTCTTCTTCATCCTCCTCAGTATCTTCAGTCTTTAAAGAAATGGAAGCATCTCCATGATCTTGTATCCTGATGGATTCTCCATCATTCTCTTCTGGAAGCTCTCTGCCTTTAATTTGGTCTGGATAAACCTGTGAGAGCAGCAGAGACTGTTCATCCTCCAGACTCTTTATGGAAGGAGGAGCCACTGGAAACCTGATGGCATTAATCACCTCCTTCCCATTGAGCTGCTCTCCTGGCAGACTGATGTAGACTCCCTTCTGTTCCTCCTTGATGTGGGGGGGCTTTGGGTCATGCAGGTCATCAGGAGGTCTGTGGTCTAAAGAAGCTTCTTTAACAATCAGCTTCTGCTGAACATCTGCAGGAAACAATGAAACACATTATGCACATTAGAAAGTATTTGGATCTCAGCCTGAACTGAGGCACATTTTAATAAAGATATATTTAGGTAATTTAGATTAAATTCTTTAACAGAACATGCAGAACAGTAAAATGACATGACTGTTGTAACCCCTGCAAAAACTCAGTTCTTTGTAGAGCTACCCTTTTTTTACCTTAAAGCGCTGATGACACAATATTGACCTTTTCAGCCATGCTTTAAACAAGATGTTAGGCTTTGTCCAATCTGCCTAATGTGTCTATGTTCACACATATGGTGCACCGGATTATAAGGCGCACCATCAATTTTTGAGAAAATTTAGGGACTTATACGCTTTGTGTGCCTGGATTCTTGTCAGCAAGCATGAGGGAGGGAGCCTTTAGTTGGCTGCACTTTTATACGCCTATATTTCAATTTTACGGTGTGTGTGCGCTGAGCCCCCCGCAGTGTTCTGTTCATTTGGTAGATTCAGGGTTTAACTGTTTACTGTAAATTATGTGATTCTGTCCGTGTTTCAGCATCATGTAAATTACAGGCCACAGCTACTAGCTACTTTATCGATACCTTATAGATTACATAGTCCTAAGAATCTGAGACAATGTCCTTAGCTCTGAAACACCAGCTTTATTGAGTTGTAGGTGCATGAAGTAGGAAGCTGATGCTGGTTGTTGCATAAGTGATGCACACCGCAGATGTACGCCGTTTATAAAGCCAATGGTTTGTTTTTGGTTTTTTTGGGGGGTTGGGGGGGGCGTGTTTTATCTTCCTGGGTGGGTCTCAGTTTACTTTGGCGGGCTGCTGAAGTGAATCTATCTATGGGAAACTCTGAAATTTCACGCACACTGGCGTTACGTGAGCACGTCAGAATTTTTGGCATGAGGGACAATAGATAAGGTGAAACCCTCAGAACTTGACAGAAACAGGGATTTTATTTATTTATTTGGTTTATTTTGGTCATTTTACTGGTCACTTTAGTTTATTCTTTTTCAGTATTTAATAACATAACTCAGGTCTCTTAAGTTATTTTTCTTAAAAAAAATTCTGTTATGGTTAAAAAAGTTGGTTAAATAAAGATTTAATTGGAATTCTGTGTTTGTGTTCTTTATTAAAATTAAATAATTTAGCAATATCATAAAATGTCCAGGCAGAGCTGCACATAAAATATAGTTTTAAATATTTTCAATAATTATCGATATTGATCAATATGCATTTTTTTTATCGATACGATTTTTTTCTATATCGTCCAGCCCTAGTTGAGAGTGCACATAGCAACCAGCCATTACACGTGCAACAGATACGATATGACCGACTTTTCCGCTGTTAAACTATCACAAGAGGATGTTCAGGCGCCCATTTTACTGGTAGAACTGTGGAACAACATACCAACGTTCAGCTCAAACGATGGCTTGAGTGTCGAGGGCTTAGAAAGACTGGAAAAAAAAAATTCAATAAGATTTATTGTGGTGTAGTATATAAATAGTTTTGAATGTTAAAGAAATGCTAAAGAACTGTGCGTCTCATGACGTCACAAGTACGCTTCTGTTCCAATACACCATACGTGCTGCGTGCTCGCGTTCTTGTCAAGTCCGATCTTCCAGGAATACACAGGTACAGGGGTGCAGATGAAGGCAGGAGCTGACAGCCTGGAGAGAGAGTCCAAACGAAGCTGGGAGGCTTGGCACTGGACAGAGCTTTCTCAGAGTGACTAGTCAGGTTAGCAGTTCTCAGGAGACACCAGGACAAAGGCAGAGCTTCACCAGGAACTAGCAATATAAACAAAGTCTTTCAGAGAGACTGGCAGGACTGACCTTAAATGAGAAAGCAAATCAAATCTTCCAAAGCAAAAACGAGGACTGGCATGGAGAGGGTGTAGAACGATGACGGACCGGCAAAGTAGTGACAGCAGAGTGAGGCTTAAGTAGGGAGGCTGGCAGGTGAAATGAGTCTGGCTAATTAGTGGCTGGCAGGTGTGACTAACTGCAGTGGAAGAGAAGCCTGAAGTGAGGGGAAGGAGAAACTAAAAACAATAAATAAAGTCAAACCCTAACTAAAACTAAAACAAGGTGGAAAAACCGAAAACCAATGGCAACACAAGCTGAATCAAAACTAAACCATGACATTACCCCCCCCCTCAAGGCCGGTCTCCGGACGGCCTAACAAACTAAACAACCACCAACCCAGGGTGGGTGGAGGGAGGTACGGATGGCGGGCAAGAGTCAAACCAAACTGATCGGACCAGGGTGGGTGGAGGGTGGTACGGATGGCGGGCTAAAAAAACAAAAAACTACCCACTCAGGGCGATCCAAGACAAAATAAAAAACGAAAGCGGACTAAAGGGGTTTCTAACAACAAAAAGTGGCTAACGGGCAAGACTAGACGTACAAATGCTGAAGGGAAGGAACGGGCGTACGAAACGCCAGAGGGAAGGAACGGGCGTACGAAACGCTAGAGGGAAGAACAGGCGTACGACAATGCCAGAGGGAAGAACAGGCGTACGACAACGCCAGAGGGAAGAACAGGCGTACGACAACGCCAGAGGGAAGAACAGGCGTACGACAACGCCAGAAGGAAGAACATGCGTACGACAACGCCAGAGGGAAGAACATGCGTACGACAACGCCAGAGGGAAGAACATGCGTACGACAACGCCAGAGGGAAGAACATGCGTACGACAACGCGAGATGGAAGAACATGCGTACGACAACGCCAGAGGGAAGAACAGGCGTACGACAGAGCCAGAGCCCAAAACACACGCTGGAGCACGACTGACGTACAGAAACGCTAGGGGAACCCGCCGGGACGTGAGGGAAACGCCGGGGCTTGGGGAAGAGAACGCCGGGAAGGCGTTCTAACACGCCAGGGAACAAAATAAATCCAGAATACTAGGGAACGGAGGGCGTCCAAACACGCCAAGGGACTAAGGAACTAGGAGGCCAAAACAAAACCCAAGGAAGCTCGAACCAGCCAAAGCTAAGGAGCATGAAACAGCTCAGGACCAGGGGTCAGAAATCTAAGCGAGCGCTAAGACCTAAGGAGCGCTGGAAACTAAGAGCGCAGGACAAAAATAAAGAATCAAACCAAGAACTAGAAAATAAAGGCAAAACTAGAGCAGGGATAACACCACAAAAGAAAAACTAAGGCTAACCATTAAATCAAAACATTAAAGCAGAAAATGAAACTAAAGCTAAACTACAAATAAAGGAAAAAAAAAAACTAGGACTTGAACAAGTACACTAACGTAACAACCAGAGAGCTAAAGCTAAAAGACAAAGCTAAGCAAACCTAGAAAACTAAGGCAAAATCTAGAATCCTAGAACAGAGCAGGGAAAACAAAAGCAAACAAAGTCTAAGAACTCTAAGAAAACGAAGAACCCCTAACTAATTCCAAACTGAGGAATACTAAATAACTCTAAACTAAGGCCGAGCTTTAACAAAATAAACAGAAGGCACTGGCCTTAAGGGCGCAGGCAAAAACGGCTGCTAAGCAAAAGAAAAGTCTTCGTGGAGGTCGTCCTGGATGAGGCAGGCGGCGGAGCAGCATCGCCCGACTAAACCCTCGAGGAGGGCGGCCCCGACGAGGCAAAGTCAAGCGGCCCGGAGACCGTGGTCGGCGGCTCCGGCCGAACAGAAAAGTCAAAAGCGGGCGCCGTGGTGGACGGCCCCGACGAGGCAAAGACGAGCGGCCCGGAGTCCGCAGTCTGCGGCTCCGGCCGAGCAGGAAAGTCAGAGGCAGTCGCCGTGGTGGACGGCCCCGACGAGGCAAAGTCAAGCGGCCCGGAGTCTGCAGTCTGCGGCTCCAGCCGAACAGGAAAGTCTGGTGCGGGCGTCGTGGAGGACGATCCCGGCACGACGAACCAGAAACAGGAGTAGCACTAACTAAGGCCTCGGCCTGAGGCGAAACTACTCCCTCGGAGGCCTCGGCCTGAGGCGAAACTACTCCCTCGGAGGCCTCGGGCTGAGGCAGGGCGGCTCCCTCGGAGGCCTCGGGCTGAGGCAGGGCGGCTCCCTCGGAGGCCTCGGGCTGAGGCAGGGCGGCTCCCTCGGAGGCCTCGGGCTGAGGCAGGGCGGCTCCCTCGGAGGCCTCGGGCTGAGGCAGGGCGGCTCCCTCGGAGGCCTCGGGCTGAGGCAGGACGGCTCCCTCGGAGGCCTCGGGTTGAGGCAGGACGGCTCCCTCGGAGGCCTCGGGCTGAGGCAGGACGGCTCCCTCAGAGGCCTCGGGCTGAGGCAGGACGGCTCCCTCTGAGGCCTCGGGCTGAGGCAGGACGGCTCCCTCGGAGGCCTCGGGCTGAGGCAGGACGGCTCCCTCGGAGGCCTCGGGCTGAGGCAGGACGGCTCCCTCGGAGGCCTCGGGTTGAGGCAGGACGGCTCCCTCTGAGGCCTCGGGCTGAGGCTCGTCGGCCGACGGATCTATTTTCTTGGCGGCTGGCAGAGCGGAGCCTTCGGAAGGCCGGCAGAGCGGAGCTTTCGGCGGCCGGCAGAGCGGAGCTTTCGGCGGCCGGCAGAGCGGAGCTTTTGGGTGGAGGCGGAACCATCTCCCCGGCTACCTCGGAAACCGCCGGGCTACAGGCTTCAGGGAGCGCCGCCGGGCTACAGGCTTCGGAGAGCGCCGCCGGGCTACAGGCTTCGGAGAGCGCCGCCGGGCTACAGGCTTCGGAGAGCGCTGCCGGGCTACAGGCTTCCTCGGCGGCCTTGGACTGAAGCAGAGTAACTCCCTCGGCGACTTTGGACGGAGGCGGAACATCATCCTCGATGGCCTCGGACGGAGGCAGAAGAGCTCCCTCTTAGACCCTTACACGCCGGCGTCTACGCCGGGAGGAGCCAGATGGCGTAGCAGAGGCTGCTTTGGAAGCAGCAGCAGACCCACGGGGAAGAAGGTCGTCCCGGTCACCGTAATAGAAACTCCACAGCGGTTCCTCCTCGACGTGTGGGGCTCGGATAGGTGGAGCGTTGAGCTTTACTCGGGGGACCAGCTGTGAGTCATAGAGGTGACGACCGAGACGACAAGACGCTGAGCGGCTTCTCTTCTCGTGCTCCGGGGTAGCCGAAACAACGCCCACATAAAACATCTGGGGAGTGGAGTCGGCCTTGATCGGAGGCGCAGGATCCTGGACAGAAGCCGCCTTGGCGTACCTCTCTCTTCTCAGGCGTTCGCAAATGTCCAGATATGCGCGGACCTCCGGGGTGTCAGCCCCCGCAGGTAAGTCCCATGTGGTGTCTGGGTTCATCCTTTGGCCGGTCCGTACTGTCAGGATTTGTCTTTGACGAACCCAGAACCACACACACAGGACTAAAGTTGAGGAGTTTTATTGACAGGTTTGATGGGATGGTGGGTGATGTAACCAGTAATCCAGGAATACACAGGTACAGGGGTGCAGATGAAGGCAGGAGCTGACAGCCTGGAGAGAGAGTCCAAACGAAGCTGGGAGGCTTGGCACTGGACAGAGCTTTCTCAGAGTGACTAGTCAGGTTAGCAGTTCTCAGGAGACACCAGGACAAAGGCAGAGCTTCACCAGGAACTAGCAATATAAACAAAGTCTTTCAGAGAGACTGGCAGGACTGACCTTAAATGAGAAAGCAAATCAAATCTTCCAAAGCAAAAACGAGGACTGGCATGGAGAGGGTGTAGAACGATGACGGACCGGCAAAGTAGTGACAGCAGAGTGAGGCTTAAGTAGGGAGGCTGGCAGGTGAAATGAGTCTGGCTAATTAGTGGCTGGCAGGTGTGACTAACTGCAGTGGAAGAGAAGCCTGAAGTGAGGGGAAGGAGAAACTAAAAACAATAAATAAAGTCAAACCCTAACTAAAACTAAAACAAGGTGGAAAAACCGAAAACCAATGGCAACAAAAGCCGAATCAAAACTAAACCATGACAAGAACAATATCATGTTTAAACCAGTTTTGTATAAAGAAAGTCTTGTTTCTATGTATGATGTGCATATTGTTCCAGATAAAACATTTATGAGGGGAGAAATTGTGTTTGTATAAAAGCGACCAGCAAGTTAGAGCCTGTTTATGGAAGTTTGATTGGCAGTCTGTTGATGGAGTACGGGCACTGAAGCAAGAATGTGATTTTACCGAGTTTTTCAAAGATGAAGTTTGGAACAATGTTCCACAGACTGTTTGGATTTTTCAGGAATCTTTTAAACCAGTTGATTTTTAATATCTCATTAAAAAGAGAGAAGTCGATTACCGATAAACCCCCTTCCTCAATTTTATTAGTTAAGATGTTTTTCTGATTTTATGGGGCTTCTTCCTCCATATAAAGTTATATAATAGCTTGTCTAGATTAGCACAGTGAACTTTAGGTATTTCTATAGATGTAAATAAATATGCTGCTCGTGAGAGACCTTCTGCTTTAGAAAGCAGAACCCTGCCAAATGTAGATAAATCTCTTGTAAGCCAAGAATCAAATTTTTTATTAATAGAGTTGTACAGTAAAGAAAGATTACTCTCTGTCATTACATTGTGATTATGACTTAATTTAACTCCAAGATAGGTTACTAAGTTCTTTGTATTTATCCCGCAAATTTGACCCGAGTGCTTATTTTTAAGAGAAAACAGCTCACATTTTGATAGATTTAGATTCAAGCCTGAGCTCTTTGAGAATTTGTTCACAACCTTTAGTGCATCTCCTATTTGGGATTCATTTTTTAGAAACAATGTTGTGTCGTCAGCCAGCTGTGATATCTTTATTTCTCTTTCATTTAGTGTAATTCCTTTGAATGGACTCTTGTGAATTAGGTTACATAGAATTTGAGCTACAATTAAAAATAGAAGAGGCGATGTGGGGCAGCCTTGGCGGATACCTTTCTTTATGTAAAATCTAGGTGAGGTTCCATTCGCCAATTTAATACAGCTGTTTCCTCCCATGTACAGAGTTTTCACAGCATTAATAAAAGTCTGACCAAAATCAAAGAAGTTTAAGGAGTCAATAATAAATTTGTGGCTTACCGTGTCAAACGCTTTTTGAAAGTCTAAGAATAAGATAAGCTGTTCATCTTTTAGAAAGTCTTTGTGTTCTATTAGATCCAGCACTAAGCGAATGTTATTGGCTATGTGACGCTCTTTCATGAAACCAGATTGGCAATCGTCAATTAAAGTGTGTAATTTAGATTTGAGACGTTTTGCTAAGATAGATGCTAGTATCTTATAGTCATTATTTAGCAAAGTAATGGGTCGCCAGTTTTCAATTAATAGAGAGTCTTTGTGAGGTTTTGGAATAAGTGTTATGACGCCCTGCCTCAGAGAGCGAGGAAGCTCCCCTCTGTTCAGAGACTCTTTGAAGACGGCCAGAAGAAATTTACCTAATGACTCAGAGAAGCATTTATACATCTCGGAAGTCAGACCATCACAGCCTGGTGATTTATTGTTCTTTAATTGAGTTATTGCCCAATTAATCTCTTCAAGAGTTATGTCCTGACAACAGATATGATTATATTCTTCATCTACATATTTAGGTGGGTTGATAAGGCTAAAGATGTCATTTGGGTCTTTAAGATTATTGTCTTGTGAGTAAAGTTTTTCATAGAAAGCCGATATATAGTTTGAAATAACTTTACTGTCCTCGCTAATTTTTTCTCCAATTTTAAGTTTTCTTATAACATTGATTTTTTGTCTTCTTTTTTCCATGGAAAAGAAGTATTTGCTGTTTTTCTCTCCCTGTTCCATCCAGTTCCTACGTGACCTTAGAAAAGCTCCTTTTGCTTTGTTCTCATATAAAACTAGTTGGTTTTGTAAGTCTAATAAGGCATTATTATCTTCTTGGCTCAGCTGTTCTTTTTCAGTAAGCATGTTAATATTGTTGATTAGCGTGTATGTTACAATCCTCTTTTTGTGTGCCACTATCTTGCCATAACCCGAGCAGACGCTTCTAATTTTATATTTGAGAAGTTCCCACGAAGTCCCAAAATGATTCCCTTTTCTTGCATCTTCCCATTGTTCTGAGATAAGGAGTTCTATTTGCATTTTTAGTTCCTCATGAGACAGTAGAGATTATTTAATTTCCAATAACCACTAGAAAATTTCCCCCTTTGTTCCTTGCTGTTCTGAATAGATAAAGAAATGGCCTTATGGTCTATTAGAGCAGCCGGAGAAATAGAGCATGACTCAACAGAGGGCTCTAAGTCAGCCGAGATCAACCAGAAATCTATCCTGGATTGTAGCGTATGGTTTCTATTACTCCAAGTAAATGTTTTTAATAATGTATTTTTTTCCCTCCATATATCAATGAGATCCAGTCTTTTTGTAAAGTCAATTTGTTTTTTTGAGGTTGGAGCTAGTTTTGGCGGGCATCTGTCTAATTGGTTATTCATAACCATATTAAAGTCACCGCCATATTAAATTACCTTAGCTGCAGGATATTTATACATCAACTCATTTAACACCGAGTCCAGTTCCTCCAATAGTTTTGAATTTTGTGAGAGTGAGCAGAACCCATAGATGTTGCCTAAAATAAAAAAAGCATCTTCCAAACAGGTAATAGTAATAATCCAGTGACCATTGGTATCCCTAACAGTATTAACGATCTTTCCTTTAAATTTATGAGTGAGAATAGCAACCCCTGCTGAGTGATTGGATCCGTGAGTCAGCCAGATGTCCTCTCCCCATTGACTCTTCCATAACTTTTCGTCCTCTTTGAATGAATGAGTCTCTTGGATGAAAATAATATCAGCATCGTAGTCCTTACAAAAAATAAAAACAGCTTTTCTTTTAACAATGTTACGTAGTCCTCTGGCATTTATAGAAAGTAGTTTCATCAGTCTCTAAAGAACAATTCTCTTTACGAGAGAAAAAACAACCTAAGCAATAACAGCTTCTGCCTCTTTAAAGTAGATCTGGAACATTTTAAAGCAATTGGAAAGTGCTTGTGTTATTCATGAATGAACGGGTTAATATAATGTGTAATATAAAATTTGTTAGTTATTATTAATATATAATAGAACCTTGAGAGAGGATGGAATTCAATCCTCTGAATATATATAGGCAACACAGGTATTAGAACAGGTGCTCTTACCCTTTTAGAACAGCCATAGAAAGATCGGGCACAGGTTCAGAGATTACAACAAGTTCCTGGTGCAGCTCAGTAGGAACCATCTTAAAAGATCTCCGTATCCTCTATGAAGGCTCGGGTTCCTCTAAAAAAAGCTCGCTTTCCTTGTTTCCTGGCTTCTTCGATGCGGGGCCACAGCCTCTCTCGGGTTTTCTTGTCGGACTGAGTGAGATCCTCGCCAAAGCGGAGCCTCTTCTCTTTCAGGAAAGTGTGGTTTCGTGCATTTTTCCAGACGTCGTCCCTCGCTGTGCGGAAGGCAAAGAGGATGATCACGGAGCGAGGGTGTGTGATGCCGGCGTCCCTCCTTCCAATTCGGTGTACGACATCGATGGCTGGACTCATATGTTGGTTGGGGGCTATTTGCTGACAAATGTCAATCACTTTTGCTTTAACATTTTCCTCCCTTTCCTCTGGTAACCCACACAGTCTTAGAGACCATCTCCGTTTGTATCTTTCATTCTCAGTGAGCCGAGTTTCCATAAGTTTTATAGTTTTTTCATGACTGTTGCAAAGCTCAGATAACTTTTTGTTGTCATTTTTCAAAGCTTCAATTTCAGCGAAGGCAAAATTCAGGGAGGTTTTCAGTTCTTCGATACTAGATTTGTTATCTTTTACCATCAGTTCCAGGTTATCAGCTCTCTGGTTGACTGCAGCCAGAATGTTCGCCTGAAGATCCTCCAGGGACAAGTCGCTTCTTCCCTTTCTTTTTACTTTGAAGGCAGGGCTGGAAGAGGGGCTACCCACCGGTGTAGCAGCCTCCGAGTCCGTTGAGAAGTCGTCGTCCATTTTCCCGCCGTTGATTTCTTTTTGGCTAGCAATGTAATTGTGGTCCGTTAGCTTCAGCACTTGAGCTCTGTCTTTACGTTTCTGTTTTCTATTTTGCTTTTGTTCGGACATATTATGGCGAAAGAACTTTACCGACAGCAACAATGTAGTTCCTCCGTCGTTAATGGAAAAGTTGGGAGGACAGAAAACTGTTATTAAGCGAGCCGCTCTGTGGATGCGACCGAGCGCCGCTTCGCCATGTTCCCAGTTTGAAAATAATGGCGGACAATTCAGCCGAGACAGCCGGAGCTGCGACACCGCAATCATATAAATGTAAGTAATGGTGGTAATAGACCCCTTGCAACCACGTGACTCCGTTACCCAGAACCCCTTGCGTGGCGGCCATATTGGTTGGCATGCCATTTTCTACACAACGCACGATATTCAAGACACTGTACGAGTTTTTTCCCTTTTCGGGCCAATTCTTCAGTCGTGCAAGCATGTTTTGAATCGGGCCGAATTTCAGCTTGATCGTACAGGGGGGAGGAGGGGGGACTGGCTTCTCACGACTACCTCCCGATCAGGAATCGGACTATCGGTGAAAATCAAACATGTTTGAAATTCAGTCGGCTGTCGTGAGGTTTTCGTGAGCACATCCTGCTGTTCAAGCAGAGCTACGAGGGAGCGCCCTCCCCTCCTCTCCGTCCCCGCCAGGGGAGGGAGGTGAGCGGGCGTCCCTGAAGCGACCTCCGCCCGGCCCGCTTGCGGGGGGGTTGGGGAGGGCGAGCACTCCAGTCCGCGCCGGGCCGGGCGACCTGCCGTGCCGCGCGGCCGCCGGTGCGTCTCGTCCCTCCTCTCTCCCCTCTGTTCCCCCGATGGCCGGTGCCTCCTGCGGGCCTCGCCAGAGCTGGGCTCGACCCTCTGCTCTGGGTCCCTGTCACCCACCGTCGCTCGCCTGCCTCTGCCACCACAGCGAGCGTCGCACCGCACAGATCGTGAGCGGTGAACTTTTTAAACCCCGCGGTTCCGTCGCACAGTTTTTAGATGTATGTAAGTACCACGACTGAAAAACTCGTACAGTGTATGCCCGGTATTTGCGGACCCTTTGGCTCTTCCTGATAAGGATTTTTCTAGCAATCCCGATGATTGGCCATCAGTTTGCTGTGCGGATCTGGTGAACTACCTTGTGTTGTCACCCACCCCAACGTACAGTGGCGATCAGATGAAGGCGTACAAGAGTTTGGAAGCGCACAAACAGTTCACTGCCGGATGGATACGTGAACTCTGTTTTTTACCTGAATGATGTAGCAGTTGTCCGTGGAAGGGTGAGTTTAATGTTGTTTATTCTCATAACTTGGCTGCATATAGTCCGATAACATCTGACCCTAAACTGTAAACATTGCTTTGGCAACAGAGATGCAGTCTGTTTGCACCATATTGAACAATCAGTGAATAGTCTTTTGTATACATGCGAGTAATGAGGTAACTGGGCCAGTGCAGTGGTGGGCTGTCACGCTAGCGTGCCCACCAAGATGGAGGCGCGCACCCCCGATCACGTGACTGTGACGTCAGATGCAAGGGGTCTATACGAGGCATTGTACTCGATAGGTGTTTGTAAAATACACGAACATACCTCATGTTCAGCCAATATTTGGAGGATCCTGCGTTGATGTCGGAGGCGATGTAATTTCAACATGCTGTGAAAACGCCGGCATATATTTCTTGGCGGTCTGAAAATTTGCGGTCACGTGTGTTGCGTTCGTCACGTCATCCCGTCATTTCCGGTAAGCGTTTTAACATAAGTGTTCCTTTTGGAACACTACTAACGGTCGAAAGTGGGCACTACGGCAGTAAGTGGTCAGTGCACATCAGCAGTGCACTGACGGAAGTAGGCGGAATGAGACACAAAAAAGCTGATTGGTCCATCTACCGCCCCCTGCTGGACTGGAGTGGAGCAGCCGCTCGGCAGCAACAACAGACTCGGAACCAGAGCAGAACTTTTCTAAACTGTCATTAATGGAGCAGATATTAACCAGCAATACTTTTAACAGTAAACGTTTGTTTTAAGCTGTTTCAGTGTTTTTTCAGAGTCTTCCTGCTCACAGATATAAAATGTAGACGTTTCGTTGAGGGGGTTGAGCCGCTGATCGTCCGCCATGTTGGATGGGGAAGATCTTTTAATTAGTAAGAACATTACAACCAAAATAGAAACAACTAAGTATATGTTGTATGTTTGTAATGTTTAGATTTACATAAAATAAATAAAACAATAAGAGGAATATAATACTCAGTGGAGCAAATTTTATAAATAATGTTCAAATGTTAGGTTATAAATATAAGAATTAAAATAGGCTATGTTTACAGAAGGGAGATCGACTTAAATGCACTTTTTGATTGAAAATACAAGCTAAATTTACAAGGAAAAGATAAAGAATTAAAAAATAAATTTTAACTCATTTGCCCAGTGTAAAGAAGCGACCTCTATGTTAAATTTGGTTAATAAGAGTGTTAGAGCTATCACACCCTGCTGGCGGTGAAACACTTTTGGGGGCCCAGCTCTTTTCCCCTCAAGCGACCCCCACTTGTACTTTAGAGTGTTTTTGGAGATACGATACAAAACAGGAAGCTATACTCTATACTATATAGTCCGAGTTTCTGAATGAGAAATGTTTAAAGACACATCTGCGCTGACGGGCTCTTGATCTGACACAACGCAGGGAATAAGAATGTAGCAAGAGCCCCGGCTGATCCTCCCATAAGCGTTAGAAAGAAGTCTAGTTGCACGCCATGCAAGGGCTGATCACTTCCTCACATGTCATCAGTGAAATAATGTTTAGCACTGGGCTGCTGTCTGATAGATTGTGCCATAGCCTTGTGTTCCAGACTATCTAAGTGAGCATGCAGCTCCCAGGATAACTGTAGGAGCGCAAATGCATTGATTAGGTAATCAGCGTTCATGTCTATTTAAGGGGGGAACTTTTCTTTGATAGGTAGGTGTTCCACCCGGAAGGGGAAAACAGTTTTGACCGCTAAAAAAGATAAATACAAGCAAGCAAGTCTGCTTTCTATGTTGCCTGGAGATGTGTTCGTGTTATGATGGACATTTGACATGCAAAGAAGAAAATAAATGGACAAAGCGTTCAACATGCGCGTCAACTCTATTACCCCGGTGCAGCACCTCAGTGGCTTAAAGTATTGGCTTGGCCGCTACAATACAAGTCAAAATGGTGATTTCCAAACTGCCATACAAACTCAAGCAGCGATGGAGAACTGCTGCTCATGATATTTTGGAGACATACAACCAGAGAGCTCAGTTTATCGATGTGGTTGTATTTCTGGAGAAGCAGGTGAGGATTCTGTCTGACTCAGTCTTTGGAGACATTGGAGGATGCGTACCACAAAATATAGGTGGTTTAAGACCTTCCAGCAAGTTAAAGTTGCAGTCAAAGATCAGTGTGAAGGGAAGTAGTTTTGCCACTACAGCAACATCAGTGGATCCCTCTGAAGGTAAAGCTACGACAACGAAAAGAAGAAACAAAGATTCTTCTGTCATTGCTGTTCATGTGTAACCTGACAACAGCCAGCTGTATGTCGTTCCGCCTAGCTCCACTCACATACATCTGGGACACCGCCGGTAGAGAGTGATTTCTCCAACCAAATTTATGGTCTGGCCAATCAGGACGCAGGGCTGGAGTTTCATAGATGTGACGTAGTGGAGACGCGACCATGACGTGAGACTGTTTTGATAGCAATGGCGGCTAGTCGATGCTGCTATTTCTTCCGTGTTGTCCAATCTACCTAATATTGTTTCATTAAAAGAACATCAGAGAACGCCTCTGAAGGCTTTTGTTGGTGGAAACGATGTTTTCGCCCTTCTCTCGACCGGATTTGGCAAGTTTTGTTTTCCGGGACCAGCGGACGTGCCGACGCGGAAGCGCCCCGGAGCGGTTAGCGGTTAGCGCTAACTATGTTAGGAGGCCTTTAGTCCTCAACGCGGTCGGCCCGGAATCGACTCCGACCCGCGGCGCTTTGCCGCCTGTCTTCCCCCCTCTTCCGGTCAGCTCACTGTCAATAAAACGCATGCCACTAGAGCCGCAAACACATTATTATTATTATTTTTTTTTTTTTCCTGCGTCGCTATCATCAGCGTCACGGGTTAGCTTCGGTGTGAGTGGTTGAAATAGCACGTCAATAAAGATGACAGACAAGTGGCTTATCCAATCATATGCAAGAATTTTTGATAAGGCCCAGCCTTCTGTAAAGGCAATTCCTATGGCGGTGTCCCAGATGTATGTGAGTGGAGCTAGGCGGAACGACATACAGCTGGCTGTTGTCAGGTTAGTTCATGTGCTCATCTTTTGGAAAAATGTCAACAGTTTAAGGGGAAGAAACACAGAGAGAAGATTCGTTCAGACGTGGGCATACAGGGGCAGGGAAGGATCGTTGCATTTTATCTATCGTTCCAGTACAAATGAAGTCCTCCAAGGGAATTCAGGTCATACAAACATATGCATTTCTGGATCCAGGTAGCACGGCTACGTTCTGTTCAGAACATCTCATGCACAAATTGAACATCACAGGAAAAAGAGCTAATGTGCTTTTGAAAACAATGGGGCAAGAAAATGTTGTTTCAACGTTCTCATTGTCTGGCATAGAGGTATCAGGGTTGGAAGGAAACACATTTTATCCTCTACCAGAAGTCCTCACACAGAAACAGATGCCAGTCACTTCAGATGACGTCGTCACTGCTGAAGATATGAAAAAGTGGCCTTATTTGTCAAAGGTTCACATTCCCACTTTAAAGGCTAATGTTGACTTGTTGATAGGAACCAACGCTCCCAAGTTATTGGAACCTTGGGAAGTGGTCAACAGTTGTGGAGACGGCCCTTACGCTATAAGAACAGTGTTGGGTTGGTGATCAATGGCCCTTTAAATAAAAGTGGAAAAGGCAGCAGTATTGATGTGGAGCGACATTCTGTGGTGGTAAATAAAATTTCTGTGTCTAACCTCGAGCTTTTGCTCAATAATCAGTACCACCATGATTTTAATGAAAAGGCCTCAGTGGAAAAAGAAATGTCCAGAGAATATATTAGATTTATGGAAATAATGTAATCCTCTGTAACTCTTCAAGATGATAGTTATTACCTGAAGCTGCCCTTCAAGATGGCAGATGTCATCTTACCAAATAGCTTTTCAGTATCAAAGCAGAGGATGGTTGGATTAAGGAAGAAGTTTGTACGTAACCCACAGTTTCACAAAGAATATGCAAGTTGTCTAACGGATGTCATTGGTAAAGGTTACGCCGAGCCAGTACCTCACCTGCAATTAAAAGGTAAAGGAGGAAAGGTTTGGTATCTTCCTCATCATGGCGTCTATCATCCAAGAAAAGGTTCCCTATGAGTGGTGTTTGATTGTGGGGCCACATATCAAGGAAAATCGTTAAATGATGAACTATTGCAAGGACCTAACCTCACCAATAGGGGGTTTTCACTGACGTCACTGGCCAACTTCCGGTCCGCCATATTGGGTGGTACACTTCCTTATCTCTAGTTGTCCTACACGTATTTTCGTATCGCGAATGGATAAGTACGCCAGCACGCTAGAGCGACCAGATAAGGACGTATATCTGAGGAAATGTTCCGTGATCGACCATATGGACCCCTATGCCCTCCACGGTGCCTTGTTTAGCCGTAATCCAGATGATTGGCCAAATGTAGAGCACGGCGACATAGTGCATTACCTGGTGTTCAGTGAAAACCCTCTGCACACTCTCGAGGAAATGAGAGCTTACAAGGGTCTAGAGGCTCACAACCAGTTCACATCTGGTTGGGTACGAGATGTCGAAGTTATGTACATCAAGGAAATCGCCATCATACGTGGACGGGTGAGTTTTAATAAGATGGTAAAAATGTAAACAATCCGACGCAAATGCGACGCATGCTTCTGTGGTGGCTGAGGCCAGCGGTGCGCGAAGGTGCTTGGCTGCAGGGCCGCTCGACGCCGCTCGCGGCTTTAATTATTTAAGCAGAACAATGACCAGTGCAAAATTAAGTTGTATTTACTGTATTTACGCCGGTAGGTGCCGGTAGGAGCTGCAGATCATAAAGCCAGCAAACATTGGGAACACAGTAACTCGTTCAAAGGTAAGCTGTGCTCAGACGGGCTCTGGCACCTGCTAACCGTTAGTGCTAACAACCACTCACGCATGTAATGTACTTTTAACTAGCTGCTATGTGTTTCAAAGGTTTAGAACACACTCTCATTGACATCGGGATACTGTGGAAAGTTATGTTCGGTCGTCTTACAGCCGCGATCCAAGCGAGCCGACGACTCTTTGTTATCTCTGACACTTGTTCTCCGTGGTTGCGCCTCCAGGCAGGAAAGCGGTGGAAAATTAACCCGTTTCTATGTTTTTCCCATGGCGATCATGTGTTGCGCTGTTACAGCCCACAATACAGCAACGGTTTACCATGGTTGAAATCAAGTTAAGGTGAAATTAATCAAATTAAAACACGGCTGAGAGGGAGTACAGTACGCGGTAGTCATAGGCAGTAGTCTGAGTAGCGGCGGCGGAGGCAGTCAACATGGCAGCCGCGGAAAGTAATACGTCATGACGCCCGAGCCCTATTATTAATATATTCTTACATGTTTTAAATGCTTAACAGTTAATTACCTGTGACAAAGTGAGCACCGCAGACTCTGGCGTATTCCAGCTTAACACCGTCCAAATCGGACCTGGATATCCGTGTCAGCCATAGGTGACGGCGTTGTTCAGAGAGCTGTTTTGTTTTTTCACACTGATTCACTATTACGGCTGGTAGGCGATAGAAAGAGCGTTGATCTCCACCTCCACGGGCCGTGCAACCAACCATTAAACATGTTTCCCCATTGTTCACTTCCAATACTGCCTAAGGCGTCAATGCAGGTCAACGGTGCGAAACGACTGACACCCAATATGGCGGACGCACTGAGTAGTCACGTGAGCGTGACGTCACCTGAAAACCCCCTATTCCCTGCTGGGAGTTCTCATTCGATTTAGGCAGGATCCTGTGGCTTTTATGGGTGACATACAAGCCATGTTCTATCAAGTGAAGGTTGCAGAACAAGACAGAGACTTTCTACGCTTTCTCTAGTGGCCTGAAGGAGACTACACCAAAGAGCTTAAGGACTACAGAATGACTGTTCACTTATTTGGACCAGCTTCATCCCCCAGTTGTGCTAGTTATGCACTAAGGAAAACTGCTGATGACAACAGAGAGGATTTTTCTGATGAAGCCATCCATGCCATAAAGCAGAACTTTTATGTTGATGACTGTTTGATGAGCGTGGGATCAGAGGAGAAGGCCATTAAAATGGTTAAGGAACTTGGCGCTCTCTGTAAAAGAGGTGGATTCGTTTTGGAAAAGTGGATAAGTAACAGTCGAGCAGTGTTGCATTCAATTGCAGAAGATCGATGGGCTAAGGATATAAAAAAGCTGGATTTGGACCGAGATGATCTTCCGGTTAAGAGAGCTTTAGGTCTGCTTTGGTGTGTCGAGTCAGACTCCTTCAAATTTAAGATGGAAGTGAAAAAGCGGTCTCTAACAAGACGTGGTATGTTGTCCACAACCAGCTCAATCTATGATCCTTTGGGTTCTCTGTCACCAGTCACTCTGCCTGCCAAGATGATGCAGCAAGAGCTCTGCAGACGGCGATGTGGTTGGGATGATGTCCTGCCACAGGATATCTTAAAACACTGGGAAAGGCTCTCCTGCTGATGAAACGACGTATGGCATTAATGCACAGCCAATTACATCATTTTGCTGATGCCAGTAAACATGGTTATGGGCCAGCAACTTATATCAGGCTGAAGGATAACAGACACAATGTGCATGTTGCTCTCCTTCTGGGAAAGTCCAGAGTCACGCCTCTAAAATCTGTGACAATACCCCGACTGGAACTTACAGCTGCAACATTAGCTGCCAGAGTGGATGTGATGCTGAAAGCAGAGCTTCAACTGCAGCTAGATGAATCTGTGTTTTGGACAGACAGCATGTCGGTTTTGAAGTACATTAATAATGAAGATAAACGATTCCAAACCTTCGTGGCAAATAGGATCTCTGTCATAAGAGAGATTTCAAGTCCTTCCCAATGGAGGCATGTTGGTTCCAAAGTGGTCAATTTCCTCAAAACCCACTGTTGGTTGGAAGGCCCCAGTTTTCTTTGGAGGTCAGAGGAATACTGGCCAAAAAATGTTGCTGATGTCAAGGTGGATTTTGATGATCTAGAAGTCAAAAGGGATGTTTTGGTGAATTCCACTGTTGCTCATGAACCCAGTGCCACAGACCGTCTTATAATGTACTTCTCAGATTGGAAGACACTTAAGGTGACTATTGCCTGGCTTCTTAAATTGAAAGCACATTTGTTGAAACTCACTCGTCAGCGAAGGGATCCGAAGGCCTTTGATCCAACAGATAAACTTGTGGTTGGACAAAATGAAGTCATTTCAAGAAGTAACATCTTAAGGCCCAACGATTTGTTGGAAGCTGAGTTGGCTGTCATACGTTATAGTCAGCAGCAAAGGTTTGAGGATGAAATCTCCTCTTTGCTATCTGCGAAGCAAACAGCAAAAAGACAAAGTTCCATCTACAAACTAGATCCCATTTTGGAAGACGGCCTGTTAAGAGTTGGAGGAAGGTTAAGTAAGGGAGCAATGCCATTGGAAGAAAAACATCCCCTCATTCTTTCAAAAGATTAGCATATTTCCAAGCTTATCACCAAAGATACCCATCAGTTATTACGACACAGTGGACGAAATCATACTCTGTCGGTTCTCAGAAGGAAATACTGGATTACCAAAGGAAATGCGGCTGTGAGGAAAATCATATCTAAATGCAGTTTTTGAAAAAGATATAATGGGAGAGCTCTGGAGCAAAAGATGGCGGATCTTCCAAGGGAAAGAATTATTCCAGATTTGCCTCCATTTACAAACGCTGGAGTGGATTATTTTGGACATTTGGAAATTAAGAACGGCAGAAAAACTTGCAAACGCTATGGTGTAATATTCACCTGCATGGCTAGTAGAGCAGTTCATTTGGAGGTGGCAAATTCACTTGATACTGATGCTGATTCATCAGCAGGAGAGGCCAAGTTGTCCATATTAGATCTGACAATGGAACCAATTTTATTGGAGCTGAAAGAGAGTTGAGAGAGGCTCTCGCCACATTGAATCATGAACAAATTCAAGGAGCTTTGATTTCAGCAGGAGTTGAATGGAGTTTAATCCACCAGCAGGATCTCGTTATGGTGGCGTTTGGGAACGTATGATCCGCCTAGTAAGGCGCATTCTCAACTCTGTTTTGAAGCAGCAGATATTGGATGATGATGGACTTCATACCGTTATGTGTGACGTAGAAGCCATTCTAAATGATCCACCAATTACAAAGCTGTCTGATGAGCCAAATGACTTGGAGCCTCTCACGCCAAATCATCTTCTTTTGTTAAAAGGAAAACCCGCCTTACCACCTGGTCTATTTGAACCCTCAGACATGTCTGTGAAACGTCGTTGGAAACAAGTTCAATATATGTCAGATTTGTTTTGGAAACGATGGATCAGGGAATACCTGCCATTACTGCAAGAGAGACAGAAGTGGAATCAAAGGAAAAGGAGTTTAAAAGTTGGAGACGTTGTCGTCATTATGGATTCTTCAGCACCACGTGGCTCTTGGGCTCTTGCCAAAGTGCTGGAGATCTTTCCTGACAAAAGGGGCATGGTGCGTTCTGTTAAACTGCAGACTAAAAACAATATTATTGAGAGACCTGTTACAAAACTTTGTCTGATACATGAGGTGTAAATTGAATTATGTTGGGTTGCATTTTTTGTGTTGTAACTGATTTCATATTTGGCTCCTCTTATTGTTGTTGTATTGAATTGTTATGTCTGTATGCCATAACAATTAGGGGCCGGTGTGTAGGAGCGCAAATGCATTGATTAGGTAATCAGCGTTCATGTCTATTTAAGGGGGGAACTTTTCTTTGATAGGTAGGTGTTCCATCCGGAAGGGGAAAACAGTTTTTGACCGCTAAGATAAATACAAGCAAGCAAGTCTGCTTTCTATGTTGCCTGGAGATGTGGTCGTGTTATGATGGACATTTGACATGCAAAGAAGAAAATAAATGGACAAAGCGTTCAACATGCCCTGAGACTCGGACTCTAATTCATCCCAAAAAGTTAACAATCAGCTCGTCAACTCTATTACCTCGCTGCAGCACCTCAGTGGCTTAAAGTATTGGCTTGGCCGCTACAATAATAACTGACTCCACTCATACACAACCTGCTATACCAGACCCTATTTGACCCAAGGCTAGTGCTTGTAATCAAATGTAAGCGTTGCAGCCAACAGTTATTTGGAGAAATCTGAAAGGCCTCAGCAGAACTGAACCACTCTTATCCCACTTTTGAGATTTTACACATACTAGCTGAGAATAAATGTCAATCAAGCTTACTAGAGTGGACAGGTTTTTAAAAAAAATAAAAATAAAAATAAAATGTAAAACCTACAGGGCTCCTCAAGATATAAGACCTTTGGAAATAGCCAATAAACTTTTTACAGGATGGAAGGACACTTACCAAAAGAGAAATTCTGAGACAAGAAGGTTTTTTGAGTAAATAAAATGTGATCAAAAAAGGACAAACATTGTGGTACAATAAAGGTATTTCTACTGTATTCACTGTAGCTCGTGAAAATTAAGTGGACATTGCCAAATACTGAGAATACTAACCATATATTAATGAAAGAAATGTCTCCATATTTACAGGTGGACCTGAAAAAATATTGAAATATAGCAAGAATAATATCAAATAACTCCATTTGATATGTTAAACATTGCTTTTGTTTTTGAAAGGTTCTGTTGAGGATTATTTCTGTAATCCGTGGTGTTCGGGTGACCTACAGAACCACGTGGAGGCCAGATCCACTCCAGTCCAGCAGGGGGCGGTAAATGGACCAATCAGCTGCTTTGTCTCAGTGACGTCCCCCGGAAGTGAAACTAAAAGGCTCCAGCAGCAGCGTTTGTGGACTCAGCAGGAAGACGGTTGTGTTTTCGTTTCTCGGCTGAATCTCTGCGTACTTTCAGCAACAATGTCTTCAGTTCAGCATCTGAGAGAGTTTATCAGAGAGCGACTAACTGCTGCTGCTGAAGAAATCTTCTCAGAGGTTGAGAAAACCATCGTCTGCTACGAGGAAGACGCCAGACGGCTGGAAAGCTGCTGGAGACCCCAGATAAAACTCCACAGAATCGGTATGAAGCTACAAAAAGTGTCTGATAAATCAGTTTGATCAGTTTCTACTCTGAGCTCTCAGCTTTCCAACCACACTTCAGTCTCTGAGGCTCCGTTCACACCTGAAACTAACATCCTCCCAGTTCTCCTCAGCTGCTACTTTCTGGCTTTAAAGATGAAAAACCTTTAAACCAATTTTCACAACCAGCTTTATTTACCAAGTATGTGAACACATAAATTAATCTGACTTTCTTCCACTTAGCTTTCCATTAAAAGCACAGAATACAGCTTTATACGAGCAGCCATCTTGTCTCTCTTAACCTTTATCTTATTTATCCATCTTTCTGTCTCTATCGTGTAAATTTATACATGGTTATATTTTGAAGGCTACCTGCCTCTCTGTCCTCCTACTTCTTGTTTGAAAGATAATCTCTTTAAAATCTAGATCTGCCAGAGTTTTGAATATTTTTGAGCGTAACTTTATTCCATTTTAATTCTATTACATTTGGGGTTTATTCATGGGATAGGGCATTTATGTTATATTTGTTGTTTGTGACCATTTTCACTAGAAAGAGAGCTGATTTATTGATGTTAAATCAACCAAAAAGGACTCAGCTTTCAACGTTTTTATCCTCCAACTATTTAGTTGCAGATTTATCCTTGTTATTAAAAAAGAATGGCATTATTTGCTAAATTGCATTTTCCTTCAGTTTCTTGGCTCTCTTCCTTTGTTTCTATTACTCATGAAATGATGTTAAGTAATTATGTGAAAAATCTGCAAACTGTCAATTTTTTCATCCGATTATTAGATTGATTGTCAGAATAATCGATTGCTAAAATAATTGTTTATGACAGCCCTAGACTCATGTCTGCATTATTATGTGGGAGCCTAGAGACAAAAATAGCTCAGGATCCGATCTGGTGCCATTTAGAAAGGGTAATTTTTATAAAAGTGAACATTTATGACACACTCTGATCATCTTGGGGGTGGGTAATTTTGTTTGCGGAGTGGGTGGGTCCCCCCCCCCCCCCCCCCCCCCCCCCCCCCCCCCCCCTTAGTTGAATGGTAGGGAAACGCTGGAAGAAGCTGTTCCTGGATCTGTTTGTTCTGGACCTGATGCTCCTGTAGCGCCTCCCTGAGGGCAACAGGTAGACGTTCAAAGCCAGGATGGGAGCTGTCTCTACTGATGGTTGTGGCTCTGCTGAGGCAGCAGGAGGTCTAAATGTTCTCCGGGGAGGGCAGAGGGCAGCCAGTGATCTTTAGGGCTGACTTTCCAACTCTAAGCCTCTCCCTGTCTGCAGCAGTGCAGCTGGTGGACCAAACTGTGATGCAGGACGTCAGCAGGCTCTCCATGGAGCATCGGTAGAAGGTGGGCAGCAGGTTGGAGTCTAGTTTATAATAAAAATAAAATAATTTAACATCATTGATCTCACAATGGAGAAATTCACTTCTGCATCTTAACCGTGAGGCGCCTGGGGAGCAATCGGTGGTTAAGGGTCATGCTCAGGGTCCCGGAGTGCAGGCTGTGGGGATCAAACCGGGTACTCGCATCCTTCTCAAAGCGCAACCGCGCTGCTCTAACCACTAGGCCACCACATCTAGTTTGTGCTTCCCAGGGACTCTCAGGAAGTGTAGCTGCTGCTTAGCCTTCTTAGTGACTGCTGCAATGTTCTCAGACCAGTAGATGTCAGATATTGAGGTATTATTACATGTTTAAAGTTATTTAATGTTTAATAAATAACTCTGTCTGTTAGGTATTGTCTGGTGAATATCAGCCCAAGCTGCTGATATCAGGACAATAGTTGAAAGGGATAATACAAGCACTGGCGCTGTTTTAACAGCAAACTCTGCACACACATAGAATAAAGGAGTGACAACTTGTCTTTAAGTTCAAGAATTTATTAACAGAAATAAAATTAACATCCAGAGAACATCACTATGTAATGCTGTTTATCTGAATTAACACTATATTTCAATCAACAGATCCTCTCTACTAGGCTAGTGAAACTTAACTAAACCTACTAAGCAAAATTAAGATAAAAAGAAGCTAAGGAACTATTAACACACAAAAGAAACATAAATACAATATTTCAAAACTAGTGATGCACAAAATAAAAAATTTCAACCGATAACCGATAATTTTCAGCTTTTCATGGTCGATACCGATTCCGATACCGATAAGTTCACATTCAGTATAGTTTTTGCATAATCAGCAGCTTATGCTGGATGCAGCTATGAAAAACAATTATTTAGTAGCTCTGGCTTTTCTATAACAGCAAACAAAAGGTTTTGGCTCTTCAAAAGTTTATTTTTTATGCTATCACACAAAAAAGTGGTAATTTGCTTTACATAACAAAAGACACAAATCAATTCACAATACAAAGAGCATCTCTTGAAAATTACTGAGAAATCCATGCCTGCATAGGTGTTTGTGAAGTCAAATATTTATATCAAATATAATATTATATGCATTTACATAGTCAGCCTCAGTTACAAAAATGTAATCAAAAAATAGTGCACCCTCAAAAATAACCACAGCTAAGGTGAAAGAAAAAATTTCAACTTCTTAAAAAATGTTCAGACACACATATGTATGTCAGCCTCAGTTCACAAACTTCACTTTTAGATTAGATTAACTTTATTGTCATTACACAGGTACAAGGCAACGAAATGCAGTTTAGGTCTAACCAGAAGTGCACTAGCAGCAAGTGCAGGATAAACAATGGTTCCATAAGTACAGGACATGGGTTTTTACTGAATAAATATAGAGATGGATACTATTATAGACAGCAATTTACTGATAGATTTGTCCTATGAATATATATATATATATATATATATATATATATATATATATATATATATATATATATATATATATATATATATATATATATATATAAAATATATAGATAACTAGTATTGTGAACTAAATTTACAGCTGGATATGTACCGAATATAATATACAGGTGGATATTACTATAAATAGAGTTTTTACAGATATGTACAATAGCATAATATACAGATGGTTGTTATTATAACAGAGTTTACATGTACTATGAATATATGTACAGATGGCTATTACTATAGGCAGAATTGTGAGCATGATATACAGGTGGCTATTACTAAAAAATGAATAAATAAAGTTTGGACAGAAGCTATTTAAATTAAAGTGCAGTGGAAGGTAATTGCATATTACAGTTAAAGTACGGTATTGCAAATGTATATGTAAACAATTGGTACTGTGAATAAACAGTCAGCAGTGCTAATCAATATTCAGTCATAGTTAGTAGTGCAAGATGCATGTAAACAGTTGTTACTATAGTAACAGTCAGGAGTGCAGGTGAACATTACAGTCTAGTAAATAACAGAATAACAAAATGGAGGTAGGTGTGAGGAGGGAGAGGAGAGTCTATCAGTGAGGGTTAGAGTTCAATAAAGAGACAGCTCTGGGGAAGAAGCTGTTCTTCAGTCTGCTAGTCCTGGTCCGGAGGAACCTGAAACGCCTGCCGGAGGGCAGGAGAGAGAACAGTCTGTGGGCTGGGTGAGAAGAGTCCTTAAGGATGCTGCGAGCTCGATGTAGGCAGCGTTTCTTCTGGATGTGCTCAGTGGTGGGTAGTGGAGTCCCAGTGATGTGCTGGGCGGCTTTCACCACCCGCTGCAGTGCCTTGCACTCTGCAACAGAACAGCTCCCATACCACACTGTTGCACAGTTGGTCAGGATGCTTTCTATTGCACAGCGATAGAAGTTCACCAGGATAGTCGAGGATAGCTGATTTTTCCTCAGTGTCCTCAGGAAGAAGAGGCGCTGGTGAGCCTTCTTGACCAGGCAGGAGGTGTTGGTTGACCAGGACATGTCCGCTGAGATGTGGGTCCCCAGAAACTTGAAACTGGAGACACACTCAACAGCCATTCCATTGATGTGGATGGTGTCGTGCGTGCCTCTTGAATCTTTTCTGAAGTCCACGATGAGCTCCTTCGTTTTGGTGGTGTTGAGGAGCTGGTTATTTTCAGTGCACCATGTGGCCAGGTGCTTGATCTCCTCCCTGTAGGCTGTCTCATCGTTGTTGCTGATGAGACCAATCATCGTAGTGTCGTCCGCAAACTTGATGATGGAGTTGGATGCGTACACAGGCTTGCAGTCGTGGGTGAAGAGGGATTAGAGAAACGGGCTTAGCACACAGCCCTGTGGTACACCAGTGTTGAATGTGATGGACGTGGAGCAGTTGGAGCCTGATGGGACATTCTGGGGTCTATTGGTCCAGTTGCACATGGAGGTGTTGATGCCCAGGTGTCGAAGTTTGGCTATTAACTTTACTGCAATTAACAGCAGCAAAAGACAATTACATTCATAGAACAATCATTTAAAATTATTGAACAGATCAATGCTTTAACTGCAAATGTATTTTTGAAGTTTTTTTGAAAATCTTGTGAGAAAATAAAATAAAAATTTCAATAATTTAAATAACCACTTTCTACTCATCATTTACAACCCCCACTGTCTTTGTCCCCATTGTCTTTTCTATTTTCTAGACGAGGGCATCAATGGTAGATTTTTCTTAACAAAAAGAAGCATCTCTGCTTTCTCACATCCAAGTCGGTTTCTTTTTACGTCAATAACATTTGCAGCTGTGCATTGCAGCATTTGCTCCTCGACATTTTCTGCCGATGTTGCACATCTGACCTTGTCGTGCAACACTTTTGTTGCTTCCAGTTTTGTTGCTTGGTCAAAATAGCAGTCCTTATATCTAGGGTCCAAGATTGTAGCTAGAAAAAACAGGGAGTCCATGTAGATGTGGTTGAAACGCTTCTCTATGGCTTGCAGTAGGATGTTCTTTGAAGTTTTCCCTCCATGATCTGTTGGAACAGTCCTATTTAACAGACGTTTTAAGGCTTCAATGGAGGGGATGAAGCTGAACTTATGTCTTTTGTCAGCTGTTCACAAGGGTCTCGAATAGTGAGCATGTTTTCAATTAAAGTCCACTGGTATGGGGTGAGATGAGCTGGTAACTCAAACTCTACTGCATATGATGCAATGGCCTGCTTCTGCTTCAACATGCTTCTCAGCATGTAGAACGTGCTGTTCCATCTAGTGGGCACGTCTTGTTGAAGCCTTGTCTCTTTAGTGCCTAGTCGTTTCTGTAGGCTTAGGCTACTGGAGGACATCAGGGCCTATTTTTCTCACTCTACTGATTTCTACTGTTCTCCAGTTTAGCATTGCATTGAAATGACTAGTCATTTCAGCTTTTAACTTTTTGTTCTCTCTCTTTTATCTTCATAGTAGGTACACCTGGTCTGGCATTCTGTTAGCTGTGACATCATCCAGGGAAGACAGATCACCTGCTATTACCATCTAATGTAGAACAGATTACTGGATCAATGTGTGCTTCTGTGCTTGTTTGTCTCTCTTGTTGTGTCTCTGCTCTGTCTTCTGTAACCCCCAGTCGGTCGGGGCAGATGACCGTTCATACTGGTTCTGGTTCGGCTGGAGGTTTTTCCTTCCTGTTAATGGGGAGCTTTTTTTTCCGCTGTCGCTTCATGCTTGCTCAGTATGAGGGATTGCTGCAAAGCCATGTACAATGCAGACGACTCTCCCTGTAGCTCTACGCTTCTCCAGGAGTGAATGCTGCTTGTCGGGACTTTGATGCAATCAACTGGTTCCCTTATATAGGAAATTTTTGACCAATCTGTATAATCTGACCCATTCTGTATAATATGATTGAGCTTGACTTTGTAAAGTGCCTTGAGATGACATGTTTCATGAATTGGCGCTATATAAATAAAATTGAATTGAATTAAGCTTTGAAGACGGGAGGTGGCAAGCTGAGAGTGTCTGAAATGCCTAACTATCTTCCTGCAGATGGAAACACAGTCCGAGATGCTTCTTTGGCTCAGGACAGCCTCATTTATCGTGAGTTGTAAAGTGTGTGTCATACAGCCCAAGCTTGCAAGCCCACAGTCCTCCATTGCCTTGATCATGTTTCGTGCATTATCTCTGAGCACTACATGCACTTGGTCTTTTTTTTATACTCCACTGCGCGAGCATTGTTTCAAAAGCTTGACCTATCATCGTCGCTGTATTCAACCCGGGGTACTCCTTTGCGTGCAGCATTGCTTTTTGCATGTTAAAATCTGGATCCAGCCACTGAGCCGTTAGGCTTAACATGCTGATGGGACTAACATCTGATGTCCATATGTCGGTGGTAAAACTCACATGAAGTCCGTTCTTATTGATCAAATTGTGGACGTGTGTGGCGACGGCATCATTGAGGGCAGGCAAGGAGACGTCCAAGAAGTGACTGCTAGGAATGGTGTAACGTGGCTCCAAAAGTGCTATTAAGTTACGAAATCCCGGGTTATCGACGACAGAAAAGTCTGGTTGTCGAGCGCTATAAATTCCATCACTTTGTCATTAATAGTTTTAGCTTTTTCACTCTCTTGGAAAGTTTTTACAGCTTTCAAAAGCCTTCTGAATGGATACATCTGCGTTCCGTGTTGTTGTTGTTGTTTTAGCTTTAGCACCACTGGCTGCTGCTGCGGGTGCTTCGTATTCTTTCCATGTTGCTTTGCCACGATGACGATATTTTAGGTGTGTTATAAGGTTTGTTGTGTTGTAACTTGAAGTCTTCTTTCCTCCTCTCGAAATCCTTGCAGAGCAGGTGTTGCAAACTGCAATGCTATTGTCTTCTTCCAATACAGAAAAAACGACCACACTGGTGAAGACATGTTTGATTCATTACAATCAGGCAATAACGGAGCCATGCCTGGGTCCTGATAGTAAGGAGCGCAAAATCCACAGGTCTTGTCCCGCTTTGGGGCTACTCTGCCTGAATAAAATATCACCAAATTTAATTAATTTATCGGCTATTTTTATCGGAAAAATTTAGCTATCGGGCCGATTAAAAAATTCCACCAAATCGGCCGATATTTTATCGGCCCGATAGATATCGTGCATCCCTATTCAAAACCATCAGAATGATTCAGTGAATCCTGGTTCACTGCAGATCTGAGTTAAAGAACCAAAGTTCATCTCAAAGAATGTGGAATGAGGTTAAATTAGCTTAACTGAGAAAAACATTTGGCATGGGTTTCAACCCATTCACAATGCAAATCCTGAGTTAAACAAACTTGAAGAAATTTGAAGAAATAACATTTTAAATAATGATTTGCTCAGTAAAAATCAGTAACCTTTAGACCGCTTGATCTTCATAATGCAATTATTACTCCGGGAAGCTAGGGGTCACCATAGTGATCGGTCGCTTGATGGGTTAATCCTAAAGTTATACAAAATAACATTAAATCAACATAAATCTTCCCTGTTAATGCTGTAATAATGCTCATAGCACTAACGACACCGAACATCAAAACAAACCCTAGTTGCGTTGACTAAGGTTGTAAGAAGCTAATAGCGCTGTTAGCGGACATTCTGCGCTAATTTGAAGTACTTTTCAGATCTATTTGGTCGTAATGACCAGACCAGAAAACACAAAAATAATTATCTCATCAATGTATAAAACCCTTATGGAAATAAAGTTGTAACCGTAAAAATACACTGGAACCACATCTGCGATGCTTGGTTTCAAAAAGCTAATGGGAGCTGTGTCTGTTTTAAAAAGACCACGAAAATACATTAGGTGAACTGTTGTGCCATATTAACGCTATGATCATGAAAATAATTGAGGTCAGATTGAATTCTGACCACACAGCCACAAAGGAGAGAAAGTCAGCTGGGACGGCCCTTCTCTCAGCAGGATGCTCCTGTGAACCAACCCCTCACAGACAAAAAGTCCCTCTTCTGCAGCTTTCCTCACTTCAGACTCCAAGCTGCTCAGACCACCTCTCCCTGGAGCAGACCAGGAAAAAGCTACTTCGCACCATGGGCCCTGGCCAGGCCTGATCGACACACAAGCCAGCACCTGGGAGAAATTTCTCGTCGCCTGGGGGACATGTCCCAGCAAATCAGTTAAGTCTGCTGTCTTAATCTCAGTCAGTTGCAGGAGGAAGAAATCCTGCCACGCCAAAAACAGCTTTGTTTATTTTTTTCAGCCTTTACAGGGAAGCAAAACCCAGACGGAGCTGAAAAGCCGGCAAAAGGACCCGCTGTGGAATGCTGAGGAGAACCTGCTTAAACCGGACTGCATCCAGGTCAGAGATTGGGCAGAGACTAGGCCTCCGATCCCGACCACGCTTCGCCAAGCTGCCCGACCACACTGTTGGTTAGCTCATAGCTGCAGAGCTAAACGCTAGCCCGCCAAGAACAAACCAACAAGTTGCCTGCTTTTCACTGCCTTCCATTGATGACTAAAGTGGAACAAACTCACATGAGGCATCGACAGGTTTCGGCAGAGAAACCAGGGGAAGAAGTTAAAAGGTTTATTGGGAAATGTTTTGTAAATCGTTTTGTACATGGGTCTTTAAAACAAAGGGCTAACGGATTAGCTCATTGCTAGCATTCGGTAATATGTCGTTGTCGAGTGGTTTTTTATGGTTATAACAAAGGTTATCTCCTCAAGGGTTTCAGACATTGATGGGACATTAATGTTTATGTTATCCAGTCCACTCATTATGACTAAAAATAAAGCTAAAGTCTTTAAAGTTAATGCCGAGAACCCGCTAGCCAAAATGCTATTAGCTTCTGTTAACATCCGGTTCCGGACATTCAAAAGGAGCTTGTTTTAAAGCATAAAGCTTAATTGTTCTGCTCCGCCGTCGGCCGATAGAGCTATGAGCCTTATTCCCGCATTAATATTGATTATTAATGTTGGTTTAAAAGCGATTTTGGTAACTTTTGATTTAACCGATTTAGCGACCGTTCGCTACAGCGACCCCAGGCGCCCGTAGGGAGAATCGCATTAATAAGATCGGCCATAAGGTTTAAGTTATTTTACTGAGCAAATCAGTCTTTAGAATATTATTTACTCAAAATAATGTTCTGGTTAACTTGGGCTTTGCATTGTAAATGGATTGAAACACATGCCAAATGTTTTTTTTAACTCCATTCCATGTTTTTTGTTTTTAATCAGATCTAGAGTGAACTGGATTCACTGAATTATTCTGATTATTATCAACCACTTTGTTTTTTCTTTTGTTTGTTTTTGCATGTAAATAGTTCCATAGCTTCTTTTTATCTTCATTTTGCTTAGTAATTAAGTTTTACTAGCCTAGTATAGAGGATTTGTTAATCGAAATATTGTATTAATTCAGATAAACAGCATTACATAGTGATGTTCATTTTATTTCTGTTATTAAATTTTGAACTTGAAAAGAAGTTGTCACTCCTTTAATTCTGTGTGTGTGTAGGGTTTGCTGTTAGAAGATCGCTGGTGCTCGAATTCACCCCTTTCAACCATTCTCTTGATATAAGCTTAACAGCTGATTATCACCAGACAATACTTAACAGACAGAGGGTTATTTAATAAACATTAAATAACTTTAAACAGTGTAGAATTGCACAACAGAACCATTCTAAACTTTGCCTCTTTATTTCTCTGCAAGATTTCTCCCGTTGTCTCTGGTTGCAGTGAATTAATCCAAGGTAGAACTGGTTATCTCAGCAGCCGCTAGCTCAAAAGGGAAAATAGCCGTTGTTTGGGAAACCAGGTCTGGGTAAGTTGAACACAGCTCCATGGAGGGTGTGAGTTCAGGCTGTGGAAGCGGGGACCTCCGCTTATTGTCATTTTGTATGTACAGAGTGCATATGGAACAAAATTTTGTAGCATACAGCTTACAGCTTGTAATGGGATTGCAGGTGGAATAAGGCAACATTACAATATAAAGTGCAGCGGTGATATAATAATTCATGAGAAAAATGGTGTGTAGAAAAATGTTCAACCATTTTTATGTGCAAAAAGGCATTTGTATGAAACGTTCGGTGCAGTGCAAAATTCAATTTTCAATTCAATTCAATTTTATTTATATTCAATTCAATTCAATTTTATTTATATAGCGCCAAATCATGAAACATGTCATCTCAAGGCACTTTACAAAATCAAGTTCAATCATATTATACAGATTGGGTCAGATTATACAGATTGGTCAAAATGTCCTATATAAGGAAACCAGTTGATTGCATCAAAGTCCCGACAAGCAGCATTCACTCCTGGGGAACCGTAGAGCCACAGGGAGAGTCGTCTGCATTGTACATGGCTTTTCTGCAATCCCTCATACTGAGCAAGCATGAAGCGACAGTGGGAAGAAAAACCTCCGGCAGAACCGGGCTCAGTATGAACGGTCATCTGCCTCGACCGACTGGGGGTTACAGAAGACAGAGCAGAGACACAACAAGAGAGACAAACAAGCACAGAAGCACACATTGATCCAGTAATCTGTTCTACATTAGATGGTAATAGTCGGTGAGCCGTCTTCACTGGATGATGTCACAGTTAACAGAATGCCAGACCAGGTGTACCTACTATGAAGATAAAAGAGAGAGAACAGAAAGTTAAAGCAGAAATGACAACACGTAATGCATAATTGAAGAACAGTAGAGCTCTATAGAGTGAGAAAATTAGATCCTGATGTCCTCCAGTAGTCTAAGCCTATAGCAGTAAAACTATAAAGGTAGCTCAGAGTAACATGAGCCACTCTAGTTATAAGCTTTGTCAAAAAGGAAGGTTTTAAGATTAGTCTTAAAAGTAGACAGGGTGTCTGCCTCACGGACCAAAACTGGGAGTTGGTTCCACAGGAGAGGAGCCTGATAACTAAAGGATCTGCCTCCCATTCTACTTTTAGAGACTCTAGGAACCACCAGCAGACCTGCAGTCTGAGAGCGAAGTGCTCTGTTAGGAACATACGAGGTAATCAGAGCTCTGATATATGATGGAGCTTGATTATTAAGGGCTTTATACGTTAGAAGAATTTTAAATTCTATTCTTGATTTAACAGGAAGCCAATGAAGGGAAGCTAAAATAGGAGAAATATGATCCCTCTTGTTGATTTTTATCAGAACTCTTGCTGCAGCATTTTGGATCAGCTGAAGACTTTGAACTGCATTTTGTGGACTTCCTGATAGTAAAGAATTACAATAGTCCAGCCTTGAAGTAACAAATGCATGGACTAGTTTTTCAGCATCACTCCTGGACAGAATGTTTCTAATTTTGCCGATACTCCGGAGGTGAAAAAATGAAACTCTGGAAACCTGTTTAATAGAACGGTTCATTGTTATTGTTTTGATCCGGGTTTTTCGCGCATGCGCGCCGGACTGGTTGGCAAAAGACGAACACAAAGGGGGACGCAAACAGAGAAACTGACGAGTTCTCCACGTATTTTTCTTCTTTTGATAACGTATCACAAGATCGTTTTAAGAGTAAGTTGATGGTTGATGGTATCAGATTGCCAGATCCACACAGCAAAAGCCTTAAGGGTCGGAGCGAGTCTGTGAAATGCTGGCCAAGTCCTCCGTACCGCGACATACAGCTGCCTTATAAACACGGCAGGCCAGTACACACGAGAGAGCACGAAAGCCCCTGAAACCACTGGACGGCTACAATTATATTATATCTGGACATAGGCTCCAGCAACCCCCGCGACGCCATGAGGG
The DNA here is from genome assembly GCA_037039145.1 of Fundulus diaphanus. Lineage (NCBI taxonomy): Eukaryota > Metazoa > Chordata > Actinopteri > Cyprinodontiformes > Fundulidae > Fundulus > Fundulus diaphanus. The sequence continues at coordinate 3,609,263 of CM073133.1, forward strand.
ATTAAGCGGGTCAGAACATGGATGGATGGATGGATGGATGTTCAAACATGTTTGTGTAACATACGAACGCGGAGTCGGACACAGACCGCACCTCAGCAGAGAGGAAGACCCGCCCGGTAGGTAAAGAAAAACATTGTTCACTACGGATTATTTTGGTGTTTTTGTCCTGTTAAAATGGGTGGGAGTGTCGGCGACATTGCAGCGTAAACACAGACGTACTAGCGCGCGTGAACGGGGGCGTAATGGAGCTGCTGCAGCACATCGACTCCGCTTCTCCCGGCTCCGTCTAGCGATCGCCACCTCCCCTCCGCCGCTATTTAAGTAGAACAATGACTAGAGCAGAATTAAGTTGTATTTACCGGAGATGAAGTGTAGACTGCAAATTCTGTCGTAGTATGATGGCTCCCCCAGTCCATTGGGAGTGTCTGCCTGCGCTCTTTTCATTGAAAATATCCATTTCTTTCTTCGTCCTTCCTCCTTCGGTAAACGACAGAAATGTACATCCAACAATTTGGAATATCTCTGTGTGCAACCGGGAGCACAACAAGTCGTAGGCATTGTTTAGATTCCAAAAATAAGCAAACTAAAAGTACGCTCTAAATCACCCGTTTTGTCATGTAGTAGACGAGAACAGTACTGTTTTTGCCAACCACCGTGACCCGGATGTAGCGCTGACGTCACGCGTGAACTACCCTATATGGGATTTAAATAACATGTCTTGGTCAAAAATAACACCAAGATTTTTTACTTTATTACCAGAGGCCAAGTTAATGGTAAATGGACTGAACTTATATAGCGCTTTTCCAGTCATGCTGACCACCCAAAGCGCTGTACACTATAGCCACATTCACCCAGTCGTTCTCACTAATGCGCACACATTTATACACCAAGACGTAGCTCGTTAGGCAACTTGGGGTTAAGTGCCTTGCCCAGGGGCACATCGACATGTGGCAAGGGGAAGCTGGAATCAAACCCACAACCTTCTAATTGCCAGACGACTACTCAACCCGTCAAGCCACAGTCGCCCAAAGTTAATGCCACCCAGATTAAGTGATTGATTAAAAAGGGTTTTTTTGAGGACTCTGGTCCAAAGATTACAACTTCTGTCTTGTCAGAATTTAAATGCAGAAAATTTAAAGTCATCCAGCTTGGAATGTCATCAAGACATGCCTGTAGTTGAAGTAATTGATTGGATTCATCAAGATTTATGGATAAATATAGCTGAGTGTCATCAGCACAACAGTGGAAATTAATCCCATGCTATCTGATAATTTTGCCAATCGGAAGCATATATATATATATATATATATATATATATATATATATATAGTAAAGAGAATTGGTCCAAGGACTAAACCCTGTGGTACTCCACAAGTGACCCTAGAGCAGTGGTTCCCAAACATTTTCAGCTCAAGACCCAAAAGAGAAATTTGGTGTCTCCCCGGGACCCAAATTTACAAAAATACACCATGAATTACTGTGACATCTACATTTTTAAACAATGGACAAAAGACGGAACAAGCCATGAATTTAAATGTATATGAAATATATTTATTCACTTATAAAAGTAAACAAAAACAGAAAAGGTTTCTATTGTCCTTTCTGTGTTTTACCCCTTTCTCAGCTCATTTTCTTATCCCCTCCCATCATCCTTGAGTACAGACACCAACATTTTTTTTAAATAATGCTGACTTGAATTTAATGAGATGTATGTGGCTGGTTAAAGATTTCAACCAGCTGATCTATTCTAGGTTCGGTTTTTGAAAGTGCCATGCTGAGCATTTAGTCTGTTTCTGTATTTATTTTTCAGGTATGCTAGAGTCGAAAAGCCAGATTCACACAAGTATGTGGTGCCAAATTGAATCAACACCTCTAATGCTTTCTTAGCTAAGCAGGAGAACTCCACCTGCTGGAGATGAGAAATCCAAAACTGTGACAGGGTGGTTGACTCAAATAGCATCTTACTGCCACCGCTTACTTGCAGTGTGACCAGTGCCTCTAACTCTGTCTGACTTTAGTGATGGCACAGCTTGGAAAGGATACCTGACCCACTGAAGGTTTGAAGATCCCTGAGAGTCAGGGAAGTACCGCTTAAAGTTCTCCTGTAGAACAGACATGTCCTCAACAATGTTCTGTTTCACAGAGTCACTCAGGGGAACACCTGTGTTCTCTAGGTAGGCAGAGAGGACAGGAAACATTGCCAGTTCTCCTGCACCCAGCTGAGACCGCCATAGACCCAGGCGTGCAATGAATCCTTGAATTGCATCTTCCAGCTCCAAGATGCTGTTGTCCTTTCCTTGAAGGCTTGTGTTCAGTGTGTTGAGCTTGGTGAAAATGTCCACAAGGTAGGCGAATCTTGCCAGCCACTGCTTGTCCTGAAAATGCTTGGCAAGGTTTGGGTCTTCATTCTTGAGATAGGCCATGACCTCATCTCTCAGCTCCCACACTCTCTGCAAAACTCTTCCCTTGGAAAGCCACCTCACCTCACAGTGAAATAGCAGGTGCTCTTGCTCTGCTCCCATTTCCCTGCATAACTCTGTGAAGAGCCTTGATTGTAGTGGTCGCTTTTTTATTAGAGTCACTATTCTCACAACCATATAAAAAACTTCTCCAAGGTCATGCTGAAATGCTTTGCTGCCAAAGCTTCTCTGTGAATGATACAATGGGTCACCTTCACAGTTGGTATCACACTACGAACATGGGCCACAAAACCAGACCTGCACCCAGTCATGCTTTTGGCACCATCAGTACAAATTCCAATACAGTTCATCCATTCCAATTTGAGGTCTTTCATATTTTTGTCCACCACTCTGAAAATGTCCTCTCCCCTTGTTGTCGTGTGTAGGTGGTCACAGAACAGGAAGTCCTCCTTGATATCTTTACCACCGATGTATCTGACAAAGACCATTAACTGGGCAATCCCAGCCACATCAACAGACTCATCTAGCTGCAGTGAAAACATTTTATGTTCCAATATTTCCTCTGTAACTAACTTTTGAATGTCCTCTGCCATGTCTTTGATTCTGGCTGCAACGGTGTTATTTGACAGTGGGATTGACTTGACTTTGTTTGCTGCTTCCTCACCCAAGACAGAGAGACACACATCTTTCAAACATGGTTTTATCAGCTGCTCTCCAATGGAATGGGGCTTCTTTGCCTTGGCAATGTGGAGGCTGACTTGATATGATGCCTTCAGTGCTGCTCTGTTCCCTTTGAATGCCTGGTAGATAACAGGGAGAATCATTAAAAATGACCACTCTCCCTAGTTCCCATTACATTAGTCTCACACACTGCATTTCATCGGCATATACACACTTGAGTAATACAAACACAACACCCACGTTATTGACTCTTCAACCATCAAAACAAGGTTGAATACACACTTTGCTGCCTAATCCACATTAGTAACAAGCCCGCCAGACAGACGGACAATGGCGGCTAACAATGACATGTTAGCTTGCTAGCAACGTCATCACTATTAAACTGACACACAAAAATAATATTTAAAAAAAAATGTAATGAGTTACTTTTCCGCTGTCAAAACACTTTTTCTTGAAGGATTCTTTTTTGCATAGGGAAAATTCTTTGGACTTTCCCCGATACTGTGAATGTTTTGTTTGAAGATGTCTGTCCAATTTATTAAATTTAAAACTTTCATTACTGAGTACTTCCCCACATAAAACACACTGAGGCCTTTCTTCTCCATTCCGAATAGTTTTCGTAAAGCCAACATTAATAAAATCGTCCTTATATTTTCGCTTGGACATCCTATCGACGCTGACAGATCACAGACTCGGATAAAACATTTTATGAATGTGGACAGCAGAGGGCAGTATAGCATAGTCAAAGATCAGGTTAGGGCGAAGAGAGAGAAAAAACCTGACACGGTATCTGAGCTGAACAGACCAGCGTAGAAAAAAAAAAACGCTCATTCACATAAGATTGATATGCATTTTAATCTGCTAATTGACGACCCAATAAAACGGTTGTGCGACCCATTTTGGGTCCCGACCCTAACTTCGGGAAACATTGCCCTAGAGCTTGAAGAAGATTTATTATTAACATGAACAAACTGGAATCTGTCCAACAGATAGGATTTAAACCAGCCTAATGCTTTCCCCTTAATCCCTGCTCAAGTCTTTGTAGGAGAATATTGTGATCAACTGTGTCAAATGATGCACTGAGATCTAACAGGACAAGTACAGACACAAGTCCATTATCTGAGGCCATGAGAATATCATTAGTGACCTTCACCAGAGCTGTTTCAGTGCTATGATGAGCTCTGAAGCCTGACTGAAACTCCTCTGTGATTTACTAACTCATCTTGATCAAGAGAAGGTTTCTTAAGTAAAGGTTTAATAACAGCCACTTTAAAAGCCTGTGGTACATATCCATTTACTAAGGATAGATTAATCATGTCTAAAATAGGGCCACTGATCAAAGGGAAGACCTCCTTAAACAACTTGGTTGGGATCGGGTCTAACATACAGGTAGAAGGTTTAGGTGAAGCTAAAATTTTAGATAGCTCAGAAAGCTCTACTGCTTCTAAACAGTTCAGACACTGCGCAGGTTCTAAAGATTCCTCCAATGCTGCCTCACTTACTGAGGACGAGTTAATCATGTTTGGGAGGATGCCAATTGTTCTATTTTTAATATAATGAATTTTATTTATGAAGAATCCCATAAAGTCAGTACTGCTAAGAGCTAAGGGAATGGATGGATCAACGGAGCTGTGACTCTGGGTAAGTTTGGCAACTGTACTAAAGAGAAATCTAGGATTATTTTTATTCTCCTCAATTAATGATGAAAAATATGCTGCTCTAACTCTGCAAAGGGTCTTGTTATACAACAGTAGACTGTCTTTCCAGATTAGGTAGGATTCCTCTTGGTGTGTAGAGCGCCATTTTCTCTCCAATTTCCTCACATTGTGCTTCAAGGAACGCAGCTCTGAATTAAACCAGGGAGCCAGCTTCCTGTGAATTATCACCTTCTTTTTCAAGGGAGCTACATTGTCTAATGCAGAACGCAATGAGGAAGTCACACCGTTAACAAAGGCATCTATTTGTGATTTGGGAAGAAACAACATTGCTGCCACCTGCATTTCTGCAATACTGAGGATATTAAAAGGGGGACAGACTCTTTAAAGTTTGATATAGCATTATCTGATAAAGATCTACTATAATGGAACCCTCTTTTGGGGGTGGAGAACTCAGTTAGATTAAACTCAAATGTTATTAAAAAATGGTCAGGTTGTGAGGAAATACTGTTAATTCTTCACAATCAATCCCAAATGTCAGCACAAGGTCTAAAGTATGAAGCCAAGAGTGCATCGGTTTATGCACATTTTGAGCAAAACCAATTGAATCTAGGATAGTTTTAAAGGCTACACTAAGGTTATCACATTCAGTGTCAACGTGAATGTTAAAATCACCCACTATAATAACCTTGTCAGTGTTTATCACCAAATCAGATAAGAAGTCTGACAACTGAGTGTATGGGCCTGGTGAACGATACAAAACAACAAACAGAAGACGTTTTTTTGCTTTGCAGTTTGGATGAGGGAAACTGAGGGTTAAATGTTCAAAAGAACTGTAATTATTAATTGGCCTGGGACTAATTAATAAATCAGACTGAAAGATGGTTGCCACTCCTCCTCCTCTTCCCGTAGATCTGGGAAGGTGGAAATTTAAATAATTGGATGGAGTTGACTCATTTATACTAACGTAGTTAAATCAAAATAAATCAATCTGATTATCACAAATCAATTCATTAACTAACAAAGTCTTTGGAGGGAGAGACCTTATATTTAATAGACCACATTTAATTGTTTTATTTTTTGGTTCAAGGTGAGCCGTATTGATTTTTATTAGATTTTTATTTTTTGTTCCTTTTAGATCAGATTTTGATTTATTCAGTTCTGCTTTTTGCAGATGTTCCGAGATATTCCGATAGAGAACACTTATAGCCTCTTTTGTATTAGCGCTGGGAGGCACGTAAACAGCTGTGATGCTAACAACAGTAAACTCTCTGGGCAGGTAAAAGGGTCTGCAGCTAACAGTAAGGAGCTCTATGTACGGGGAGCAAAAGCTTGTGACTATTCTAGCATTTTTACACCAGTTGTTGTTGATGTAAACACACAGCCCGCCAACTCGGCTCATACCGCTGAGTTCTTTGTTTCTGTCTGCACGGAAAGCAGCGAACCAGTGTTGTATAGTAACAAAGTAAAAATACTTCACTACTGTACTTAAGTATATTTTGGAGTACTTTATACTTTCTCAAGTATAAAATTTTTGATTACTTTTACTTCACTATATTTCCGTACTTAATTGCATACTTTTACTCCGATACATTTTCAATGTTTGGTTTAGTTATTCGTTACAAAAAAAGTGTCGGTTTGGCTCAGCCAGACGTGCGTACATGCACAGATTCGCCCGGTGCGCCTCCGTTTGAAGCGCTCGGCGTGTCATTTCAAAGTTGCTGTGCGCTAGCGGGGGCGGGGCCTGGCGCTCCACACAGCCAATCACTAACGCGCCTGGCCTTTGATTGACAAGGTAGAGACCCCCCTTTAACTCCGCTCTCATTGGTTGTGCTGTCTTAAATCCCGCCTTCCCTCATCCTAATTGGCTGTTTTCTATTACATGTGTGTGCGTGCGTGTGCGTACGTGCTTGGAGCACGAGATTTCAGTTTTGATTTTAACTGGGATACTGCCGTTACCACAATTAATACTAGACTACGAAACTAGTCCCAGTTAAGAAACTAAATATCATCTGCACTAAAATAGGTGAAAGCTGCTGAGTGCAGTTCTGAACAGAAGCAGCAGAGAGAGTTTTGAATTGTTGAACTTGAGAAATGTAAGTAACCAACGTTAATATCTAAAGAATAGCATTTAATTCTGAAGTATAACACATTTTATCAACAAAAACCTAATCTCCTCTATAAAACTAAATATTCTGTGCCATGCAGGAGTTCTGAAGACTGCTGGAAAGATGGAAAAGCAAAGACTGTAGGTCATAAAAATTCAGATTCTTAGCCACAGCCGTCTGAAAAAGGTGAGAGTGTCACTTTTACCATTATTTCGTTGTTATTGTTGGTTTCATTTATTTTCGACCATTTGAGGCGGTTGCTACTCTTGTTTAGACCTTTGCGTAGTTATAATAGTATGATTAGGGTTCCACAAAATAATACTTTTACTTGACTCCGTGATTTCAGTGCTTTATACAACACTGCAGCGAACCCCTCCAGGTTAATTGCCGTTCGCCGGAATCGATGAGGTAAAGCTATGTCTCCATCAGGATGAGAGAGCAGCAGTTTCCAAACTCCGTCTTTGCAGAGAGTTCTAGTTGTAAATGGACTATTTTATTGTCCATTGAGCGGACGTTGGAGAGCGGGATGGAAGGAAGCGGCGGTTTGTAAGGGTGTGTTTTTAGCTTTGCTGTTAGCCCACCTCGACAGCCGCGCTTCCGCCGCTGGTCACACCGTTTTCGCTTGGTCCTCCTCCGGCGTGTGCTGCTCGGTGAGTCCCGTGCATCGTGGGCCTCTGGGACTTGTTCCCGAAGAACTCCGAAGCCACGTAAACAATCGGTAAAGTACTGATCTACTGGGTTGATGTATAGTTATTAGCGTGTTAGGCGACATATTTTTGTAAAAATGTCAGCGGGTTATCGGGAGCTGTGCGCAGCCGCAGCCATTAGGTCGCCGCCGGAAGGGTGTAGCTGCTTATGGTGAGGGCTTGTACAGGTTGGGGACTTTAGATCAGCTTTCCTCTCAGCTGAGCCTGCTCCTCGCGGTCTCCACTCAGCTTTCCTGCAGCAGCTGAGAAAAATCACAAGTCTGATCTCAGTATAGACAGATTCTTCACTCCGGTGTCTGGTTACGTAGAAGATGGACTGCAGACTTAACTTCCATCCAGCCTGTGGATCCAGAGCAGGAAGAGAGTGTTCTCCCCTATGCTGCTCCAACATAGCAGCAGGAAAAGAGAGCAATTATATTCCAGAAGCAAATCTTTATACAATGAACCCCCCCCTGGTGTTGATGCCCAGCGTTATATTGCAAGAGTATACAGGTTGTTCATGGAGGATGAAGAAATCAAAGCATTGCCTGGCCTCCCCACTACCCTATCTAAACCCAACAGAGCATCCCTGGGACACCATGTTTATGTCCATCCAGTGTCACCAGGTTACACCTTAGACTGTCCAGCAGCTCAGTAATGCCATCACTGGATTCTCACCAGAACACATTCCTTTGTACACCGATGCTTGCAGCATTAGCATAGCCATGTAGCACCATCAAAAACGTCCTTTTTCGTGTCTCTCTGTTCTTCTGAACAACACTATTGTGTTTATTTTATCGATAAAGAAGTCTGCATATGTCTTTCTGGCTATACTCGAAATGTTAGCTAACTCTGGACTTTATTCCAGCTTACTTGTTTGTGTATTTTTCAGTGAATTGGTCCTTGTGTACTTGACATAGTAAATGCCTCTTTAGCTTCTGGTCAGGTACCTGTTTGTTTGAAGAGTGCTGACATCCACCCACAGTTCAATTTTAGGTGAACTGTGTGATGAGACAGTCATCAGTTGAATTATATTAATGATCTCTTTCTTTGTCCCCACAGACCTCCACAAGCAGCATGTCTCCATGGAGGAGGAAGCTTCTGCCATCCAACAGCTCTGCAACCAGAGGAGAAGGTCCAGTCATGACCAGGAGGAAGCAGAACCTCAGTGGTCTGAAGAGGAACAGATGGAACCGGATCCTCCTCTGATTGAAGAACAGAGGGAACCAGAACCTCCACTGATTAAAGAGGAAAAGGTGGAGCCTGAGTCTTTATGGGTTAAAGAGGAACAAAGGGAACGGGAACCACTAATTGAAGACCAAGAGGACCCAGAACTTCCACTGATTGAGGAACAAAAGGAGGAACCAGATCTTTCGAGGCTTAAACATGAACAGCAGGATCTAGAAAATTTAGCAACTAGACAGGAGGAGAAGGATGTCTGCAGCAGTCAGGAGGGAGAGCAACTTGTCCAGAAGCAGTCTGTTGGTCTAATGGAGACCTTTACTCTTCAGGAACGTGAAGGAGAACCAATAACTGAGCAGGTTTCCTTTCATATCTCTCCTGTAGTTCAGACCAAAGACCAGGAAGGAAGCAGCTCTACTGGGTCAGAGAGTCAGTCTTGGACTGATACTAAGAAAATGTCTTTAAAATGTGACGTTTGTGAGAAGTCTTGGAAGAAGAAAAGTATATTGAAAAAGCATTACAGAACCCACACAGGTGAGAGGCCTTTTCCTTGTCAGACATGTGGAAAAAGTTTCACTCAACTAAGCAGTTTAAATGGTCACATGAAAATCCACAAAAGTAAAAGGCCTTTTTCTTGTCAGACATGTGGAAAAAGTTTCTCTCATATGTACTCTTTAAAACGTCACATGAGAAGCCACTCAATTGAAAAACCTTTTTCTTGTCAGACATGCGAAAAAAGTTTTAATCTTCTGAGTAATTTAAATGCTCACATTAGAATCCACACAGGTGAAAGGCCTTTTTCTTGTCAGACATGTAGAAAAAGTTTCACTCGAGGGAGTCATTTAAAACTTCACATGAGAACCCACACAGGTGAGAGGCCTTTTGCTTGTCAGACATGTGGAAAAAGTTTCACTCAACTAAGCAGTTTAAATGGTCACATGAAAATCCACACAGGTAAAAGGCTTTTTTCTTGTCAGACATGTGGAAAAAGTTTCTCTCATATGTACTCTTTAAAACGTCACATGAGAAGCCACTCAAGTGAAAAGCCTTTTACTTGTCAGACATGCGAAAGAAATTTTAATCTTCTGAGTAATTTAAATGCTCACATTAGAATCCACACAGGTGAGAGGCCTTTTTCTTGTCAGACATGCGGAAAAAGTTTCACTCGAGGGAGTCATTTAAAACTTCACATGAGAACCCACACAGGTGAGAGGCCTTTTGCTTGTCAGACATGTGGAAAAAGTTTCTCTCGACTGGATTATTTAAATGTTCACAAGAAAAAACACAGGTGAGACTCTTTCCTTGTCAGACATGCGGAAAAAGTTTCACTCAACTAGCCAGTTTAAATGGTCACATGAGAATCCACACAGGTGAGAGGCCTTTTTCTTGTCAGACATGTGGAAAAAAATCTCTCGACTGGATTATTTAAATGTTCACAAAAAAACACACACACAGGTCACACAGTTTTCATGAGGAATATGTGGACAAAGCTTAACTCAAGGTGGCAGTTTGACTCTTCACATGAAATGAAAACAACAAGTAGTTTTTTTTTTTTACTTTCACAATAGGGTGTTTTCAGCTGACGTCACGCTCACGTGACTACTCTGCGCGTCCGCCGTATTGGGTGGCAGTCGTTTCGCACCGTTGACCCGCATTGTATTACGCCTTAGGCAGTATTGGAAGTGAACAATGGTGAAAACGTGTTTAATGGTTGGTTGCACGGCCCGTGGAGGTGGAGATCAACGCTCTATCGCCTACCAGCCGTGATAGTGAATCAGTGTGAAAAAACAAAACAGCTCTCTGAACAACGCCGTCACCTATGGCTGACACGGATATCCAGGTCCGATTTGGACGGTGTTAAGCTGGAATACGCCAGAGTCTGCGGTGCTCACTTTGTCACAGGTAATTAACTGTTAAGTATTTAAAACATGTAAACCGTTGCTGTATTGTGGGCTGTAACAGCGCAACACATGATCGCCATGGGAAAAACATAGAAACGGGTTAATTTTCCTCCGCTTTCCTGCCTGGAGGCGCAACCACGGAGAACAGCTGTTAGAGGTAACAAAGAGTCGTCGGCCCGCTTGGATCGCGGCTGTAAGACGACCTAACATAACTTTCCACAGTATCCCGATGTCAATGAGAGTGTGTTCTAAACGTTTGAAACACATAGCAGTTAGTTAAAAGTACATTACATGCGTGAGTGGTTGTTAGCACTAACGGTTAGCAGCTACTAACTTAGCATGTGCCAGAGCCCGTCATAGCACAGCTTACCTTTGAACGAGTTGCTGTGTTCCCACTGTTTGCTGGCTTTATGATCTGCCGCTCCTGAACTCATCCATTCGTAAACTGCACATGAGACTCCAAGGACTTGTAGCTTCAGAACTGTTCTGAAGTATAGGCGCTCACACCACAAACAAGGTAGCCGAACACGTCCGATATGGAAAGTGACGTCCGCGCTACTTCCGGGTTACGCCGGTAGGCTTTTGCCGGCGTAAATACGGTAAATACAACTTAATTTTGCACTGGTCATTGTTCTGATTAAATAATTAAAGCCGCGAGCGGTTTTAATTATTTAATTATCAGCCCTGCAGCCAAGCGCCTTGGCGCACCGCCGGCAGTCAGCCACCGCAGAAGCATGCGCCGCATTTGCGTCGGATTGTTTACATTTTTACCATCTTATTAAAACTCACCCGTCCACGTATGATGGCGATTTCCTTGATGTACATAACTTCGACATCTCGTACCCAACCAGATGTGAACTGGTTGTGAGCCTCTAGACCCTTGTAAGCTCTCATTTCCTCAAGAGTGTGCAGAGGGTTTTCACCGAACACCAGGTAATGCACTATGTCGCCGTGCTCTACATTTGGCCAATCATCTGGATTACGGCTAAACAAGGCACCGTGGAAGGCATAGGGGTCCATATGGTCGATCACGGAACATTTCCTCAGATAGACGTCCTTATCTGGTCGCTCTAGCGTGCTGGCGTACTTATCCATTCTCGATACGAAAATACGTGTAGGACAACTAGAGATAAGGAAGTGAACCACCCAATATGGCGGACCGGAAGTTGGCCAGTGACGTCAGTGAAAACACCCTATTTCTTCCTAGTAGTTTTCCACCAGAGACCCTCTGCTGCCACCTTCTGGATTGGAGTCTGGTCTTTTCTATAAACTTAAAGTCTGCCTTGTAGATCTTGTCAGTTTCTTTTAGATTAAGCAATGTTTTACACTCAGTTCTTTCACCTGAGAAATGTTTACACCTGCAAAGGCTGAATAATTAACTAATTTTTTTTTGAGTTAGCTGTTGAGATGTTTTATGTTCTGAGAGTTTATGTTAGCAAACTCGTTTATTGTTTTAATTCCTAATTGTACGTCACTAGTAAGAATTAAAAAGAAATCAAAAGATTGATTCTGCAGAGCCGGTCCGAAGTTTTTTTTTAGCACTTTTTCAACTCTGGTTTTTAGAAGCGACTTCAGCAAAAGCTTTTGAATCCTTGTTATTCTTTTATAGCCTTCAGATTTTTGTATCTGTTCTTTTAAATCTTGATGTTTGTCCTTTTTTGATCACATTTTATTTACTCAAAAACCTTGTCTGTTGGAGGTTTCCCTTTGGTAAGTGTTTTTCAATTCTAAAATAAGGTTTTTTGTTATTTCCAAGGGTCTTATATCTTGGGGAGCCGTGTAGGTAGGTTTTATATTTTAGTTTTTTTAATATTGTTTTATTTTAGAATGCTGTCCACTCTAGTAAATTTGATTGACATTTATTCTCAGCTAGCGTGTGTAAAATCTCTAGAGTAGGATGTGATGGTGTCAGTTCTGCTCAGGCCTTTCAGATTTATCCATTTAAGTGTTGGCTTCAAAAATTAAATTTGTTTACAAGGACTAGCCTTGGGTCAAATAGGGTCTGGTACAGCAGGTTGATTCAACTGCTTCTATCTATTTTCAATTGATGTCAAATACATATTTTTATTGATACTTGTTTTTGCATCCATGTTTAAATTTTCTATTGAGTCCTTTTTCTTTTTTTTACAATTAACAATTAAATAACTTAAATAAGTGATATAAATGAATGAATCATGATGGAAGAATTTATTTAATATGTTTTGTGACAGTTTGTATTCAGAAGTTTTGAGAAAAGATTGAAGTATTTTATGTATTGTTTATTAATTTATTTTATATTAATACATAACCTCACTGTATTAGTTTATAATATTCGCTACAGTCACGGGCAATATTTTGGTGATTCTTAAGAAAAATAAAGATCCACTTTAAATGCGAATCATTTCGTCCAGTGAGTCTACTCGAATGTCATTATAAGATATTGACCAAAGTACTACCAGCAAGTATCGAGCCTGTTATAAGTAATAATACATCCTGACCAAACAGGATTTGTTGCTGGTAAACAACTTCCCAGTAATCTCCGTCGCCTTTTTAATGTGATATACACTGCTGAAGATAACATTGATCCCAAGATTGTAATATCCACAGATGCCCACAAAGCCTTTGATAGAATAGAGTATCTTTATTTGTTTATCACCCTTGAGAGATTGGGATTTGGTCCTAAATTTCATTCGTGGATTGAGTTAATATATGCGAATCCCCAAGATATGGTAAGAACGAATAATATAATATCTGACCCATTCCCTCTGTTTCAGAGGAACAACACAAGGGGTGTCCTCTGTCAGCCTTGCTCTTTATGTGGCAATCAAGCCTCTTCCATTAATGTTGAGGAATGCTGCTGAACTGGGGGGAATACGCAGGAAGATGCAAAATCATAAACTTTCGCCATAGGCTGACGACCTTCTCCTTTTCCTGTCACATCCTGCCACAAGCATTTCAGTGGCTCTCATTATTGAAAACTTCGGGAGGGTTTGGGGTTATAAAATTAATCTAGAAAAAAGTGTTATTTTCCCGATTAATGAACAGTCGAGGAGACTATCATTCCAGTAGCCTGACATGGTCATACTCAATTCTAGTCAGAATTTGAGTCTGATACTGCTCCATAGAGCTGTGATTATGGGGCGTGTTTCGAACGAACCAGGAAAAAAATTCCTCTGCACTCAATTGGATAGACCTACAACCAATAAGAGCAACGGAGTGTGTGACGTATGTTAAGCGACGCATATCTACTATGTTTACAACATGGGATTCATATCACGACATTGCGAGTTATTTACAAAGTCAGACAGTCAGATGATCTCTTACCATTTGTAAGTTAGATGAACTTCGTCCATAACGTTGGCTTGAAAAACATCAGAGCCTAGCATGTCCCTCCACTTGTTGTTCAGCAGCCAGGATTCCGGGCTTCCGAAAAGGAGCTGGCAACGACCGCTGGCTATATCCACCTCGTCGTTCACGCCGAGTTGCATCGCCGTGATGCCCATTTCAGTTGCTTCTTTCACGAAACAAATTCAACCCAAGCGCGCTTTGGTGACGTGGTTGATTACGTTACTGTTGATCATCTGTCCATCATCGTATAAAGCCTGACAATTTGATTGGCCCGCCAGATATTGGGCGAGCATACTCGCGCTAGTATTGAGCAATGCCAGACCGAACTTCCCGACCAAAAACATTGTGGGCGGGACTAAGTTCGAAATGGCACCCAGGCTATCATTCCAGGCCTATACTTTTACAACCATGAAAGACAAATTCACATATTTAGGTGTTACGGTAACAAGCAAATATAAAGATTTATTTAAGCACAATTTTAAAGTTACAGCAGATAAGGCGAAATCAGATATAGGAAGGTGGTCATCTCTCCCAATATCATTGGCATCTACCTTTTATATGTAAAAAACAGTCCCCCGGATAAGAAGAGTTTCTAGAGAGACAGAGAGAGGAGGGGGGCCTAGCTCTACCAAATTATATGCATTATTACTGGGCAGTTAATCTACATAAGTTGCTATTTTGGGTCTCGCAATTAGATGATGTTGTAGCATATTTGTAAAGATAATATAGTATATTTTAAATCAATGTAAATGGATAGTGACCAATCGGGTCAATGGGCTAGTTGGATCAGAAACTAGATACGACTCATGAAGGAGCAGACAGACTAGAAGGTTGCAGTTGCGAGTGCACGCCAGATATTGGGCGAGCATACTCACGCTAGTATTGAGCAATGCCAGACCGAACTTCCCGACCAAAAACATTGTGGGCGGGACTGAGTTCGGAATGGCACCCAGGCTATCATTCCAGGCCTATACTTTTACAACCATGAAAGACAAATTCACATATTTAGGTGTTACGGTAACAAGCAAATATAAAGATTTATTTAAGCACAATTTTAAAGTTACAGCAGATAAAGCAAAATCAGATATAGGAAGGTGGTCATCTCTCCCAATATCATTGGCAGGTTAGATAAACTCTGTTAAAATCATCATAATGCCAAGGTTCCTGTTCGTATTTCAGACAATACCAATTTTTATTCCTAAATCTTTTTTTTTTATTATTAAATAAATGTGCATCTACCTTTATATGGAAAAAAAACAGTCCCCCGGATAAGAAGAGAGTTTCTAGAGAGACAGAGAGAGGAGGGGGGCCTAGCTCTACCAAATTATATGCATTATTACTGGGCAGTTAATCTACATAAGTTGCTATTTTGGGTCTCGCAATTAGATGATGATGTAGCATATTTGTAAAGATAATATAGTATATTTTAAATCAATGTAAATGGATAGTGACCAATCGGGTCAATGGGCTAGTTGGATCAGAAACTAGATACGACTCATCAAGGAGCAGACGGACTAGAAGGTTGCAGTTGCGAGTGCCTTGTATTTATAGTGTAGAAAATTATATACATATTTACAACATCAGTGAAACATTCAAATGGCCATATAAAATGCGCAAAAGAGAAAAACAAAATAAACAGAAAAAAAACAAAATTAATCAATTCCACAATTAATGAACCCACACCCTTCAGTTCATTCACCCCAAGCTGGGCTTGGTTAAAGGTCCCAAGCAAGTTCTTTTTAAAGTGCTTGGTGCAGTGCAGGTCCTGACTGACAAAAGTCAGATCAGGGTAGAACAGAATTGTTCGTTGGCTGCAAGGAGCCTCCTACCAGCCTGGTAGGAGATCACAAGTCTTCATGCACCCAAAAGTGCAACCTTTCTTGGGCTCTAGGCCTGGACTTTAAGCTCGCCATCAAAACCTGGCCAATTCCGCAGTTTATGTCTCTCAAACAGGTTTTTTTCCCCCATCTCATCTCGGCTAAGTAGTTAGCTCCTGCAGCTCTGCTTCTCCCAACATGTCCTAATCTTTCCTACTTCCTTACTCCAGCTAATATACCTAGCTGATAGGTTGTGGAGGTACATGTGACCTTGATACTCAACAGCGATTGGCTATGAAGTAATGAGGGGATGGAAGTTCAGTTTTACACAGGCTTGATCACTGGGATTTACACCCGGGTTACAATGAGGAAACCCCAGTATGGGTACATATGGAAAGATATGCATCTAGCCTAATATCCCTGCGTTCCCTGATTTGTACCCCTCTGCCCCTAAGCAAGCACCTATACACAAACTGTTGTATGAAACTATATCAAAATCTGGGTCCAATTCAGAACTCATTTTAAAAACAGAAATGCCTTCTGTCTGCTGTTTTTGGCAATCAGCTGTTCTCTCCAGCTCTGGGGGGAACAGCATTTAAGGAATGGTGTAGAGCTGGGGTGGAATCTGTTAAAAATCTGGTTAAAGATGGTGTACTTATGTCTGCTGCTCAGCTGGAAAAGGGATATGGAATCCCCTTAAAAACTAATTACTTCAGATACTTTCAGATTCGAGATTTTGTGAAAAAGACATTCTGCTCATCTCTTGAATCACCACAGAGTGGGTGGATAGATGTGGACAAATTCTGCTTAGGGCCCCCAAGAGGCTCGGGCCGGCACTGCAGAAGCCTCTTCTGAACGGGTCGTCACTATTGCTGAGATTCACGCCGCGGGTCACAACGCAGGCTCCACGCAGCTTCAACAAGAGCATGGCACGCGTTTCACCGGTAAGTTCCCTTTTCTAATTAATATATTGTAACGGGGAATCCCTCTATGACGTTATAGGAATCCTCTCTCTGACGCATGTGATACCGTAGTAATGTCACGGGCCAGCCGTTGTCACTTGGGAATACCCTCATGCTTTCGGCAGTATTACAATATATTTTTAATGATTTTTCAGACCTCGCAGGTGTGGACCTGGAAGATATTGTTTTAACACAGTCTGACTATGGTTGTTGTGGCCCAGCTTTGACATCTCCAAAAATCCACAAGGGCCACAGATGCACCTTGGACGAGTAATTTACGCAGGCAAAAATAAATCCATTTTCCACGTAAAGTCGTTTAGTTTGTGGTTTATTTCTCTTTTGCAAGCAAGCAAACAGAAATTGACAAACATTTTCCTCCGTGCTTCTCTTGCGCCGGTAAAAAAAACCATACGCCCACCCAGATGCATGCTGGTCCTACCACTGACAGCCTATTAACAAACTTAATCCACCCAAATTGCTCATAACTAACCAGAAGCAAAGAAAACTAAATAACCAACACATAATCTCAAAACGAATATAAAACAATAAAGTAAAATAAATAACCTTAGCTAGATTATACACAAAAATACAAATTTAATTAATAACAAAAAATAATTGGCTCCTACAATGGTACTATTTACTTTCATTTTTAATATATGTGGCAGTATGCCCTGCTGGCCCTGAACGCACCATACAAGTGCCTGAATCTAATTGGTTGTGGCGCTGTCTGTATATAGACCAGTTCACTGTTATTGTTTTGATGCGGGTTTTTCGCGCATGCGCGCCGGACTGGTGGGCAAAAGGCGAACACAAATGCGGACGCAAACAAAGGAAACGACGAGTTCTCGACGTATTTTTCTTCTTTAGATAATGTATCACAAGATCGTTTTAAGAGTAAGTTGATGGTTGATGGTATCAGATTGCCAGATCCACACAGCAAAAGCCTGAAGGGACGGAGCGAGTCTGTGAAATGCTGCCAAGGGTTCCGTACGGCGACATATACAGCTGCCTTATAAACACGCAGGCCAGTACAGACGAGAGAGCATGAAACCACTGGACGGCTACAATTATTTTATATCTGGACATAGGCTCCAGCAACCCCCGCGACCCCATGAGGGATTAAGCGGGTCAGAAAATGGATGGATGGATGTTCAGACATGTTTGTGTAACATATGAAAGCGGAGTCGGACACACAGCGCCTCAGCAGAGAGGAAGACCCACCCGGTAGGTTAAAAAAACATTGTTCACTACGGATTATTTCGGTGTTTTTGTCTTATTAATCCTTTTCACAGACTCATGCCAGAGGGTTTGCATACATTATACATGTACGTATATTATTATGAAACGAACGTTTACGTCTTGACTTAAGTATATATCCTAATTGTTTATTTCTATAATGATTTAAGTAGAACAATGACCAGTGCAAAATTAAGTTGTATTTACCGGAGATGAAGTGTAGACTGCACATTCTGTCGTAGTATGATGGCTCCCACAGTCCATTGAGATTGTCTGCCTGCATCCTTTTCATGGAAATTATTCATTCATTTCTTTCTTCTTTCTTCGTCCTTCGGTAAACGACAGAAACGTACATCCGACGATTTGGAATGCCTCTGTGTGCAACCGGGAGCACAACAAGTCGTAGGCATTGTTTAGATTCCAAAAATAAACTAAAAGCACGCTCTAAATCACCCGTTTTGTCATGTAGTAGACGAGAACAGTACCGTTTCTGCCTAGCCGCGGGACCCGGATGTAGCGCGGACGTCACGCGTGAACTGGTCTATAAAGGGCCCTCCCTCACCTGGCAGACATGTCTTCCTTCTGGTTCAGACCTCGGCGTTTGCTGGTGCTGCATGCCAGCTGCATACTAATGCACGCATGAATGATTGACACTAATCTCAGATCAATTCTTCCTGTGGTAAGAAGCTTCCCACACCCTTAATGTTTGTTTAGCTTAGCTTCAGCTCAGCTTTACCTGTGTATCCAGGTGGCCAGTAAACACTGTTTGATTCCCCTCCCTGCCTGAGACACTACACAGAGCTCAGGGTTCAGTGAAAAGCTCATTTTCTGTACACGTTCACATCCTATTTTTGACATCTACTTTTGATAGACGCTGCTGTTTGCCAGACGGCTATTTCGAGCTGGCACTCGCCTGCTACCTTGGGTATCCATCGTCTGCTGCCTACCCGTCACCCTGGTTGGCGTAAAGCTGACTCCTGGCCCTTGTCAACGGTGGCTGATTTTGGCTGGTTTGTGACCAGCTCTATTGACTCTTCTGGTGCTTCTCTGGGCGGCGTGAGCTGTGGTGTGGCCGTGTGCCCCAAGACGGATTCTTAATTGTAACTGCTGCTTGAGTTGTTGTGGACTAAACTTTATCATGAAATGCATGTAATTTGAATGTCTCTTTTATTTTGCCAGGAACAGCCAGCTCGTGGTGTTGGTGGTGGACTTTCCAGGTGGTGATACTTTTGTTTGGTTTGGTCTGCGTTGTGTCTGAACTGTCTAGAAGCAGTAGAGCTTTCTGAGGTATCTAAAATTTTAGCTTCATCTAAACCTTCTACCTACATGTTAGACCCAATCCCAACCAAGTTGTTTAAGGAGATATTCCCTTTGATCAGTGGTCCTATTTTAGACATCATTAATCTATCCTTAGTAAATGGATATGTACCACAGGCTTTTAAAGTAGCTGTAATTGTAGTGGTAAAGTTGTTGTTTCAATTTGTTTGTTTTTACCATTTCTTTGTTTCTTTGTTTGTTTTCCTTAACAACCTTTCCCACCTTGGGTGTCCAATACTGTGGTCTGACGCGTGAAATTAAGTCCGGGAGATGGTTATTGTAACAAATTAAACTTGAGTATAACAAAAGATCAGTCCAAGTTTGCAGTGCCAATCACGGTCAATGACTGTCTCAGCTTGTATCAGACACAGCTGCTGTCCCGCATCACAGCCTTTTAAAGGCGCAGTTCCCGCCTTCACCTATAGGTGGAAACATGGAAACAAACTGGCATAGAAATTAAGATATGTAGAAATTAAGAAATTTCTACATATGTATGTTGTCAAGTAACTAAAATAAACATTGTACTCATCTTAGAGTTCTTTCAGTTGGATCTGGGTCTTCTGAACCCTCAAGAAGCAAGCAGACCTTGGTGATTGGCCTCTCTAGGAAACCAGTCTTGGTTCTAATGGTCAAGCTTCTAGCCAGACCTTTAGAATCCGCTCGAACTTCAGTGACTCTTCCAAGGGGCCAGGAACCTCGTGGTGCAGTGTTGTCCACTATAAGCACTACATCTCCTCTTTGGAACCCCCTCTTCACTCTGAACCACTTCTGTCTCTCTTGCAGCATTGGGAGATATTCCTGGGTCCACCTTTTCCAAAACAAGTCTGCTAGATATTGCACTTGTCTCCAGCGTCTTCTTGTGTATTGGTCGGATTTGCTGAAGAGTCCTGGTGGTAGCACAGGTTGGGTGTTCAACAAAAGAATGTGATTGGGCGTTAGTGCTTCAACATCCTGCTCGTTCTCCTTCACAGTTGTTATCGGGCGGCTGTTTAGGATTGACTCAACTTCGCAGAAAAGTGTTTCAAGGCTTTCATCATCAAGTAGTTGTTGCTTCAAGATGGAATAAAGAACTTGTCGCACCATGCGAATGAGTCTCTCCCAAACACCTCCGTGATGGGACGCTGCTGGTGGGTTGAAACTCCATTCCACTCCCCTCTGCAGCATCACACTCTGGATTTTGTGTATATTCCATTCAGTTATTGCTCTTTGAAGTTCATTTTTTGCCCCAACCAGATTAGTGCCGTTATCCGACCTTATGTGGGCTACTTGGCCTCGTCTGCATACGAATCTCCGTAAGGCATTGATGCAGGAATCCGTGTCCATGGAGCGAGCCATTTCAAGATGGACGGCCCTACTTGACATGCATGTAAATATCACACCATACCTTTTCAGGGATCTTCGTCCCTTCTTTATCTCAAAGGGTCCGAAGTAGTCAACTCCAGTATTTGTGAAAGGTGGCAGGTCAGGTGTCAGTCTTTCTTTTGTGTTATGCCAGAAGCTGGTTGAATATGCTTATTATTATTATTAATTATAATTTGGTATTATAATTTAAATAATAAATCATTCAACCCAAAATTCCGCTACAACAAAATATAGTTCAAATGGTGGTGATGTTAGCTATAAGCTTGTAAGTATTTATACCACTAATGCATTAGTTAATTTGCTGTTATGAACTCATTTATGCTGGGATAAACGATCTGGTCGGACTTGTGACCGACGAGGTTTATCCGGCAGCTGTGAGAACCCCAATGTAACTGCAATTAGAGTTTAAATCCTTATTCGTCTATCACCATCCAATGATATTGTCTCTGTATTAATGTCAGATGTTAACTCCAAAGGAGGTTAGCTCTGAATTCTGAATACCCAGGCAACTGTGAATTGGACTGAACACAAAACAATGTCTATTCCGCAGTCGTTGGTTTTATTGAACCAAAAGCAATTCCCTGTTACAGTAATTCTCTGATTCAAACAACTTTGGAATTCTTACTCATTACTAAACTAAAACATGCAAAATATATATGTGGAAATAAAGAACAAAACAAAAATAAACAATGGATTAAAATGAGCGGTTCGCAGATCTTAACTTAACTCGCAGTTGTTTAACACCGCCCTCGAAACATCGGCATTTGACGTATCAGCATTGACAGACAGAACAGCTTCAGGAATCTCACTGGACGCTTTGATGTCTTACACAAAAGCTAGTTCAGCTAAGCTACCTACAGTTCAGATACACGTCACCCTCCCAAGATGGCTGCTACGATGACGTATGAGGGGAGGTCCTAATGACGTAACCACGCTTACGCTGATGGGATAATGCCTCGCTTCGAGAGGGCGCAGCTAACAGGGAGTTTAAAGCAAAGCCCGCGACTTGAGCTCGGACAAAGAGATTAAACTGATAAGAAGAAGCGAAAAGAGAGAGAGGGGGAAAGCAGGGAAGAAGATGAAAAGAAATGAAGCAGTAACCCACGGCGGGGTTCTTGACGGATCACAAATCAACACGGCAAAATCAATTGTAAAATGCATGCACATACAAAGAAAATGTTCAGCAAAATAATTCCAACTTCGTCGTGGAATAAAAGCATTAACCAACACCTACAAAGTTCTAACGCCTGCCCAGGCACTTCTAAACACCCTGTTGGTGAGACAGAGATAAAAGGGGAGACCCCGTTACTTTGAGGTGCCTCGGGGCTGGTCCGGAGAGCTCCGAGTAATGCGGCTTTCTGGACGCGTCTTGACGAGCGCAGTTGTCCGCAGGCTGCAGCGGGACGGGGAAGAAGCTCCTTCGTTTCTTCCACCGGGTTCACAGTCGCTTTGTTGGCCAGACAAAGCGGGGTCCTCTTCGATCACTGGGAGATACGGCGTCTCTCAGTCTTTTGATCAAAGGGAATTTAAAAGTACTTATTTTAGTCGACCTCCTGTTATAAAAAGCAGGGAATAACCGTTGCGTCGAAAAATCTCGGTCCAGCGAGCAATCGAACACGTGGCGTGGGATTACCCCAACGGAAACAGCTGTGTGTGTGTCTTCTCGGGTTGGCTAAAAGCCAGGGAAGAAGGCCGATTGCGAGGTGCAACCGAGTTTTATCAACTTTACCCTAGCAACGTTATCGGTTGCTAGGGCGCCGGCCATTTTGGGCCGCGTTGCATGATGGGAGTTGGTGGTCATTTTGACCACCTTGCATCATGGGAAATGCAGTCCGTCATGTCCCGAATTAACGCAGGTTTGTCACGTCCTGACATGGCACAACATACCCCTCTTTAGCTTTGAAGAGTGGGATGCTGGTCACAGTCTTTAAAGCTACAACCAAGTCCATTCTGGCGTGACGAAGATCCGTTGTGCATGAGTGGAACAACCTAATAGTCTTTCTAGTAGTCCTTCGGGATTCATGCAGTTCAGTTCATCATCCAAGAGGAAGGAAAAAAACAAAGCATTTATTGTGCCTGGGTCAGTGACCTAGCCTGGGCAGACTAAGCTATAGCTAGTAATTTCAATTGACTAATAAGGCAAACAATAAGGTAATAAAAAGAAAATGCAAACTTCACAATCACCATTGTCGATACATTCATTGGTCATAAGGTTTGAACTTTGAACCAAAGAAAGGAGAGAGGGAAAAGGGAAAGGAGAGAGACAGCGGTTCGTAGTCTAATCAGCTTGTGGCCTTTGAGGAG
Source organism: Fundulus diaphanus (assembly GCA_037039145.1). Classification (NCBI taxonomy): domain Eukaryota; kingdom Metazoa; phylum Chordata; class Actinopteri; order Cyprinodontiformes; family Fundulidae; genus Fundulus; species Fundulus diaphanus. The sequence continues at coordinate 3,632,221 of CM073133.1, forward strand.
CTGATGTTACGAACCTGGGGGCGACGAAGGTGAGGGTGTCAATCCTGGTTTGCAACTGTTTGATCTGCTTGTATGCTGCATATGCCATCGCAGTAGTGATGGCCCATTCAAATACAAGGAGAACCACAATAATGGTCATAATGTGAGTGTCGGTCGACTCTGTAGCTCTGGGGAAGCGAAGCAGAGGGACCGAGCTCAACTCTGATGGAGTGAGACTGAATTTAATCAGCTGGGTGCCTGCACGTAAAAGCTGTCTTTCAATGCCGACATCAATGCTGAAATTGTATCCCTTAAAGACATCTATTATTTCAATCTCTGAGTCATATTTGTCAACGTCAAGGTGATGCAGAACCATATTTCCAATGTGGACTACAGCACCTTGAGGTGGGGAACAGAAAATGGTTTGGTTGGGCAGTTTTAGTCTAGTAACTGTGTCGTGCTGCTCGTAAGATAACAGGGCTTCTGCCTCTGGAGTGCTAACGAGCCAGCGGTTACCTGCCCGCTCGATTTTGGTTTCCACACCTGCATCTTTAAGGGTCATTCTAGCCTGACAGTTTTGTTCAGGGGATTCATTCCTTAGACCACACAGGTGATTGGTAACGTCTCTGATAAATGGATTGCTTGGACATACCCAGTGGATGTCCTTGGTTTTGGTACACAAATCCAAATTAGGGACTAAATAAAGTTTGGGGTCAACATCATGATAGGCTAGCATCGAGGGGGTTTGTAGGTGTACGTGGGTCTCACCTTGCCAAAACCGACATTCAATACTGATTTAAGCCTATACACGTTAGCTCTTTCAATGATGGGAAGGTTTAGCATAAATCCTATCTCCAAGTTGTCAGGATTTACAAATATTGGAATTGCACTACCTAGGCTGTAAGCCAGGTGTGTTTGTGGTGGTTGCAGTGTTTCACTAGAGGCAGATTTGAGAACCTTTTCAACCAAATCTACTGGTACCAAGTACGGAGGAATCCGTCCTTCAGCAAGGCTATTTACGGATGAGCTAACCTCTCGAGTGAGGTCCTGCATTAAATCTCTAACAACCTGAGTATACATCATGTCATTCTTTACCACTTCTGTGAGCGTTTCCAAAGAAATGCATGGTGTTATTGCTGAGTGTGAATTTATAGACGTGAAGTTATGTATGGACATTTGTTTTATTAGTGCACGTTTAAAATGTCCTGATTGAACATGCACTTGTCCTGTTTAATGCTATGCATTGTTCTCTTCGGCGGGGGCGGAGTTAGGCTCCGTTCCCTGTGAGGAGAGTTTGGTGGACGGTTTAATTTGGTTCGCATGAACCCATTTGTACTCCGGACTTTGCACGCTGGCCTCTAGGTTCTTTTGAGCCCACGTGAAAGTCGTTTGGAGATGGTCTTTTAAATCAGTGACGCATTGGTGTGCCGTGTAGACGGTTGTCACACTGACGTCTTCGGGCTGGTAGATGAGATTCAGGGGAAGTGTCATTTGTCTCCCTGTCATCATCTGGCAAAGTGTCACCCCTGTGGAGCATGGTGAGGTAGAGCGGATTAGCATTAGGACCAAGGGAAGCTTTATGTCCCAGTCCCTGCCATGGCTGCTGGCATGTTCCTTTAACATGCTGACCACGGTGCAGTTCATTCGCTCCACCTGTCCCAATGACCGTGGGTGGTAGGGGATGTGGAATTTAACTTCCACGCCCAACATGTCGAAAAGCGCGGTCATGATGTTTGACGTAAAATGCGTTTCTCTGTCCGAGTCGATGGGCAGGGGAAGGCCCCACCGGCTGGAAACGTGATTTAGCAGCAGGACTGCTGTGGTGACGGCGGTGTCATTCGGTGCCGGCAAACATTCGACCCATTTTGTGAAGCCGCATGTTACTGTCAAGAGGTATTTGTTGCCTCTTGACGATTTGGGGACTGGGCCGATCCAGTCAATCTGCAAATGTGACCACGGAAATGTAACCCCCCTTCGCTGAAGCAGGGCTCGGTCTAGCGGTTGTGTGAGTTGTAACTGGCAGCAGGTTAAGCAGCCTTGTACATACTCCTGGGTGTCCTGGGCCGTTGAAGGCCGGGACGCCACCTGTAGGAGAGTTTTCAGATTAGCTTTGCAGCTTCTGTGTCCTCCTACTGGTGAGTCATGGACGTGTGTCAATGTGATCCCAAGTTCGTTTGAATCTTTGGGCTGAATGGGCTGAAACTCATGGAGCAGCTCTTTAAGTGCTGTTCTCTCTGTTTCAGTGGTCAGTGCATCAGCTTGTTCCAGCTGCTGCATAATTTCTGTTTTGAAACCAGGGCAGGGCTCAGTGGATGAGTTCTGGTTCTCTGGTTGATTTGGTGCCGGTTCTGTTGGGTTGGTTTCTATCGCATACCCCAACAGGTTTCCTTCAGCTTCAAGCGTAGCACCACAAATAGATCCAGCAGGCAGAGCTTCATGTCGCCTGATTTGGATCATGTTGGAAGGGAAAGTAAACACTGTGTCTGAAGAGTCCTGTCTGCCGGTCAAGGATAAAGGCAGGTCTCCAATGACGGGAATGCTCAGCTCAAAGTCGTGGAAAGAGCTTTCGATGAGCACCCCAAGGGGTTTCTTCGCCACCACTTGGATCGGCATGTGGGTTGGATTCTCCACTAGAAGGTAAGCTGAGCGGTTGTTCAGCTCAAGCAGGGGTGTGCCCCGGATGACCAGGTTGGATTCCTGGAAATAAGAAAGGGGTTGGAAGAAAACCTGTGTGTTCTGTATTTGTTGTCCTTTCAGGATGGCTAATCTAATAGGTACACCTGCAGTCTGTGGTGGTATTAGCATGTTTGTTTCGCTAGCCACCTGGCAAGCCTGTGGGATTGTTTGCCCTGATCGCATGACTTCAGGGGTGCCCAGGAAGGAACTTGGGGTCACGTGAGCCTGAGCCCACAGGACCTGGTTACAAGTGTCCAGCTGTGCACCTAGCCGTACCAGAAAATCAGCACCAACAAACACTGGAGGATGTAAATTCTCCACAATGCTGAAAGGATGAGAGAGCTGCCTTGTGCCAATCTGTGCATAAAGTATGCACACCCCCGTTGCTTTCAGAAGCCGGCGAGGCCAGTCTGCTGAGAGCAAATAGTGGCTGTGTTTTGTTTCAGCCAGATGGGGCTTTTCACGGCACAGAGAGCTGTACAGATCTCTGCTGATCGCAGATTTCTCTAACCAAAGAGCCAGCAGCACGTCTGGCATGAATGTGCTTTCCAGGTGCACACCTTCGGCCACTCTGGGGTTATAGGGTTCAACTCCAGAGTGTTTAAGTGAGCAAAGGAAAGATGTGTGGCTGCAGAGAGAAGTTCTCTGATCGCTAAGAAGCGGTGGTGTGTCAGAGGATTTGGAAATCGGCTCTGTTGAAGGCAGAAATGGTGCTAAGAGTTCTTTGGGCTCTTCTGAGCAGGTCACCTGGTGGATAGGGACGGATGGTCCACTTCCAGAAGTAAGAGGGTTGGGGGTCCCCACTTGGGCCCAAAGATGACCATGATGGCAGTCAATGAGTGGAGCTAACCTGTTCAACAGATCCTGACCCACAACAAAAGGTTCTGTGTCCAAGGTACAGATGTAGATGGGGTGCAGCAGGGTCATGTCACGGAAAGTGATGTCTAACCACGCCCGTTTGGTGATGCATGACTGATCCTGAGTGTAGCTAGTGATGCCCACGTTACAGGTCTCCACCTGGAACGGTTTCCCAAGAGACACCATAGCTCTGGTCACCTCATCAAACAAATCTGAACACATTAGACTGATCTCGGAACCTGTGTCTAAAAGAGCATTTGCTGTGACACATCCTCCTATAACTGTCGAGCAGTATAAGCGATGCGTGTTTTCACGATGGTTTAGTTCACCTAAAAACCTTAGAAAAGGGGTTTTCTGATCACCTGCTGATGGGATCTTAGAAGGTTGTTGGTGAATTTTTGGTTGGTTCCCCCACTTAATCAGATAAACTCTGTTAGAAGGGGGAGCCTGGTCCACGCCTAGTCATGCTGACGTGGGTTTTGGGCCTGGTTTCCCAGGAGGGTCGGCAGGATTGGATGGTGGCGAGGACGGCTGCGGCGCGATCTGACGCACTGTGTCGGCTAGCAACCTGCGAAAAGTCTCCTCCATCTCCTTTCTCATTGACTCTTCCATGCGCAGGTTCCAGCCTTTGTTGTCATGTGTGCCTTTCTGCTTTTCCAACCTGTCAGTTTGCTTACCTGCAGCGGGACGGGGAAGAAGCTCCTTCGTTTCTTCCACCGGGTTCACAGTCGCTTTGTTGGCCAGACAAAGCGGGGTCCTCTTCGATCACTGGGAGATACGGCGTCTCTCAGTCTTTTGATCAAAGGGAATTTAAAAGTACTTATTTTAGTCGACCTCCTGTTATAAAAAGCAGGGAATAACCGTTGCGTCGAAAAATCTCGGTCCAGCGAGCAATCGAACACGTGGCGTGGGATTACCCCAACGGAAACAGCTGTGTGTGTGTCTTCTCGGGTTGGCTAAAAGCCAGGGAAGAAGGCCGATTGCGAGGTGCAACCGAGTTTTATCAACTTTACCCTAGCAACGTTATCGGTTGCTAGGGCGCCGGCCATTTTGGGCCGCGTTGCATGATGGGAGTTGGTGGCCATTTTGACCACCTTGCATCATGGGAAATGCAGTCCGTCATGTCCCGAATTAACGCAGGTTTGTCACGTCCTGACATGGCACAACATTTGGCAGATCTGCCATTTTTTGCTCTCCCAATTTGCCTCTCCAGCGTCTGCACACAACACACTTGGTCAAGACCTTTCTAGTCGTGGAGTTGGCATTCACAATCCAATATTTTTGACGCAGTTTGGAGAGGACATGATTTCTTCCACTATGGCCAAGCTGCTGGTGGATGTGTCGAATCAGCAGTGTTGCCACATGATGGTTTTTGGGAAGAATCACGGGTCTCTTCTGTTCAATGGGCATTGCTGACCTGTTCAGCCTGCCTCCAACACACAACATTCCATTTTCCAAAATGGGATCTAACTTGCAGATGCTGCTATGTTTGCTTACAGCCTTCCCTTCCTTCAACATTTTAATTTCCCTTGCAAAGCCTTGAATTTGACAAAACTGAACGATGCTTTCCTCTGCTTTGTCCAGATTAACCAAATTCAAAGTTGTGGGTTGGTCTATGTTAATAGTCATGTCCAAGCTCCTTTTTTTGTTTCTCACCTTTTGCAAAAGAGTTTCTTTGAATTTCAAGTGCCATGGTACTGCTCTTTTTAGTTTGTGCCAGTCTGAAAAGTGCTCTAGTAGCTGGTTTGTTGGATTGTCCGTTTGGTCCTCCTTCACAACAACACTGAACACAGTGGTGTTCCTTTTCACCTCTGGGTCATCTTGAGCAAGTGAGAGGGTCTCCATGGGGTTTTGAGGCCATTCCTCTTCCAATCTCCACAGAAACTCTGGTCCCTGTAACCATTGCTTGCACTTCACCAATGTGCTTGCACTCACTCCTCTTGACGCCATGTCAGCCGGGTTCAGTTTGGTTGGTATGTACTTCCATTGTGTTGTTTCTGTGTGGTTTCTAATACAGGAAATTCTGTTTGCAACAAAGGTGTGGAATCTTGTGGTGTCATTTGCAATGTATTTCAATACGGATTGACTGTCTGTCCAGAATGTGGTTGCACTGAGTGGATATTCAATTTCTTTTTTCAGCATTTTGTCCACTTTTGCTGCTAGCACTGCAGCAGTGAGCTCCATGCGTGGAATAGTCATTTGCTTTAGTGGAGCAACTCTTGCTTTACCAAGCATAAACACGACATGGATGTTGTTGGTGGTGGTCATTCTTAGGAAGCTTACTGTGCCATAGCCATGGTCACAAGCATCTGAGAAGTGATGGATTTCAAAATGCAGAGGTGACTTAAGGTCAGGTGGTTTCAAACATCTGGACACATTGAAGTCCTTCAGAACCTCAAGACTGCGCAGCCATTTCTGCCAGCTATCAGAAGCTGATTGAGGTACTCTGTCATCCCACTCACATTTAGACTTGCATAACTCTTGCAAAAGTAGCTTTGCTGGAAGGATGAGAGGGCTCAAAAAACCTAATGGGTCGTAAATTGAGCTTACTGTGGAGAGGATGTTTCTGCGTGTGTGTGGTCTATCCTTCACAATGATGTTGAATTTGAAGACGTCCTCCTCAACACTCCACAGCAGTCCAAGTGCTCTTTCAAGAGGCAGTTGGTCTCTGTCCAACTCAAGCTCTCCAATGTCACGTGCTCTATCTTGCTTTCGAACGCTTGCGATTACTGCTTTGTTGTTGCTCTGCCACTTGGTCAGGTGGAATCCTCCTTTCTCACACAGTGAAGAGACCTGCTTGACCAATTCAATGGCTTGTTGTTCTGTTGAGACAGATTTCAAGAGATCATCCACATAGAAATTGCATTGCACAGTTTTAACAATGTCTGGATGGTATAAATCACTGTTGTCTTTGGCTGCTTGCTTGAGTGCAAAGTTCGCACAGCTTGGAGATGAGGCAGCTCCAAAAAGATGCACCAACATCCGATATTGAAGAGCTGGCTTACTGATGTCCCCATTTGGCCACCATAAGAACCGCAAAAAGTCTATGTCTGATTTAGTGACTCAGACTTGGTGAAACATCTTCTGAATGTCTGCCATCACTGCGACGTGCTCTTGTCTGAATCTCAAGAGAACTCCTAGGAGAGAGCTTGTCAGATCTGGACCTGGCAAGAGTTCTGAGTTCAAAGAGGTTCCACAGTAAGTTGCACCGCAGTCAAAAACAACTCTAAGTGTTCCTTTCTTAGGGTGGTACACTCCATGATGTGGAATGTATCAAAGTCTTCCATCAGTTCTTTCAATTTCATTTTCAGGCACAAGTTCAGCATGTTCCTTACTAATAACTTTAGACAGAAAGTCAGTGTATTCAGCTCTGAATTGACTGTTCTTTAAAAATTTCCTTTTCAAGGAAGCAAGCCGCTGTTCTGCCACTTGGTAGTTGTGTGGCATAACAATGCCTTTGTTTCGAAAAGGTAAGTCTAAAACATAATGTCCATTGAGTAATTTAACAGATTGTTCTGCTTTAGTGATAAACATCTTGTCCTCAAAAGACATTTCAAGCTTTTCTTCTTGGCTTTCATAAAAGTCATGCTTGTATTGTTGCATCAACAATTCGTCTAGGCTTGCAACTGAGATTCTATTTGCAGAGACAACTGTATTACCATCATACCTTGGTCTTTGCATTGGTCCATTTATGACCCATCCAAGAACTGTTCTCACAGCGTATGGTCCATTATCTTGGCTGTTAATAACTTCCCATGGTTCAAGTGCTTTTAGAGCATTGCTGCCAATCAACAACTCCACATTCGCTTTGATTCTGGGAATCTTTACCTCTTTCAAGTAGGTGAAAGCTCTGAGTTCAACTTCACTGGGTATGCTGTTGGTGCTCACTGGCATGTTGCTCTGGGTGTACACCTCAGGTAAGTTGATGAACTCCTTGGAATCAATGGCGCTCACCTCCAGGCCTGTAATGATGTTTGCAGATGTGGCCTTCTCTTGCGACATGGTACGGAGCAGTATGTTGGTTTTCCTTCCTGAAAGATTTAATTTGTTCATAAGGTTAGTTGTGCAAAATGTAGCCGAACTTCCTGGATCAAGAAAGGCGTATGTTTGTATAATTTTGCTTCCTTTAGCGTGTTTCACTTTCACAGGAACAATAGGCAGCAAGCAGTCTGCACCATTGTCCCGGTCACCGGCCCCGGCGTGCTCTCCAGCTCTGAGTGACACCTGTGCGCTGTTAACAGGAGCTGGAACAGATCGGTGTGCATTAATGTGTAGCATACTGGGATGATTATTTTTACAAATTGAACAGTTAAGCCGCTTTGGGCAATCTTTACTCAAATGTCCAACCTTTTTTAAGCATCCAAAACATACTCCATTTTGTTTAAGGAATGCAATTTTTTCTTTATGCAGTTTTAATTTGAAATGCAAGCATGCTTCCAATTCATGAGCTCCATTACAAAACATACACGAAAGATGTGCATTTCTGTGTTCTTGTGAACTCACATTTACATTTGTGGCAAATGTTCCTTTAGATTTTGGTTTCGGTGTTACCTTGAGTTTTCCACGGACAGAGCTTGCATCCTGGATGTTGCCATAGATTGGGTCTGACAATATGCTGGATTGTCTCTCAATGAAAGTGACTAAATCAAGCATTTTAATCCTACCCACGCTCTGCAGCTCGTGTGCTTCTGCACGCCATTTTGCTCTCAACCTGAATGGGAGTTTCAGCATAACATTTCTTAAGTTAGTCACAGTGTTCAATTCATCCATGTAGTGTAGATCTTCCATAGCATTACAACATGTTCTGAGAAACAAAGCGTATTCTTTCAATGACTTGGGATCTTCCGATTTGATCACAGGCCAATTTAGAGCCTTTTCCATATATGCACAAGAAAGTCTATATTCATTACCAAAGGTCTCTTTCAGCAGTTGCTTTGCTTTGAGGTAGCCTCTACTTGCAGCCATGTGCTGACAACTCTTCACAAGATCATGCGCTTGACCCTTTGTGTACTGCATTAAAAAGTGAAATCTGTCTTGGTCATCTTTGCTCTTCCTTTCAATAACATGTTCAAACGTTTGCATGAATGACTGATACTGAAGAATGTCTCCATCAAAAACAATCAGATTGATTTTTGGCAGTGTAGAGAGTCTTTGTTGTTTAACCATTATGTCTGTTAATTGATTCTGCTTTTCAAGAACAGTTGTTAAAATTGCAGACTGTTGACTTGTGTTCGTTGAGAAATTATTGGGACTTGTATGTGTGGGAATCTGAGTCGGCAACGTAAACATTCTGAGTATTTTCTTGTTGTAAGCTCTCAATAGTTAGCAAGATGCGCTTGAGGCATTGCTCTTAACAGAGGAGCAAACGGAGCGCGGAGCGCTTGTCGTCTTCTTCAATATTTGTTTGCGTATCTGGTGATGCCTCAGACAAAGGCGGTTCGACTGAGACACTGTCTTGCTTCAAATGTCCGAAATTTGCGAACCATGTTTCCACATTGGCAAGGAACGCGTTGATTTGCTCCATATGAGGCTCCAACCACGTTTTTGTATCAAGGATTTTGTCTTCTTCATCTAACATTTCTTATTACGATACATTTATGGCTTTGAATTCTTTCAACATATCATTATACTTAAGCATATTGCCTTTAATTTCTTCCACATGTTCATTATTTTCCATAAGCCTGTTCACAATATTCATCCGTCGCGTTAGATGCGACATTTTACCAGACCTCGAGGCACGGAGAGTGCTGCAACCTCTCTTGGCTCTGCAGACGGGCCTGGAGCTTCCTCTCTGTCGGAGTCATCCATTTCTCAACACAAAACAGTTTGTTAGAAACTTTCCAAACGAAGTAAATACTTTCCTCCTTTAGTATTTAAAACAAAATCAATTATTCGTCCTGCAGCGTTTCTTTCAACATTCTTGTTCTTTCAAGCAAAACTTAAGCTCCATGCTCATCCAAAATTAAACTTTCGTTTCTTAAATAATTTCTGAAATAATTTCTTTCCAACTTAAATCCATTTCAATCCAGGTTCATTTGTATAGGCCAGAGAACTTGATGTGGCACGTACCTCCTTCAAGGTGTATTCCTTTGTTTCCAGTTGGCGTGGCAGCCTCATTCAAACAATTCCATCTTTCGGCATCCACGCAATCCAATCTTCAAAGTCGTTTCCATAAATCAAGCGGAGTCATTGACTAATTGTAGTGGTAAAGTTATTGTTTCAATTTGTTTGTTTTTACCATTTCTTTGTTTCTTTGTTTGTTTTCCTTAACAACCTTTCCCACCTTGGGTGTCCAATACTGTGGTCTGACGCGTGAAATTAAGTCCGAGAGATGGTTATTGTGTGTCCTTTGATGGTTTATTGTAACAAATTAAACTTGAGTATAACAAAAGATCAGTCCAAGTTTGCAGTGCCAATCACAGTCAATGACTGTCTCAGCTTGTATCAGACACAGCTGCTGTCCCGCATCACAGCCTTTTAAAGGCGCAGTTCCCGCCTTCACCTATAGGGGGAAACATGGAAACAAACTGGAATAGAAATAAGATGTATAGAAATTAAGAAATGTAGAAATTAAGAAATTTCTACATATGTATGTTGTCAAGTAACTAAAATAAACAAATGGCTCCTACAGTTATTAAACCTTTACTTAAGAAACCATCTCTTGATCAAGATGAGTTAGTAAATTACATACCTATATCTAATCTTCTTTTCTTATCTAAAATTCTCGAGAAAGTAGTTGCTAATCAACTTTGTGAACATTTACAAAGTAATGACCTACTTGAGGAGTTTCAGTCAGGCTTCAGAGCTCATCATAGCACTGAAACAGCTCTGGTGAAGGTCACTAATGATAATAATAATAATAATAATAATAATACATTTTATTTCAAGCGCCTTTCAAAACACTCAAGGTCACTGTACATGTAAAAACAATAAATGGTAAAAGCAGTCGTCATAATTAAAAGAAACAACACAAATTACACAGAGGAAAGTAATATAAAATCATAATGAAAAGGCAATCTTGAACATGTGGGTTTTGAGTTTGGATTTGAACATGGGTAAAGACTCGGTATTGCAGATGTCAGGGGGGAGAGAATTCCAGAGTGTGGGCGCAGAACGAGAAAAAGCTCTGCTCCCCATGGTGCTAAGACGGGCTGAAGGAACAACTAAGTGAGTGGTAGAAGAAGATCTAAGAATGCGGGAGGGAATAGAAATTTGAAGTAAATCAGAAAGGTATGGAGGGGAGAGATTGTGAATAACTTTAAAAGTAAGTAGGAGGATTTTGAACTGAATTCTATACTTCACAGGTAGCCAGTGGAGCTGCTGCAGGACTGGGGTGATGTGATGAAAAGAAGGGGTTCTAGAAATGATGCGAGCTGCTGAGTTTTGTACTGACTGAAGCTTGTGAATGGATTTTTGAGGAAGACCGAAAAGAAGAGAATTACAGTAATCAATGCGGGAAGTGACCAGACTATGAACAAGAGTGCAGGTGGAGCTAGTGGAGAGAGAGGGGCGAAGGCGATTGATATTGCGTAAGTGAAAGTAAGCGGAGCGGGTAAGGTTATTAATGTGAGAGGAGAAGGACAAGGTACTATCAAGGATGACACCCAGACTCTTGACCTGAGGTGAGGGGGAAATTATGGAGTTGTCAAATGAAAGGGAGAAACTGTCAGCTTTGGATAAAGTAGATTTTGTTCCCACTAAGAGGATTTCAGTCTTGTCATTATTCAATTTAAGAAAGTTGGAGGTGAACCAGGATTTTATTTCGGTTAAGCAGGAGATTAATGAAGGAGGTGGGAGTGAAGAGTTTGGTTTACAAGAAAGATAGAGCTGGGTGTCATCCGCATAACAGTGAAAATTGATGTTGAATTTCCTAAAGATATTACCAAGGGGGAGAATGTAGATGATAAAAAGTAGGGGTCCTAGAACAGAGCCTTGGGGAACACCGGTGGTAACTGGAGAGGAATTGGAACGATATGACTTAATCTGAACAAATTGAGTGCGGCCAGAAAGATAGGATTGAAACCAGGCTAGGGGAGTGTGAGTGATGCCAATTGTATAAAGTCGATGGAGTAGGGTAGAGTGTGAAACTGTGTCGAAGGCTGCACTTAGATCAAGAAGAATGAGGATGGAAATTAGACCAGAGTCAGCTGCTATTAAAAGATCATTGATTATTTTTAAGAGGGCGGTTTCAGTGCTATGACGGGGACGGAAGCCAGACTGGAACTGTTCATAAAGGTTGTTGTGAGTTAAGTGAGAATGAAGTTGAGAAGCGACTGTTTTTTCCATTATTTTTGAAATAAAAGGTAAATTTGAAATTGGCCTGAGATTATTGTAATTGTTGGGATCTAATCCAGGTTTCTTCACAATAGGAGTGATAACAGCAGTTTTGAAAAGAGATGGAACAATTCCAGAACCAAGAGAGGAGTGAATGATGGCAGTTATGAAGGGGAGGAGAGCATGGAGGCAGGAACTGACCAGGGCAGACAGAATGGGATCAAGTGGGCAGGTGGAAGATTTAGATTTGTTGATAAAATCAGAAATATCGGAGAGGGTTGGTAGATGAAAGCTGCAAAAAGGCTGGCAGGGTGAAGGGGTTATAGGGGAAGGGGGTGACAGGATAGGAGGCAGGCACTGGTGAATTATTTTGATTTTATCATTGAAAAACTGCATAATCGAATTGCAGGCGTCAGTTGAGCATAGGTGGGGAGGAAGAGAAGCTGGGGATTTGAAAATATTGTTAAACACCAAAAACAGAGTCCGAGAATTACTTTCGTGTGAGCAGATCAGGTTGGAGTAGTAAGTGGATTTAGTTTTAGTGATTAGTTCTTTATATTGAGTTATCTGAGTTATATACATTTCGCTGTGAATTGTTAAACCGGTTTTCTTTTTAAGTCTTTCAAGTTGACGGCACTTAGCCTTCATGGTCCGGAGTTCGGGGGTAAACCAGGGTGCGGAGTGGGAAAAGGTGACAGTCCGGGATTTTGTTGGGGCAAGGAGGTTCAAAATATCATTTAAGCAGTTATTGTATTGAGATGTCAGTTCATCCGGTGAGGAAGAAGGATCCAGGATTAAAGTTCTTAGGATGTGTGAAGATAGAGTGTTCAAGTTAATGTTCTTAATGTTCCGGTATGAAAGGAGCCGTGGGGTCTTTGCTGTGAAGAGACGAGGGGAAATGCTGAATAAAAGGAGGAAATGATCAGATATGTGAAGATCCTCAGCTGAACAGTTAGAGGGGGTGAGACCAGAGCAACAAATTAGGTCAAGAATATGACCTTTAGAGTGTGTTGGAAAATTTGAAAACTGATCAAAACCAAAATTATCCAGACAAGATAGAAAATCTCTGGTGAGGGGAAGGTTAAAATTGTCCATGTGAATATTAAAATCCCCCACCAATATTACATTGGGTGAGAGAGAGGAGAGGAGGGTTAGAAGATCTGTTAGTTCATTTAAAAAGTCACTGTGTGGCTTGGGGGGGCGATAGACGGCCGCAACAATGGTAGGTGTAGGGCCAGAAAGTGTACAGGACAGGCATTCAAATGAGCTGTAGGAAGGCACAGTGACGGGAACCACTTTCCATTTCTCGTTGTAGAGTACCGCGAGACCGCCTCCTCGGCGCGTCACGCGGGGCTGGCAAAGGTAAACAAACCCAGGTGGAGTGGAGTCATTTAGTTGTGAATAGTTATTAGGCTGTTGCCAAGTTTCCGTTAGAATGAGAAAGTCCAGTTCACGGTCAACAAGGATATCTTGGACGAGATGACCCTTGTTTGTAAGCGAGCGGATATTGAGGAGACCGAAGTTGAGGGTGATGTTTTGGAGTTTGACTGGAGGCTTAGCCGACCTAGCTGGGCTGGCTAGCACGCTGTGGTTCACAGTCCGATGGGATTTACGTTGAGAGCGGCGAGTTGTGGACCAGTAGGATTTAACAGGTTTGGAGTCGCTGGGATGGAAGAGTCGGCGAGATCCGCGGTGTGTGTATTTCCGGCGGGGTAGGAGAGCAATATCAGGGTAGAGGTTTAAAGATGCCGGCGGAGGTTCAGTCAGAAGTGAGCGGATGCGGAGGAGCTCTGTTGCGGTGTACTGGATTAGACCAAATCCAGGACGGAGAAGAGGCAGCATGAAGATCAGGATTATTACGGTCCAGGTGAAAATCTGTGGAGGCCACATCATTTGTAGCAGCAGCTGGTCCGGAGGGTCGAAGGGCTGGATAGAGAGGCAGGTAAGATTACACTTTGTCCGAAACTTGACGAAGCATGAAGAGTATCCGTAACAAAGTTTCAGAGTAGCTCCAAGCGTTGGGTTGTGGAGGATTGTTCATTTAGTCCATGAAATTATTCACAAAAATTGTAGAGCACAGCTGTCGGAGAGTAGCGGCGCCAGAAATCACGCCAGCGTCCACTCACAGATCACCATGATATTCTCATGGCCTCAGATAATGGACTTGTGTCTGTACTTGTCCTGTTAGATCTTAGTGCTGCATTTGATACAGTTGATCACAATATTCTCCTACAAAGACTTGAGCATACTGTAGGGATTAAGGGGAAAGCATTAGGCTGGTTTAAATCTTATCTGTCGGACAGATTCCAGTTTGTTCATGTTAATAATAAATCTTCTTCAAGCTCTAGGGTCACTTGTGGAGTACCACAGGGTTCAGTCCTTGGACCAATTCTCTTTACTATATATATGCTTCCAATTGGAAAAATTATCAGACAGCATGGGATTAATTTCCACTGTTATGCTGATGACACTCAGCTATATTTATCCATAAATCCTGATGAATCCAATCAATTACTTCGACTGCAGTCATGTCTTGATGACATCAAAAGCTGGATGACTTTAAATTTCCTGCACTTAAATTCTGTCAAGACAGAAGTTATAATCTTTGGACCAGAGTCCTCAAAAAATAAACTTCTTAATCAATCACTGACCTCTGGATGGCATTATCTTGGCCTCTGGTAGTAAAGTAAAAAATCTTGGTGTTATTTTTGACCAAGACATGTCATTTAAATCCCATATTAAACAGGTTTCCAGAGTTTCCTTTTTTCACCTCCGGAATATTGCCAAAATTAGAAACATTCTGTCCAGGGGTGATGCTGAAAAACTAGTCCATGCATTTGTTACTTCAAGGCTGGACTATTGTAATTCTTTACTATCAGGAAGTCCACAAAATGCAATTCAAAGTCTTCAGCTGATCCAAAATGCTGCAGCAAGAGTTCTGATGAAAATCAACAAGAGGGATCATATTTCTCCAATTTTAGCTTCCCTTCATTGGCTTCCTGTTAAATCAAGAATAGAATTTAAAATTCTTCTTCTCACGTATAAAGCCCTTAATAATCAAGCTCCATCATATATCAGAGCTCTGATTACCCCGTATGTTCCTAACAGAGCACTTCGCTCTCAGACTGCAGGTCTGCTGGTGGTTCCTAGAGTCTCTAAAAGTAGAATGGGAGGCAGATCCTTTAGCTATCAGGCTCCTCTCCTGTGGAACCAACTCCCAGTTTTGGTCCGTGAGGCAGACACCCCGTCTACTTTTAAGACTAATCTTAAAACTTTCCTTTTTGACAAAGCTTATAGTTAGAGTGGCTCATGTTACCCTGAGCTACCTCTATAGTTTTGCTGCTATAGGCTTAGGCTACCGGAGGACATCAGGGCCTATTTTTCTCACTCTACTGATTTCTACTGTTCTCCAGATTTGCATTGCATTACATTGAAATGACTGTTGTCATTTTAGCTTTTAACTTTTTGTTCTCTTTTTTCTTCATAGTAGGTACACCTGGTCTGACGTTCTGTTGACTGTGAAATCATCCAGGGAGGACAGATCACTGACTATTACCATCTAATGTAGAACAGATTACTGGATCAATGTGTGCTTCTGTGCTTTTTGTCTGTCTTGTTGTGTCTCTGCTCTGTCTTCTGTAACCCCCAGTGGGTCGAGGCAGATGACCATTCATACTGAGCCTGGTTCTGGTTCTGCTGGAGGTTTTTCCTTCCCGCTAACGGGTGTTTTTTCTTTCCACTGTCGCTTCATGCTTGCTAAGTATGAGGGATTGCTGCAAAGCCATGGACAATGCAGACGACTCTCCCTGTGGCTCTACGCTTCCCCAGGAGTGAATGCTGCTTGTCGGGACTTTGATGCAATCAACTGGTTTTCTTATATAGGAACATTTTTGACCAATCTGTATAATCTGACCCAATCTGTATAATATGATTTAACTTAACTTTGTAAAGTGCCTTGAGATGACATGTTTCATGATTTGGCGCTATATAAATAAAATTGAATTGAATTGAAATTTGGTGCACGATTTTCTTTTATTTTTGTTTGCTGTGTTTCTTTTGTAGGCCACTACCCTGATTTTCACTGCCATCTTGAGTTGAGCCAAACTGTTATTTTAATGTGTGATTGGTTTTAATGTAGTATGTTTTATCAAACAGAACCCAAAACAATTGTGCAATTGTGGTGGGATGGTGTTCCACCCCACAGACATCATATACGTAGACGCCGCGTCCTCGGTTGAGAGGCGTGCTGACAGAGCGGCCATCTTAGGTCAGACCAAGCTGCGCTCAGACAGAATACAAGTCAATTCAGGAAAATGTGCTTTATGTTTTCAGACACTCTGAATTCGGTGAATCCTCACCGGATTTCCAGATAAATCAACTGACTGAAAACGTCACCCCTTTAGGGGCTGCATGGGACCAATTGATTGAATTAAATGATTGTCTAACTTAAATAATTTCGATTTTGTATTGAAGGTTAGCAAATGCTGGTCAAGGTTCTCAGTCATCCAGGTCATGGTCATTCCAAAAAGAGTAAAAAACAAAGCAACTGGACTTGTTTTCCGTAGTTTGAAGACGTTTCGCTTCCTCTCCAGGAAGCTTTCTCAATTCAAAAAGTCTGGAGTAATGTGGAGTAACCAGCTTTATACCAATGCCTAACAAAGGCCTTGTAATGGCTTAGATAACATTCAAATTCAACCGAAACAGGTCCACCCCTTAGTAATGGGCGGTTGCCAAAGACATCAAGCCAGGAGATTGAACCGAAACTGGAGAGTTTAACCCTTAGGTTCCAACTCTCAAAAACTTACAATCCAGCTATAGGATTAATAGACCCCAGAGCCATAGAGAGAAAAAGAGTCGCGACACTCCCATTGGACTCCGTTGTACGCTTTTTGCCGCCTACTTCCGGGGTATGCAGCCTCGCATAGTTCCAAAAAGCCATTCTATGGCGTTGGACATCATTCACTTCCATTGCTGACTGTCGAGTAACTTCTGAGGTAAGTTGATTAAATAGCTACCTGTTTTGAATTGTCAACTGTCTATATTGTATCATAGGCCATTTATGATGCTTATACTGATCTTTTGTTGTATGTACACAGCGTAATTATATATATATTTTTTATCTTGGTAGACCACCGATTGCCTGCTAGTTTGTTAGCTTGACTTGCCTTCTGTGAAGGTAACGTTATATCCAGGGGTAAATTGATTAAATAGCTACCTATTTTGAACTGTCAACTGTCTATATTTTATCAGAGGTCCTTTATGGTGCATATACTGATCTTTATTTGTATGTGCACAGTGCAATTTATAAATATATTCTTAACTTGGTAGACAACCGATTTTCAGTCATTGCCTGCTACTTTTATCTCGATTTTGCCAGCTGTGAAGAAGGTATCGCTACACCAGAAATTACGAAGTTCATTAGTTATTCTCTGACATCTTTTATTAAGTAAGTTATTGATGTTAGATTACTAGGATCATCAAGGTTGACTAGGACGTTTTTTTAGGTTGTATCTGCTGAACCTGGCGGTGTTAGCCAGTCAGCTGAGTACTGTATCTGGTGCTAGTAGAAATAAGGTTTGTTTAATTGCACCCTTGAAAGGGCTGTTTAGTTGGATTGCATGTAGGAATACAAATTATTCCACACAAAAAATTATCATAAGCCATAATGAGCTTTAAAATGTTTATTACTCAGACAGTAGTGTGACTAATTTGTTCCCCAAACACTGCTGCTGCAGGTGGCTGCTGCTGGAGGCGATGACTGCTTGAGCTGGCTGATGTTGGCGAAGGATGGTGGTGGCGGCTGCTGCTGGTGGCGGCTGCTGATAATGTTGGCCTCTGCTGGTGCTGGCAGCTGGTATATTTGTGCCCCTGTCTCAACAGATCTTGCTGGACCAGCAGTATCGTTGTTGTGGCCATCACAGGTTTCAGTGGAGCGCCCCCCCCCCCCCCCCCAAAAAAAAATGGTTACGATACCTGTTCTTAACGCCTGTTTACACATTTGTTGTTCTTGTTCACACATACTGTACGTATGTTTGTTGATATTATTCATGCTTGTTCCCATTTTTTTTGTTCCACACTGTTCATTTTTATCTTATGCCAGGTACCTTTATTATTAATGTTGTCCTTCCTTTCAGCCCTGATGCACTCTGAAGCCTGATGTATGTGGAGGATTTTTTTCAAATGTATTTATAATATTCCTCCCTGTTCCTTCACTTTGTTCTTGTTTTTCCAGTTAGATACACACATTTACACACACACATCTTGTTGTCTCACTCAGTATTTTTTATTAAACAATATTTGAATCATTCATCCAAGCTTAATGAGTTGTTATTATTTAATATATTTGATTCTTTGTGCATGGCTTAGTATTAAAATTATCATTGTTGTGTGGCCAACTCCTGCCTCATCAGAAAAAGTGGGTGTAAATGCTGAATGGACTGTTCTTTCTCAAAAAAGCAAAAAGCAACAACAGAGTCCAATGGGAGTGTTGCCTGTCACTGTTCTCTATCACTCTCTGCAGCTAACCTTACTCTTACTCTGTGCATTAACCCAGAGACGTAGAGAAAAATCTTAATAGCTCTGCACTTACCTATAGACCCAAACATATAAGCATAATGCTTTTGATATGTGAATGGCTTAATCTTAAAATTATATTCTTAGTCTTAACATGATCATGTTTCACGTTGTGGTCTGGGGGTGACCACTTATCAGAAGTGAGCTAGCTGCTAGGCGAATGCTGAATGGACCACGGCAGACCTAACGCTACCACCAAGGTAAGCTAATGGCTGAATTGGAATTTATAAGCAAAATCACGGTAATCAATAATACAGCCCAGTCGCCATAAAATGAAAATCATGAGACATCTGTCATCACATGAATGATATGGAAAAGAAAAGTTAAGTTAGAGCCGTTCTAGCCTGTTCTCCTGTCCATACGAACATGAACATAAGCTTTTCCCTCCATAAATGTAAAACGTATCTAAGTAATATACAGCTTTTTGTTGTCACCCTGCCTCTCAAAATGGAAAACTGACATTAACAAATATGTAATCATGCAATAACAGCTGAAAAAGTAGTAGGGTGTATGTCTATATATATATTTACCGTTAAATAACGCAATCGCTGCTGTCTGTCCCATAGAAGAACATGACAGCCAGCGTATGTTTTGGAACTATAGCGGTCTACACGAACCACGTGACTGCCCTGGCGGTGACATCAAAGAGTGTCGCAACTCTTTCCATCTCTATGGCTCTGATAGACCCCTTGCATCTGACGTCACAGTCACGTGATCGGGGGTGCGCGCCTCCATCTTGGTGGGCACGCTAGCGTGACAGCCCACCACTGCACTGGCCCAGTTACCTCATTACTCGCATGGCCGGCGGAGCGTATACAAAAGACTATTCACTGATTGTTCAATATGGTGCAAACAGACTGCATCTCTGTTGCCAAAGCAATGTTTACAGTTTAGGGTCAGATGTTATCGGACTATATGCAGCTAAGTTATGAGAATAAACGGAGAGGAGGGGAGGGCGCTCCCTCGTAGCTCTGCTTGAACAGCAGGATGCGCTCACGAAAACCTCATGACAGCCGACTGAATTTCAAACATGTTTGATTTTCACCGATCGCCCGCTTCCTGATCGGGAGGTAGTCGTGAGAAGCCAGTCCCCCCTCCTCCCCCCCTGTACGATCAAGCTGAAATTCGGCCCGATTCAAAAAATGCTTGCACGACTGAAGAATCGGCCCGAAAAGGGGAAAAACTCGTACAGTGTACGCCCGGCTCTTGAATACCGTGCGTTGTGTAGAAAATGGCATGCCAACCAATATGGCCGCCACGCAAGGGGTTCTGGGTAACGGAGTCACGTGGTTGCAAGGGGTCTATTCCGGCCAAACATCACCTCAGTTCTCACCCTCATACGGGTGATCAAAACATCGTTCCTTTAAGCCAAGCCAATAACAACCCTAATGACTCCTCGTTACAGAGGAGTGGACCAGTTTACGTACGAAGAACGGACCCCTGGTGTTTTCACAATGTGTAAACAAATGTGTAAATAAATATTTAATGCTGAAATATGTTTTTTACTTCCTAAACAAATATAGAAATATTAGTAAGCATTTATATATAAATGAATACATTTTACATTTAAATAAAGTCACAAGTTTTATTGTTAATTTTTTCATTCTCTCTCACATATCTAATCTTGAGCTTTCACACCAACAACAATCATTTCTTTGTATATTTTGCATGCTGTTTATATCCACATTCATACAGTGTTTTTTTAAAGCCTGGAAAAAGGTTTTAAATTATCTGGGGTCCGTTCTTCGTACGTCGCTAACTCAGTTAGCTGATTTGATTGTTGACGATTTGGCATGATCTTGGATCGTTTGGTTCTTCAAAACTCTTCCTGGACTTGCTGTCATAGCAACATGTACGCAAACTTAAACCTGCTGGCTAATAGGCTTATTTCATGTAAACAGGATTAGATCACAGCTTTATAAGCGGAGGAGATGGGAAGTCTGTCCAGCCAGTGCACTTGGACCACCTAGTGGCAGAGGACGGGACAGAATTGTGGAACACCATTTTTAATGTTTAATAAAAGACAAAACAAATAATGCTTAGTTCCTGTTGTTTTATTTAAACAATTCTTTATAAAGAAAAGACAGCAAGTCATCTTTTGTCTGCAATAAGAGATAGTTATGTAAAGTCAGCAATACTACTGTCACATGGTGTATTAGAACTTACTCTGAAGGTCCTTTTGAAGCAACTCGATCTCTAGTGCAATTCTTCTCTTTTTCAAGTTGTGGAGTTCAATTTCTCCTCTTAATTTGTGTTTTTTTTTCAGGTCAAAATACTAAATTTTTTGTTGAAGAAGCCGTTTATATAGGGAACGGATGGCACCCTGTGTCATTTTGTGAAAGGAAAAGAAAGGGTGAAACATGCCTCATGCAACAAAAGTAAAAAGAACCTGTTTTTTTTCAGGCTTTTCTTGGTGGCTGTTATAAACAGACAAACACATCATTTAACAGTGGCTTTTAAAAAAGAGGAAGAAGTGGCTTTTTAAAATACAGTATAATAATTAAAGGCTACCATTTTGTAGAATATTCTTGTACTTCACTTTTTTCCCCATGTTCTAGTGGGTCCGGTGGAGGCTCTGACATAAAAGAACAAAGTAAATATGAAATTATTAAAAAGCAAAAATACATACTGTAGAAAGTGATAGAAACATCTAACATGGACAGCACTTACGCATTTAATTTGTCTGCTGCTTTTTGCCAGCCCTCTCTCCTGGCTTTAGCAGACTTTGAGGTGTTCCCTGTCGTTTTAATTAATGACTCAAATTCAGCATAACCTTCCATTAAAAGCTCGTGTTCTGCTTGGGAGAAAAACTGTGGGCGTTCTTTGGCCATGCTGAACAGCCAATAGCAGCGTTGCTGATCAATGTTTCTACTATCGATACATTTCCCCTTTTAAACAAACGCATGAACGCGCAGGTTTCTCAGATAACTCAATCCAGCCATACTAATCATAAACAACAGGTGTGTTGGAAGAACCCAATTAGCCGGATCATGATTAGCCGGATGAAATCATCTTGGATGTCTCATTTAATCTCGGATGTTTTACGCCACGTACGAAGAACGGACCCCTGGTCATTCCAGAGTCTTACACTTTGGTTGCAACTGGATAAGGTGCTTAATACCCTTGAAAGACACTGTTTAGCACAGCTTCATGTGCTGACACTGTAACTCCAGGGTGCTTCATCTGGCAATGTGATTCAGCCTTAGTTTGTCTAATCAGAATCAGAAACAAGTTTATTGCCAAGTCGGTTTGTGTAGCATAGTTGATTCTGCGTTGTCTTGTGAGAAATAATAATCAGGCAACGGCTGATCTGAAGGCGCTCCTGCATTCAAATAGAAAAGAGTCAAAAACAGGCCTTTTCTCATTAGAGTTCCACAGCGCCTGTTTAACAATGAACTAAACTATTTTCAGCACATGAATGTAGCACTTTCATTAGCAATGTTTCATGTAGCACAAGAGCAGCTAAACAACTGTTAACACAGCTCTATCACTGCTCAACAAAGTCCAAATGCGACAAAGCATATTATTTTACAAAAACAATAATCAAATTGTCACTTATTACACTTATTGAACACAGAAAACAAAACTTCATACCTCTTCCCACGGAATCTGAACAGAAAGAGCGCGAGGAGCGCATGGGGAAACCCTTCACAGACTTTAGTGGTAAAATCCGTTAATTTGTCTTCTTAAACCCCGAACTAACACTCAAAACAAGAATCCATGAACTCAATATGTTCAACAGTAAAGATAAATTACATTTTCATTCGTAACAAATTAAATTTGAATAAAAATAATAATTTAGAAACAGGAAGTATCCTGCTGTTTTTCAATGGCTCTGTCGTATTTTCAAAATAAAAGCTGCCGGTGCTCATACAGTATCCTACCAGACTAATTTACTTGTCAATTTAGTGTAATAACATCACACTGCTACATTTGCATATATACATAATTTATAGCTATATACACAGACTATGCGTTACAGAGACAACAAATTAATAAGCATTAAATTATGGTTTATGGGTTGGTCTTCTGCAATGTTATCAGGGTGTAAAAACTCATCTTCAGAATCAATCTCTGCTCAAAGTTGCGATCTATGTCGCATGATCTACTTTCACCTGTTACCACCGGTTATTGCAACCTTAAACCGCAGAAAATACAGGAAGAGTTGCTCCCTCTGCCTCTACTACCGTCAGATGCTACGTTTTTCTAGAGGAGGATGCGCTGCAGCGCGAATTGAGGCGGAGGGATATTTCAGCTGGTTATACTCAAGTGTCTGCAGTGCAAGTGGGTCTATAGACCCCTTGCATCTGACGTCACAGTCACGTGATCGGGGGTGCGTGCCTCCATCTTGGTGGGCACGCTAGCCTGACAGCCCATCTACTACATGACAAAACGGGTGATTTAGAGCGTACTTTTAGTTAGTTTATTTTTATTTTTGGCGATCGTTACACTGGCCGGAGAGCCGCCGCTGTCTGGAGCAGCAGGAAGCGGGTGCTGCTCCAGACAGCGGCGGCTCTCCGGCCAGTGTAACGATCGCCACCTCCCCTCCGCCCGTTCACGGGCGCTAGTACTTCTGTGTTTACGCTGCAATGTCGCCGACACCCCCACCCATTTTAACAAGACAAAAACACCAAAATAATCCGTAGTGAACTATGTTTTTTTAACCTACCGGGCGGGTCTTCCTGCCCGACTCCGCGTTCGTATGTTACACAAACATGTCTGAACATCCATCCATGTTCTGACCCGCTTAATCCCTCATGGCTTCGCGGGCGTTTGCTGGAGCCTTTTTCCTGATATAAAATAATTGCAGCCGTCCAGTGGTTTCAGGGGCTTTCGTGCTCTCTTGTCCGTACTGGCCTGCGTGTTTATAAAGCAGCTGTGTCGTGGTACGAAACCCTTGGCAGCATTTCACAGACTCGCTCCGTCCCTTCAGGCTTTTGCTGTGTGGATCTGGCAATCTGATACCATCAACCACCAACTTAGTCTTAAAACGATCTTGTGATACGTTATCTAAAGGAGAAAAATACCCGGAGAACTCGTCATTTCGTCAAATGGCGTGCCAACCAATATGGCCGCCACGCAAGGGGTTCTGGGTAACGGAGTCACGTGGTTGCAAGGGGTCTATTTATAACTCCTGTTTATTGTCACTTACTTTAGAGCTCAAATAAGCCACTTCACTTTCAAAAACAAGCCCAAAAAACCACAACCCGCAACTCATGAAATTTACACGCGACTATAGAAAAAAGAAGCTCAAAGTTAAATAAAATAAGCGGATTTCGCAACATTGTGAGTGCGGCTCTGTTTAGTTAGAGTCTCGAGCATTCTTGGAACTACGGACAGCGCTGAGGATAAAAAAAAAAAAAACAGCCTGGAGAACTCTGCGGGGAAAAAAAACATAAGGAAAGCAAACAGGAAAGCAAAAAAAATTATCAATAAAAATATGTTTTTGACATCTATTGAAAATTGATATAAGTAGTTGAATCAACCTGCTGTACCAGACCCTATTTGACCCAAGGCTAGTCCTTGTAATCAAATTTAATTATTGCAGCCAACAGTTAATTGGATAAATCTGAAAGGCTTCAGCAGAACTGACACCCTCTTATCCTACTCTTGAGATTTTACACACGCTAGCAGAGAATAAATGTCAATCAAACTTACTAGAGTGTACGGGATTTAAGATAAAAAATATTTAAAATGAAATATAAAACCTACACGGCTCCTCAAGATGTAAGACCCTTTGAAATAAGCAAAAACCTTTTTACAGGACGGAAGGAGACTTACCAAAAGAGAAACCCCAAAAGACAAGTTTTTAAGTAAATAATGTGATCAAAAAAGGACAAACATCAACATTTAAAATAACAGCTACACAAATCAGGTTATAAAAGACTAAGGATTAAAAAGCTTCTTCTACAGCCGCTTCTAAAAAGTAGTTCTGCAGAACCCATCCATCTACCCATTTTCCGTCCCGCTTATCGCTGTTGGGGTCGCAAGGTTTGCTGGTACCCATCTCCAGCATTCAATGAGCGAGAAGCGGGGTTCACCCTGGACAGCCTGCTCCGCTCTGCAAAATTATTCTTGTAATTTTTTTTATTCCTACCAGTAACGAACAATTAGGAATTAAAACAATGAACCAGTTTGCTAACAAACTATCAGAACATAAAATATCTCAACAGCTAACTGAAAAAAGGATCACTTAATTATTCAGCCTTTGTGTAGATATTTATTAGGGGAAAGAACTGAGTGTAAAACATTGTTTAAATTTAAAAAAAAACTCCCAAGATCTACAAGGCAGACTTTAAGTTTATAGAAAAGACGAGACTCCAATCCAGAAGGTGGCAGCAGAGGGTCTCTGGTGGAAAACTACTAAGAATTTTAATATTTGCACTATTTGTAGTAAAAAAGACAACTCACTTTTGTGTTTTCATTTCATGTGAAGATTCAAACTACCACCTTGACCGAAGCTTTGTCCAAATATTCCTCATGAAAAAAGCCTCTCAACTGTGTGCGTTTTGTTGTGAAAATTTAAAGTAGCTAGTTGAGCGAAACTTTTTCCACATGTCTGACAAGAAAAAGGCCTTTCACCATTGTGGGTTCTCATGTGAACATTTAAATCACTCATTTGAGTGAAACCTTTTCGGCATGTCTGACAAGAAAAAGGCCTCTCACCTGTGTGGATTCTCATGTGTCTATTTAAATCACTCATTTGAGTGAAACCTTTTCGGCATGTCTGACAAGAAAAAGGCCTCTCACCTGTGTGGATTCTCATGTGTCTATTTAAATCACTCATTTGAGTGAAACCTTTTCGGCATGTCTGACAAGAAAAAGGCCTCTTCCCTGTGTGGTTTCTCATGTGAAGTTTTAAATTACTCATTTGAGTGAAACCTTTTCGGCATGTCTGACAAGAAAAAGGCTTCTTCCCTGTATGAGTTCTCATGTGAACATTTAAAGAACACAGTCGAGTAAAACTTTTTCCGCATGTCTGACAAGAAAAAGGCCTCTCCCCTGTGTGGGTTCTAATGTGTCTATTTAAATGACACAGCTGAGTGAAACCTTTTCCGCATGTCTGACAAGGAAAAGGCCTCACCCCTGTGTGTGTTTTGTAATGTTTTTTCAATTGACTCTTGTTCTTCCAAGACTTCCCACAAACATCACATTTTAAAGACATTTTCTTAGTGTCAGTGAAAGACTGACTCTCTGACCCAGTGGAGCTGCTTCCTTCCTGGTCTTTGGTCTGAACTACAGGAGAGATGTGAAAGGAAAGCTGCTCAGTTCTTGGTTCTCCTTCATGTTCCTGAAGAGTAAAGGTCTCCATTAGAGCAACAGACTGCTTCTGGACAAGCTGCTCTCCATCCTTACTGCTGCAGACATCCTCCTGATCCCTTCTAGTTGGTAAATGTTCAGGATCCTGCTGTTCATGTTTGAGCTTTGAAGAATCATGTTTTTCATTTTCTTCCTCAATGAGTGGAAGTTCTGGGCTCCTTTGCTCTACAGTCTGTGGTTCTGGCTCCATTTGTTCCTCTTTAACCCATAAAGATTCAGGCTCAATATGTTCTTGTTTAATCAGTGGAGGTTCTAGTTCTTCCTTTTCCTCTTTAATCCATGGAGGTACTGATTCCCCTTGTTCTTCAGTCAGAGGAGGATCTGGTTCCATCTGTTCCTCTTCAGACCACTGAGGTTCTGCTTCCTCCTGGTCATGACTGGACCTTCTCTGGTTGCAGAGCTGTTGGATGGAAGAAGCTTCCTCCTCCATGGAGACATGTGGCTTCTGGAGGTCTGTGGGGACAAAGAAAGAGACCATTAATATAATTTAACTGATGACTGTCTCATGCATCAGCCTGGATGTTCCTAGAGATCCTGGACTGAAGGCGTCACACAGTTCATCTAAAATTAAATTGTCGTGTTTCCTTCAAAAGGAGGTGAAGTTAGCAGGGTAAAGTGTCCTCCACACTAATTGGCAGCCCTGGTAAAGATGTTTAAAAAGTTGAAAATAAATCCAAATTTTATTGCTTTACTACAAGGTTACACAAAAAATGTAACAATTAAAACTTTAATTTGAGAAGATCTTTGAAGTGGGGAACTCCTCCTACATTAAGAAAAACTGCTTTTAACATAAACTCTGGTGCCACAGCTGTTGGCCCCACAAACACACTGCCTGGACTAAGGAAAGTGGCCACCTGGATTTAACTAAGAAAATAGGTGTGTGTGTATTGGTCATTGTAACTGTACATTTCAATGAAGTGTGTCTCCTGCATTTAACCCATCCTCTAGGAAGCAGTGGTTAGCTTCTATAGCTGCCCAGGGAGAAATCGGGGGTTAAGGGTCTTGCTCAAGGGTTAGTGTTTGATAAAAACCTGGCCCTGCATTTCATCAATGATAGCAAGGGTGATTAATATTTGGCTATTTCCTGTTTTTCCAGTAGAACAGTTGTATAAGCAATACTTCTAGGAGTAAGAGGAAACATTTGTTGTGAGATACACGCCCATGTACTTTAAAAGGAGGCGGTGAAGTTCTGTTAGGGGGGGATTCTGCTGAATGAAAATGTGACTTTAAGTCTGGAACAAAAGATCCCTCTGGTGTTTTTCTAAGTAGGAGCTGCTTTGTCTCGGCTTATTGAGTCTATTTTAAAGTTCAATCCTCTCCAACATAATTGGTGACCCCGATGTGATGGATGAGTGAAGAAGGAAGAGGAAAAAAAGGCTTTCCACAGCGACCACCAGCAGTGGCAACATAGGGCCCACAGAAAAGAGGAGGTAAGTAAAATATACCTCCCTTTTTTCCCTTTTTCAACATAAGATTTGCCACACACAGGTTCTGCTTTGGGAAGAGTGTGTTGTTTTTTCTAAGCGAGACAAGTGAGGCATTGCTGCTCCTTTTTTGAGGCCACCAGTTAATTTTACGCACTGAAAAGAGGCTGCCTAAAAGAGAAAAGACGACCGAAAAATGGAACAAAATTGACAAACTGGCAGTCTTGAGGAAAATATATATCTCCCAGCCATTTATTGTGGTCCCACTGAGGGCAATTTATCCATCCATCCATTCTCTTCTGCTTATCCGGGGTCGGGTCGCGGGGGTAGCAGCTTCAGTAGGGAGGCCCAGACGTCCCTCTCCCCGGCCACTTGGGCCAGCTCCTCCGGAGGAATCCCAAGGCGTTCCCAGCAGAGAGACATAGTCCCTCCAGTGTGTCCTGGGTCTCCCTCTGGGCCTCCTCCCGGTGGGACGTGCCCGGAACACCTCACCAGGGAGGCGTCCAGGAGGCATCCTAACCAGATGCCCGAGCCACCTCAACTGGCTCCTCTGGACGTGGAGGAGCAGCGGCTCTACTCTGAGTCCTCCCCGGATGACTGACCTCCTCACCCTATCTCTAAGGGAGAGCCCAGACACACTACGGAGAAAACTAATTTCAGCCGCTTGTATCCGGGATCTCGTTCTTTCGGTCACGACCCAAAGCTCATGACCATAGATGAGGGTAGGAACGTAGATCGGCCGGTAAATCGAGAGCTTCGCCTTTTGGCTCAGCTCTCTCTTCACCACAACGGATCGGTACAGCGCCCGCTTCACAGCAGACGCCGCACCAATCCGCCTGTTCATCTCCCGCTCCATCTTCCAACACACCCTCCAGTCCCCCTTTTTAAATAGGGGGACCACCACCCCAGTCTGCCCCCGACTGGGGTGGTGGTCATCGGGGGAACTGCCCCCGATGTCTACACAATGTTGCAAAGTCCCGTTAACCAACACAGCCCCACAACATCCAGAGCCTTAAGGTACTCAGGGCGAATCTCATCCACCCCCTGGGCCTTGCCACCGAGGAGCTTTTTAACAACCTCTGTGACCTCAGCACCAGAGATGGGAGAACCCGACCCAGGGTCCTCAGGCTCTGCTTCCACAATGGAAGACCTGTTGGTGAGATTAAGGAGGTCTTTGAAGTATTTCGCCCACCGACGCACGGCGTCCCGAGTCGAGGTCAGCAGCACACCACCCCCACTATAAACAGTGTTGGTACCGCACTGCTTCCTCCTCCTGAGACGCCGGATAGCGGACCAGAATCGCTTCGAAGCCGTACACAAGTCTATCTCCATGGCCTCTCCGAACTCTTCCCTCGCCCGAGTTTTTGCCTCAGCGACCAGCCGAGCCGCCCGCCGCTTCGACTGCCGGTACACATCAGCTTCTTCCGGAGTCCCACAAGCCAAAAAAGCCCGATAGGACTCCTTCTTCAGCTTGACAGCTTCCCTCACCGCTGGTGTCCACCAGCGTGTTCGAGGGTTGCCACCGCGACATGCGCTGACAACCTTGCAGCCACAGCTCCGACTAGCCGCCTCAACAATAGAGGCGCGGAACATAGTCCATTCAGATTCAATGTCCCCCGCCTCCATCGAGACGTGTTCAAAGCTCTCCCGGAGGTGGGAGTTAAAGCTCCGTCTCACGGAAGACTGCCAGACGTTCCCAGCAAACCCTCCATTACGTTTGAGCCTACCAGGTGTGACCGGCTTCCTCCCCCACCATCGGATCCAGCTCACCACCAGATAGTGGTAAGTGGAGAGCTCCGCCCCTCTCTTCACCAGAGTCTCCAGGACATGCGACCGCAGGTCAGATGAAACAACAACAAAGTTAGTAAAAGTAATATCATCTTTATTGTCATCGAAACATACATTACAACGAAATTTGTTCTCTGCTTTTAACCCATCACCCTTGGGGAGCAGTGGGCTGCCATGTGCGGCGCCCAGGAAGCGTTCTGGGGTTAAGGGTCTTGCTCAGGGACCCAGAGTGCAGGCATAGGGGATCGAACCGGGTACTTGCATCCTTCTCTGAATACAAGCGCGCTGCTCTAACCACTAGGCCAACACTCCCCATACACCGAGACGCAGCTCAGGGGCACATCGACATGTGGCAAGGGGAAGCTGGAATCGAACCCACAATATTCTGATTGCCAGACGACTACTCAACCCATCAAGCCACAGTCGGCAAAGTCGATCATTGAACTACAGCCTAGGGTGTCCTGTTGCTAAGAGCACATATAGACACCCTTATGCTTGAACATGGTGTTCGTATAGACAATCCATGACGAGCACACACTTGAGTTCAGATCAGTCGGGCCGTTCATCCCAATCACGCCCCTCCAGGTCTCAGTGTCATTGCCAAAATGAGCGTTAAAGTCCCCCAGCAAAACGAGGGAGTCCCCAGGAGGGGCGCTCTCCAGTACCCCTTCCAAGGACTCCAAAAAGGGTGGGTAATCTGAACTGCCGTTTGGCGCATAAGGACAAACAGCAGTCAGAACCCGCCCCCCCACACGTATGAGGAGGGAGGCCACAAGGCAACAAGTATACCCACTCCTGCTGGCGCCTCTCACCAGGGGCATCTCCAGAGTGGAATAATGTCCAGCCCATCTCAAGGAGAATGTTTCCAGAGCCAGAGCCATGTGTCGAGGTGAGCCCGACTATCTCTAGCCTGAACCTCTCAACCTCATTAGCGTTACCTCAGGCTCCTTCCCCACCAGAGAGGTGACATTCAACGTCCCAAGAGTCAGCTTCTTCAGCCGAGGATCAGAACGCCAAGGTCCCCGCCCTCGACTACCACCCCTCCGACAGGTGGTGAGACCATAGGAGGGGGGACACATCTTTACTCTTCGGGCTGAGCCCGGCCGGGCTCCATGGGTAAAAGCCCGGCCACCAGGCGCTCTCCAGTGCAGTACCAAACACTATAACGTCTTTATTTCCTCAGAGATAGTAGTAATCCAACTAACGGAGATTAGCCATTTAAATAGATGAATACCCTGAACATAGTGCTGTAGTTATGGTCATAAACAGATATTTCACAATTTATTGCTATAATTTGTTCAGAATAGTGAAAGAATATTTGCATTAAAAAAGATTTAAGATCAATGTGGTAGGAATGACTCACGGGAAGGTAAATGTTATTTAGTGGTTTAAAGTAAAGATTATCGAATGAATCTTTAGGGGCAGTATAGCTTCTGGATGAGCAATAATGAGCAGTGAATCATTGAAATTGTCTGTTCTAAACTCTGGAACAAAGCTGGAGGGTAGAAGAATCTTCCAGAGGAAAAGTGGGCTTGAATTCTTTTACTTCTTTTTCTTTTGCTTCTTTGTCTTGCATGAAAACCCTGGTCAATAAATTTTAATCATCAAAAAAAAGGAACCAGATTCTTTGTCTGCTGAATATTTCTGTGATTAATATTTTTCAGGAGCAGGAGAAGAGCAGCTTTGCTCAGGAGAATGGCTGAATCTGGGTACTGGCAGAGTGATCTTATGGACATATCCTTTCTGAGTTGTGAATTTTGATAAATCATTTTTTTAAACTTATCACTCTTATTAAATCCTTTCCGACATTTGTTTGTAAGGTCACTATTTTTACTGTTGATGTTGAATTGAAAGTTCCAGTTTTGCTCATGTATTTTATTTTCAACTGTTACTATGTCTTGGGGTGGAGTCATGGTTCATGGACGACCGAGTAAATTGTTATCAAACGAGATTGTGACGAATGGACTGATGGGATGCTGAGAAAAGGTGATATCATTAGTATTCATTCAATTCAATTCAATTCAATTTTATTTATATAGCGCCAAATCATGAAACATGTCATCTCAAGGCACTTTACAAAATCAAGTTCAATCATATTATACAGATTGGGTCAGATTATACAGATTGGTCAAAATGTCCTATAAAAGGAAACCAGTTGATTGCATCAAAGTCCCGACAAGCAGCATTCACTCCTGGGGAACCGTAGAGCCACAGGGAGAGTCGTCTGCATTGTACATGGCTTTGCTGCAATCCCTCATACTGAGCAAGCATGAAGCGACAGTGGGAAGAAAAACCACCCATTAACGGGAAAAAAAAACCTCCGGCAGAACCGGGCTCAGTATGAACGGTCATCTGCCTCGACCGACTGGGGTTACAGAAGACAGGGCAGAGACACAACAAGAGAGACAAAAAAGCACAGAAGCACACATTGATCTAGTAATCTGTTCTACATTAGATGGTAATAGTCGGTGATCTGTCCTCCCTGGATGATTTCACAGTCAACAGAACGTCAGACCAGGTGTACCTACTATGAAGAAAAAAGAGAGAGAACAAAAAGTTAAAAGCTGAAATGACAACAGTCATTTCAATGTAATACAATGCAAATCTGGAGAACAGTAGACTGGAGAACAGTAGAAATCAGTAGAGTGAGAAAAGTAGGCCCTGATGTCCTCCAGTAGCCTAAGCCTATAGCAGCATAACTATAGAGGTAGCTCAGAGTAACATGAGCCACTCTAGTTATAAGCTTTGTCAAAAAGGAAGGTTTTAAGATTAGTCTTAAAAGTAGACAGGGTGTCTGCTTCACGGACCAAAACTGGGAGTTGGTTCCACAGGAGAGGAGCCTGATAGCTAAAGGATCTGCCTCCCATTCTACTTTTAGAGACTCTAGGAACCACCAGCAGACCTGCAGTCTGAGAGCGAAGATCTCTGTTAGGAACATACGGAGTAATCAGAGCTCGGATATATGATGGAGCTTGATTATTAAGGGCTTTATACGTTAGAAGAAGAATTTTAGATTCTATTCTTTAACAGGAAGCCAATGAAGGGAAGCTAAAATTGGAGAAATATGATCCCTCTTGTTGATTTTCATCAGAACTCTTGCTGCAGCATTTTGGATAAGCTGAAGACTTTGAATTGCATTTTGTGGACTTCCTGATAGTAAAGAATTACAATAGTCCAGCCTTGAAGTAACAAATGCATGGACTAGTTTTTCAGCATCACTCCTGGACAGAATGTTTCTAATTTTGGCGATATTCCGGAGGTGAAAAAAGGAAACTCTGGAAACCTGTTTAATATGGGATTTAAATGACATGTCTTGGTCAAAAATAACACCAAGGTTTTTTACTTTATTTGGTTAAGAAGAAAAAATGATTGGTTAAGAAGTTTATTTTTTGAGGACTCTGGCCCAAAGATTACAACTTCGGTCTTGTCAGAATTTAGATGCAGGAAATTTAAAGTCATCCAGCTTTTGATGTCATCAAGACATGACTGCAGTCGAAGTAATTGATTGGATTCATCAGGATTTATGGATAGATATAGCTGAGTGTCATCAGCATAACAGTGGAAATTAATCCCATGCTGTCTGATAATTTTGCCGATCGGAAGCATATATATAGTAAAGAGAATTGGTCCAAGGACTGAACCCTGTGGTACTCCACAGGTGACCCTAGAGTTTGAGGAAGATTTATTATTAACATGAACAAACTGGAATCTGTCCGACAGATAAGATTTAAACCAGCCTAATGCTTTCCCCTTAATCCCTACAGTATGTTCAAGTCTTTGTAGGAGAATATTGTGATCAACTGTATAAAATGCAGCACTAAGATCTAACAGGACAAGTACAGACACAAGTCCATTATCTGAGGCCATGAGAATATCATTAGTGACCTTCACCAGAGCCGTTTCAGTGCTATGATGAGCTCTGAAGCCTGACTGAAACTCCTCAAGTAGGTCATTGCTTTGTAAATGTTCACAAAGTTGATTAGCAAATACTTTCTCAAGAATTTTAGATAAGAAAAGAAGATTAGATATAGGTCTGTAGTTTACTAGCTCATCTTTATCAAGAGAAGGTTTCTTAAGTAAAGGTTTAATAACAGCTACTTTAAAAACCTGTGGTACATATCCATTTACTAAGGATAGATTAATCATGTCTAAAATAGGACCACTGATCAAAGGGAATACCTCCTTAAACAACTTGGTTGGGATTGGGTTTAACATACAGGTAGAAGGTTTAGATGAAGCTAAGATTTTAGATAGCTCAGAAAGCTCTACTGCTTCTAAACAGTTCAGACACAGCGCAGGTTCTAAAGATTCCTCCAATGCTGCCTTACTTACTGGGGATGAGGTAATCATGTTTGGGAGGATGCCAATTATTTTATTTTTAATGGCATCAATTTTATTTATGAAGAATCCCATAAAATCATTACTACTAAGAGCTAAGGGAATGGATGGATCAACAGAGCTGCAGCTCTGAGTAAGTTTGGCAACTGTACTAAAGAGAAATCTAGGATTATTTTTATTCTCTTCAATTAATGATGAAAAATATGCTGCTCTAACTCTGCGAAGGGTCTTGTTATACAACAATAGACTGTCCCTCCAGATTAAGTAGGATTCCTCTTGGTGTGTAGAGCGCCATTTTCTCTCCAATTTCCTAACATTGTGCTTCAAGGAACGCAGCTCTGAATTAAACCAGGGAGCCAGCTTCCTGTGAATTATCACCTTCTTTTTCAAGGGAGCTACATTATCTAATGCAGAACGCAATGAGGAAGTCACACTGTTAGCAAATGTATCTATTTGTGAATGGGAATAAACAGCATTGCTGCCATCTACAGGGCATTTCTGCAATAGTGAGGATATTAAGAGGGGGACAGACTCTTTAAGTTTTGATACAGCATTATCCGATAAAGATCTACTATAATGGAACCCTCTTTTGGGGGTGGAGAAATCGGTTAGAATATACTCAAATGTTATTAAAAAATGATCAGATAGGACAGGGTTGTGAGAGAATACTGTTAATTCTTCACAATCAATGCCATATGTCAGCACAAGGTCCAAAGTATGGAGCCGAGAGTGCGTTGGCTTATGCACATTTTGAGCAAAACCAATTGAATCTAGGATAGTTTTAAAGGCTACACTAAGGTTATCACATTCAGTGTCAACATGGATGTTAAAATCACCCACTATAATAACCTTGTCAGTATTTAACACCAAATCAGATAAGAAGTCTGACAGTTGATCCAAAAACTGAGTGTAAGGGCCTGGTGGACGATACAAAACAATAAACAGAAGAGGTTTTATTGCTTTGCAGTTTGGATGAGGGAAACTGAGGGTTAAATGTTCAAAAGAACTGTAATTATTAATTGGCCTGGGACTAATTAATAAATCACACTGAAAGATGGTTGCCACTCCTCCTCCTCTTCCCACAGACCTGGGAATGTGGAAATTTGAATAACTGGAGGGAGTTGACTCATTTATACTAACGTAGTCCTCTTGTAGCCAGGTTTCTGTGAGACAAAACAAATCAATCTGATTATCAGAAATCAATTCATTAACTAACAAAGTCTTTGGAGGGAGAGACCTTATATTTAATAGACCACATTTAATTCTTTTATTTTTTGGTTCAAAGTGATCCGTATGGATTTTTATTAGATTTTTATGATTTGTTCCCTTTAGATCAGTTTTTGATCTGTTAAGTTTTGGCCGTGGGAAAGACACCGTCTCAATAGGGTAATGGGTGGGTAACAGTACAGAAGCTGCAGAGAGGTGTGTTAAACTACGGCTCTGCTTCCTGGTCTGGACCCTGGGTTGTCAGCATTTAGGAGAACTAATAAATCCGGCCAGATTCCTAGAAAGAAGAGCTGCACCATCCAAAGTGGGATGAATGCCGTCTCTCCTGATCAGACCAGGTTTTCCCCAGAAAGTTTGCCAGTTATCAATGTAGCCCACGTCGTTTTCTGGACACCACCTAGACAACCAGCGGTTGAATGATGACATGCGGCTAAACTTGTCATCACTGGTCAGATCAGGCAGGGGACCAGAGAAAATTACAGAGTCCGATATTGATTTAGCAAACTCACACACCGAAGCAACACCAACTTTGGTGACCTCTGATCGGCGTGACCGGGTGTCATTACATTACAGACTGCAGGTCTGCTGGTGGTTCCTAGAGTCTCTAAAAGTAGAATGGGAGGCAGATCCTTTAGTTATCAGGCTCCTCTCCTGTGGAACCAACTCCCAGTTTTGGTCCGTGAGGCAGACACCCCGTCTACTTTTAAGACTAATCTTAAAAATTTCCTTTGTGACAAAGCTTCTAGTTAGAGTGGCTCATGTTACTCTGAGCTACCTCTATAGTTATGCTGCTATAAGCTTAGGCTACTGGAGGACATCAGGGTCTATTTCTCTCACTCTGCTGAGTTCTCCTACTGCTCTCCAATCTGCTTTTGTCATTTCATCTTTTAACTTTTTTTTCTCTGTAAAAAAAATTCTCTTCATAGAAGGTACACCTGGTCTGGCGTTCTGTTAGCTGTGACATCATCAGGGGAGGCAGATCATCCACTATTACCATCTAACATAGAAAGTACTCCTGGGCCAATGTGAGCTTCTGTGCTTTCTGTGTCTCTGCTCTGTCTTCTCTAAGCCCCAGTGGGTCGAGGCAGATGAGCGTTCACACTGAGCCTGGTTCTGGTTCTGCTGGAGGTTCTCCTCCCTGTTAAAGGGTAGTTTTCCTCTCCACTGTCGCTTCATGCATGCTCAGTATGAGGGATTGCTGCAAAGCCATCAACAATGCAGACGACTGTCCACTGTGGCTCTACGCTCTTTCAAGAGGAGTGAATGCTGCTTGGAGAGACTTGATGCAACCTGCTGGGTTTCCTTAGAGAGGAAACTTTCTGACCAACCTGGAGGATCTGATGGAGTCTGACTTTGGAAAGAACCTTGAGATTATATGCTGTGAATTGGAGCTATAGAAATAAAACTCAATGGAATATGAGCTTGAAATTCTGACTAAGGCCATCTAATGGTAAATAGATGTATATGTGACAGGAATAATCTGTTGAGTCTACATGTCCTCATCATTTGAAATGGACTAGAAAATACTCATCTAAACAAATTAACACACTGTTAAACACACGCTGCATATGTGAGGTATTCTAAGCAAAAAATGTTGTAGTAAAAGTAAAACAGTAATTGCCTAAAGTGCCTTTGTAACTGGGTCTCCTCTTAATAACCACCTTAGGGGAAGAAACCTGACAAAAGTGCCCCTAAAGAGATGAAAACTTCCTCTTATTGAGCTCTCCATTGTTAGAATAATTTACATTTAGCAGTCCACAGC
Organism: Fundulus diaphanus; assembly: GCA_037039145.1. Taxonomy (NCBI): domain Eukaryota; kingdom Metazoa; phylum Chordata; class Actinopteri; order Cyprinodontiformes; family Fundulidae; genus Fundulus; species Fundulus diaphanus. The sequence goes on from CM073133.1 coordinate 3,668,440, forward strand.
AAAATAACAATACTAAAAAATCCCAATGGTCTGCAACCACTGGAAAAAAAAAGATGTATTTTGAATGGAGCATCTTGCCAAAAGCCCCATTTTGTAGCACTAGCTCCGTAAATGAAGCTTAAAAACGTCACGTCTCTTCCTGCTGAATAAAGCCTGACTGGGCGCTTCGGCTGGAAGTTCATTATAGTAGGAGCTGTAGATAAACAAAGATAACACAATGTAGGCAAAAACTAAATATGATCATTCACAGCTCAGACTTAAGCTGTTGAAATACCAGTTTGAAAAGAATGGTGTCCAAGCACATTTATATTAGCCTTTAGTAAAATAACAGCTGACAATCTTTACATCCACATATTCTCAGATTGATTTATAGTCCAAACTGCAGATATCAGGGCTCGCTGAACTAGGTTCCATTCTTTAGGACACATTTTACACGCTCTTCTCCCTGTACACCAACAGCTGCACCTCCAGTCATCAGTCTGTCAAGCTCCTGAAGTTCCTGACAACACCACTCTCATGGGACTCATCTCTGATGGTGACGAGTCTGCCTACAGGTGGGAGGCTGACCATCTGGTGACCTGGTGCAGGGAGAACAACCTGGAGCTCAACGCTGTAGAAACAGTGGAGATGGTTGTGGACTTCAGGAAGAACTCAGCCCCAGCTACCCCCCATCACCCTCTGTGACTCCACCATTGACACTGTGGAGTCTTTCTGCTTCCTGGGAACTATCATCTCCCAGGACCTAAAGTGGGAGCTGAACATCAACTCCCTCACCAAGAAAGCCCAGCAGAGGATGGACTTCCTGAAGAAGGCAGCTGAAGAAATTCAACCTGCCAAGGACAATGATGGTGCAGTTCTACTCCTCCATCATTGAGTCCATCCTCACCTCCTCCATCACCATCTGGTACGCTGGTTCCACCGCTAAGGACAAGGGCAGACTGCAGCGTGTCATCAGGTCTGCAGAGAAGGTGATTGGCTGCAATCTTCCATCTCTCCAGGACCTGTACGCCTCCAGGACTCTGAGGCGTGCAGGAAGATTGTGGCTGATCCCTTCAAGTACATATCGCTGCAGCGCCTGTTGGATATCCAACTCCGCCCATCCAACTCGGCCATTTTGATGACGTCACTTCTAACTCAACTCCGCCCATCCAAGTCGGCCATTTTGAATACGTCACCCCTGGGAAGTGTGGCGCGGTGAAAGTAAAAATATGAAGGGCAAACTAAAGTTTTAATTACAACATAAAAAACTGCAGTCACGTTATTTTCGGTGACAGTATCCGTTAAAATAATTTCCCAAATATAAAAATGTTGCAATAAACATGCATTATCGTAATTGCTTAATGGCAATATATTCAATTCAATTCAATTTTATTTATATAGCGCCAAATCATGAAACATGTCATCTCAAGGCACTTTACAAAATCAAGTTCAATCATATTATACAGATTGGGTCAGATTATACAGATTGGTCAAAATGTCCTATATAAGGAAACCAGTTGATTGCATCAAAGTCCCGACAAGCAGCATTCACTCCTGGGGAAGCGTAGAGCCACAGGGAGAGTCGTCTGCATTGTACATGGCTTTGCTGCAATATAGACATTTAAAAGTAGTGAAATTAATCTTGCAAACACTGAATTAAACTCAATACATAATATTGTGTTAAAATAGTATGTGGTATTGCGTAACGTGTTTGTGATGAGGGAAAACACCCACACAAAATAGCTATTAAATAAAGTATTTATTAATTAATTAAAATTGTATTGTATGCAATAATAATTATTCAATATTAGTTAATTGTTTATTGGTTTAACCTGTTTTTGATACTGTTTTGCATTCATTTACATAGTACGGGTCAAAATGACCCGCAACATAATCAATATATTTTTTTTTTCACAAATAAAAGTCAACATAACAACAATTAAAGACAGACAGACAGACAGACAGACAGACAGACAGACGTCCTCTGGCTAAGGGGAAATGGTAGGGGTGTTAAACATTGCCGACACAGCTGAACAAGAAGAAAAAAAAAAACTGTAATCTTGATATTCAAAAACAAAAAGGAGGCATTCTCTTGAATCATGGATGTCGTCATCATTGGCGATGTTCTGAAAGAACTGCTGTTGATCCTCTGCTGTCATGGACAATATGCTGTTCAACATGTCCACGAAAAAGAGACATGTTGTCCCGTATACAGCATACTGCTTCATCGATTCTTGTCATGGTGCTCTGAGAGAAAGACAGAAGTAATTATAAATATTTTTTTTTAAATAAAACGACAGGAACTAAGCATTATTTGTTTTGTCTTTTATTAAACATTAAAAATGGTGTTCCACAATTCTGTCCCGTCCTCTGCCACTAGGTGGTCCAAATGCACTGGCTGCACAGACTTCCCTATCTTCTCCGTTTATAAAGCTGCGATCTAATATTGTTTACATGAAATAAGCCTGTAAGCGAGCAGGTTTAAGTTTGCGCACATGTTGCTATGACAACAAGTCCAGGATGAGTTTCGAAGAAAAAAACGATCCAAGATCATGCCAAATCGTCAACAATCAAATCAGCTAACTGAGTTAGCGGCGTACGAAGAACGGGGAACAGTTCCAATTAAAGAGACATGAAACCTGAATACGCCTAAATATTGCTGGTCACCGAAGCGCAAAGGATCAGCTGAGTCCAGCTGATATATTTGGAAAGCTTTGGGCATCAGGAGCTGTCAAGTGAAGTGTCAATAACAACCAACAATCAAATGTATAGCACATTTTTGGGGAGATGTTATAAAGGTGGCTACTTTCAATATTTATAAGCAGGTGTTCCTAGAGCTGTGGAAGCTGGATCTGTGGTTGGGAGTTTCCTGCTGTCCCCGTATTCCTTCTCTGCTACAATTACAGCCACTGTTCATAGTCTTATTGCTATCATTACTGCCATCATTATCATTACTATCAATATCATTGCCATTTTTTATCCAGTCTGTGTTACTGTGTAGGCTCCCTCTCTCTTGCCCTCTCTCTCTCACCCCCAACCGGCCGAGGCAGATGAGCTCAAGAAGCTGTCTGAATAATCTTTGTTGTGATTGGTTTGTTATTTCAAGCTGCCAATAGCCATCGCTGTTGTAAGAGCGTGTGTTCAGTGTTAGATGAGCAGAAAGTTGACGAGGTGGTCGTTGGAGATCGTTCAGAGCTGTTTGTCTAAGAGACTGGGAGCGTGTAAATGAATAAGAGTAAGTTCTGTCAGTTACCAAGCAGGATTTGATTTTGTGCAATTTAAATATATTTAGCAACCTAAAGAGTTAATATAATAACGTGGCTTGTAGGTTATTTGTGGTCTCTTGTTGCCACCTGCTGGAGAAATTAGAAATAGCTATTTGTAGCGATTGGAAATATTAGTTCTCATTTGTTTTGTTTTATGTATTTCTTGTAGACCACTCTCAGCTCTATTAAAGAAAGTTTGGACATGAAGCTCTCCTCTCATCCTTTACCGGATGCTCGTGGTGGCTGTACCATTTAAAGAACTAACACAAAATAAAGGGAGCACAACATATGTAGAACCTGCAAGGTCATTACTGTAATTGGTTTTAATAATAAAACAACAATCAACAATTTGAAGCTACACTGGAGCAAGTAAAGACTTACACAGAGGAACCAGTGTCCTGGTTTCCACACAGGAAAAATCAGGAGATCTTTTGATGCTGCATCAGCCTGTAGGTGACCATAAAGCCAATAAGTCTCCCCTTTCCCAACTTAAGAAAATAGAAGACATTGCAGGGGGAAAACAGGAGTAGAAAAAAGTAAATAAGCTTACCTGTAAATTAAGAAAAGTGTCCTGGAAAACTTGGTGCATGCCAAGTGGCAACGACATAGGCATCCGCTGCATACACATCCTTCTTCTGCCAACACATAAGTAAGGGACAGAAAAAGCTGTCATGTGAGGAAAACATGTTTGACAGACTTCATGAACAACTTAAAGGTTAACATATAACTATGCACACCTTCCACCAGGCCATTTCACAAATGAGCTCCATGCAGCTGTTGGCAATCTATAAAGAGAAATGCAGAGGTTAATTTCAAATGTGAGGTAGAAAATCCACACACGTATACTTACTGTTGCTTCCAAGTTGTGCTGCAAACCAAGTGACTGGAAGTCTTGCCGTTTTAAGTTGGTAGTGCCAATTGTCCCAATAATCTTGGTTTCTGATCTTCTGGCATCGAGCACATGGTCAACCTTGAACAAGAGAAATTATACATACATATATATACACATACACACATAGACACATATACACACATACATATACACACAACAAACAAACTAACAGCATTAATGGTCATGTTATTGTAACTACAGCATATACAGTAAAACCAACAATCATGTTATGAGCATACATTTACATATTTCCATTAAACTGAACTTAGGATCATATGTTTCAGAGGCAAACAATTACAGGGAAGGAGGAATCATTTTTAAAACGCACCTGTGACCCAGATGCCTGATCTGGCAAGCAGATGTCTTAAATGGGGTAGGCCCCAACAGTCTGGTCTGCACACTGACAGATCTGGCACAAAAAAACAAACAAACAAATAAAAAAAAAAACTAAGTTTGTAAGGCTGTCATTTAGTAGATAGTCCATAGTGGAATATATCTCAAAAGGCTTAAACATGCCTTTAACATTTGAAGATTCATCAAGCTGGCCTGCTGACAAACCTTGACCAAAACATTTGCCTTTTTCTTTGCATGTACAGTTTTAAAAAATATGAATGAATATTATCTATGACAACAAGCTGTACTGTTCGCCAACATAGTCAAAAACTTTTGTAAATGGACATTGTGTTACAAATTAAACCGCTAGCAACTCTGCTAAGTATACTGATATGTGTAATTAACGTTAGCAGGCTAATAACGTTATATTTCTCAAGCCGAAATAATTTTCACTCTAACTGTTGGGCTCTTACTAATCTTGCATACTTTCTTCACACAAAAATGATAACGTTCTGTAATGTTCATCCCGTGACATCACGGGATGGATATTGCATAAACACAATTTCACAAGAAACATCTATAACTAAAACTAAACAGGGCCTAGCGCTAGCTAACATTAAATTGATGGTAGCCTACAAAACTACTACCATCATGCAAAAAAAATTAATGAAAACAATAAACTAGATCATCACATCAAATATCATAATATATTTCATCCAGAAGGGTCAACAAAGTAATATTGTTAGGTCTATGAACATAAAATTATGTATTTTTAACTTACCGACATCGTTCGTTTTCCGATTTGCTATGGTCAGTAAAGTTTTGTTTGCGCCTAAGAAAGCTCATAGTCGCATGACGTCATCAAAATGGCCGACTTGGATGGGCGGAGTTGGATATCCAAAAGGCGCTGCAGCGAAAGGCTTTTCGATCCCTTAACCCCAGTCACAGTCTATTTCAGTCACTTCCCTCTGGCAGGAGGCTGCGGTCCATCAGGACCAGAACCTCACACCACAACAACAGTTTCTTCCATCTGCTACCAGCCTTATGAACAAGGCCAAGAGCCGCCTGTGACACTGGACACTGTCTCTCTCCCCCGTTCAGGACCTACAAGCTTCTGCGTTACATTAACGCACAGTTTACTGAGTGTATATAGCTTCTGTATATATATCTATTTTATTTTATTCTTATTTTTTGTCTGCACCATCAACACCAAGTCAAATTCCTTGTAAGTGCAAACCTACTTGGCAATAAACTTGATTCTGATTCTGAAAAAAATTCAACACCATCCAATTTCTGAATTAACCTACTAATACCATGATGACCGTAGCACACTGCTAAAGGTGTAATAATCTTTCATCGGCTTCCTAGTTTAGAGGGGATCATTTTATCTATTGTTTGTCCCACATGCTAATTATTGTGACTCGCTCACATAACGTAAATATGTGTGTGAACGTTCCTTGCTAGTTTCCTCTTGTTGGCAGCCCATGAGCACTTCTAGTGCCACATATCCATCTTTTACATTTTACTACTCCTTTAAGGTTTGGGGAAGGGAATAAACAGCCTATCAACGTTGTGATAATGTGTTTGAATTGTACGTTCCCTCCTAACAACTTTTATAAATGTTACCGCGGTTTTGTTTTTAATTACTCTGACCACAATGAGTGTGTAATGTAACATCCTGGGATCTTGTCAGAGGGAAAGACGAAGCAACTTCTGCAGGTAAGGGGCGATTCACTTTGGGACGAATCCCGTTTGCTGATTGGTCAGTTACTGAAGAGCCTCTAAGAATGATTGACAGGCGGTGCCACGTCAATTACAAAGTGGACCTTCTAGAACCTGGAGAACATTTCCAGGATTAAAGGACTGATGTCTCAGCAGGATCTGCAAAAACTAATCCATGTTTATCTTTAGTAGAACTGATCACTGCAACGGTGTTTTCACAGGTCTGCCTAAAAAGTGGATCAGACAGCTGCAGCTGATCCAGAACGCTGCTGCCCGCGTCCTCACTAAGACTAAGAACGTAGAGAACATGGACCCGGTTCTGAAGTCCTCACTAAGACTAAGAACGTAGAGAACATGGACCCGGTTCTGAAGTCCTTCCACTAAGACTAAGAACGTAGAGAACATGGACCCGGTTCTGAAGTCCTCACTAAGACTAAGAACGTAGAGAACATGGACCCGGTTCTGAAGTCCTCACTAAGACTAAGAATGTAGAGAACATGGACCCGGTTCTGAAGTCCTTCCACTAAGACTAAGAACGTAGAGAACATGGACCCGGTTCTGAAGTCCTCACTAAGACTAAGAACGTAGAGAACATGGACCCGGTTCTGAAGTCCTCACTAAGACTAAGAACGTAGAGAACATGGACCCGGTTCTGAAGTCCTTCCACTAAGACTAAGAACGTAGAGAACATGGACCCGGTTCTGAAGTCCTCACTAAGACTAAGAACGTAGAGAACATGGACCCGGTTCTGAAGTCCTCACTAAGACTAAGAACGTAGAGAACATGGACCCGGTTCTGAAGTCCTTCCACTGGCTCCCTGGATCTCAGAGAATAGACTTTAAAATCCTTCTGTTAGTCTATAAATCCCTGAATTAGCACCTAAATACATCACAGACTTGTTATCAGGGCATCAACCCTCCAGACCACTCAGGTCTTCTGGCTCCAGCCTGCTCTGCAGAACCAGAACCAGAACCAGACATGGAGAAGCAGCATTTAGTTCCTATGCTCCACTGATCTGGAACAAACTTCCAGAAAACTGTAAATGTGCTGAAAGCCTGAGTTCCTTTAATTAAGGTTGTTCAGAGCTGCCTTTAAATGTTAATGTTTTAGTTTATAGTCCAACTTGTCTTATATCTTAACCTGCTGCTAATGTTCCACTGCAATGTGCTTTAATCTCTAATGTTTCCTGTTCTCATGTCCGGTTCATCTACAGCACTGGAACGTTGTTTACTCAGGTTTACTCCACTTCCAGCTCCTACTTTGGATCTTCCAGCTAAATGGACTGCACCATTACTTTTGCTGCCAAAAGTGGATCAACAATCAAAGGTTATAAATACTAACTTAAAGGGGATTCTTAGTTGTCTTTTTGTAATTAATTTTCAACAGTCTCAAAAGAAACTTTTCATTTTGTCATAATGAGGTTTTGTGTCTAGAATCTTGAGATAAATTTAACCCCATTTAGACCAAAGCTGTAACATCACGAACAAACTTTCCTGATGCATAATAAAGGCTCTCTAGCTTTCTTTGTTCCCTGGAGCAGAAAACTTCTCCTCCTCCATCTGTAAAGCTAGAAAGCAGCAGCTGAGGAGAACTGGGAGGATGTTAGTTTCAGGTGTGAACGGAGCCTCAGAGACTGAAGTGTGGTTGGAAAGCTGAGAGCTCAGATTAGAAACTGATCAAACTGATTTATCAGTTACTTTTTGTAGCTTCATACCGATTCTGTGGAGTTTTATCTGGGGTCTCCAGCAGCTTTCCAGCCGTCTGGCGTCTTCCTCGTAGCGGACGATGGTTTTCTCAACCTCTGAGAAGATTTCTTCAGCAGCAGCAGTTAGTCGCTCTCTGATAAACTCTCTCAGATGCTGAACTGAAGACATTGTTGCTGAAACTACGCAGATATTCAGTCGATAAACGAAAACACAACCGTTTTCCTACGTATTTTAGGTTAACTTCCGGTGGACGTCACTGAGACAAAGCAGCTGATTGGTCCATCTACCGCCCCCTGCTGGACTGGAGTGGATCTGGCCTCCACGTGGTTCTGTTATGGAGTGAATTTTGTCTCTAAAAGATTTGAATAAATATAAAAAAGATTTGAATAAATATAAAAGGATATATATACATATACATACATTTATAAATATCCAAGTACAAAATACAAATGTAAAAATGTGACATACAAATAAATAATCAAAATACAAATATAAAAATGTGACATACAAATAAATAAACAATTTTATATAAATAAACGTGTCTTTGTAAATATATTTTCGAGATTTGAAAATAAATATGCTTGACTTTGTATGTGGAATCTGCATTTGTGAATCTCCGTTTTGCATTTGTGAATCTCCGTTTCGCTTTCATGTCGATGACGTAATTTTGAGACATTCCTACTGCAAACCTAGATCCAAATATAAATGCCACTAGATTTGAATGCGAAGACACCCTCCACTGAACAACCAGCAGATGGCAGTGTTGTGCAGCCACAGCTAGTCTGGCAGAGCGGTCTCGTGTGCTCGTGACACGTCATCAGCCTCAGCCCGCTTGCCCAGAATGCACCGCGGCCGCAGCTTGATTCTAGTGGCATTTATATATATATATTTGTATTTTGTTTATTTATTTGTATGTCACATTTTTACATTTGTATTTTGTACTTGGATATTTATAAATGTATGTATATGTATATATATCCTTTTATATTTATTCAAATCTTTTTTATCCATATTCTGTAGGTCACTTGAACACCACGAATTACAGTGATAATCCTCAACAGAACCTTTCAAAAACAAAAGCAATGTTTAACATATCAAATGGAGTTAGTTGATATTATTCTTGCTACTTTCTATTTTTTGTTTCAGGTCTACCAGTAAATATGGAGACATTTCTTTCACTAATATATGGTTAGTCTGCTCAGTATTTGGCAATGTCAATTTAATTTTCATGAGCTTCAGTGAATACAGTAGAAATACCTTTTTTGTACCACAATGTTTGTCCTTTTTTGATCACATTTTATTTTCTCAAAAAAGCTTTTCTTTTGGTAAGTGTCCTTCCATCCTGTAAAAAGTTTATTGGTTAATTCCAAAGGTCTTATATCTTGAGGAGCCCTGTAGGTTTTATATTTTATTTTGAATATTTTTTTATTTTAAATCCCGTTCACTCTGGTAAGCTTGATTGACATTTATTCTAAGCTAGCGTGAGTAAAATCTCAAGAGTAGGATAAGAGTGGTTCAGTTCTGCTCAGGCCTTTCAGATTTCTCCAAATAACTGTTGGCTGCAACGCTTACATTTGATTACAAGGACTAGCCTTGGGTCAAATAGGGTCTGGTATAGCAGGTTGTGTATGAGTGGAATGGTCAGTTATCCTGGGAGCTGCATGCTCACTTAGATAGTCTGGAACACAAGGCTAAGGCACAATCTATCAGACAGCAGCCCAGTGCTGACACATTATTTCACTGATGACGTGAGGAAGTGATCAGCCCTTGCATGGCGTGCAACTAGACTTCTTTCTAACGCTTATGGGAGGATCAGCCGGGGCTCTTGCTACATTCTTATTCCATGTGTTGTGTCTGATCAAGAGCCCGTCAGTGCTGATGTGCCTGTAAACGTTTCTCTCACGTTCCTAGATTTAACAAGTTAAAGTATAGATTTCTGGTTTGTGCGTCATATCTCCAAAAACACTCTAAAGTACAAGTGGGGGTCGCTTGAGGGGAAAAGAGCTGGGCCCCCAAAAGTGTTTCACCGCCAACAGGGTGTGATAGCTCTAACACTCTTATTAACCAAATATAACATAGAGGTCGCTTCTTTACACTGGGCAAATGAGTTAAAGTTTATTTTTTAATTCTTTATCTATTCTTTGTAAATTTAGCTTGTATTTTCAATCAAAAAGTGCATTTAAGTTGATATCCCTTCTGTAAACATAGCCTATTTTAATTTTTATATATATAACCTAACATTTTAACATTATTTATAACATTTGCCCCACTGAGTATTATGTTCCTCTTATTGTTTTTTAATGTTATGTAAATCTAAACATTACAAACATACAACATATACTTTGTTGTTTCTATTTTGGTTGTAATGTTCTTACTAATTAAAAGATCTTCCCCATCCAACATGGCGGACGATCTGACGTAGCAGCGGCTCAACCCCCTCAACGAAACGTCTACATTTTATATCTGTGAGCAGGAAGACTCTGAAACAAACACTAAAACAGATGAAAAACAAACGTGTACTGCTAAAAGTATTCCTGGTTAATATCTGCTCCATTAATGACAGTTTAGAAAAGTTCTGCTCTGGTTCCGAGTCTGTTGTTGCTGCCGATCTGCTGCTCCACTCCAGTCCAGCAGGGGGCGGTAGATGGACCAATCAGCTGCTTTGTCTCAGTGACGTCCACCGGAAGTGAAACTAAAAGGCTCCAGCAGCAGCGTTCGTGGACTCAGCAGGAAGACGGTTGTGTTTTCGTTTCTCAGCTGAATCTCTGCGTAGTTTCAGCAACAATGTCTTCAGTTCAGCATCTGAGAGAGTTTATCAGAGAGCGACTAACTGCTGCTGCTGAAGAAATCTTCTCAGAGGTTGAGAAAACCATCGTCCGCTACGAGGAAGACGCCAGACGGCTGGAAAGCTGCTGGAGACCCCAGATAAAACTCCCCAGAATCGGTATGAAGCTACAAAAAGTGTCTGATAAATCAGTTTGATCAGTTTCTAATCTGAGCTCTCAGCTTTCCAACCACACTTCAGTCTCTGAGGCTCCGTTCACACCTGAAACTAAGGCCGTTTCTCAATACGGTACGGACTCGCGTTCTCGTCAAGTCTGTTCTCGGTAAGAACAAAGGAAGATCGGACTTGACGAGAACGCGAGCACGCAGCACGCAGAGCCATGGAGAGAAAGAGTCGCGACACTCTTTGATGTCACCGCCAGGGCAGTCACGTGGTTCGTGTAAACCGCTATAGTTCCAAAACATACGCTGGCTGTCATGTTCTTCTATGGGAAAGACAGCAGCGATTGCGTTATTTAACGGTAGATATATATATAGACATACACCCTACTACTTTTTCAGCTGTTATTGCATGATTATATATTTGTTAATGTCAGTTTTCCATTTTGAGAGGCAGGGTGACAACAAAAAGCTGTATATTACTTAGATACGTTTTACATTTTTGGAGGGAAAAGCTTATGTTCATATTCGTATGGACAGGAGAACAGGCTAGAACGGCTCTAACTTAACTTTTCTTTTCCATATCATTCATGTGATGACAGATGTCTCATGATTTTCATTTTATCGCGGCTGGGCTGTATTATTGATTACCGTGATTTTGCTTATAAATTCCCATTCAGCCATTAGCTTACCTTGCTAAACTTTCCAAACGAAGTAAATACTTTCCTCCTTTAGTATTTAAAACAAAATCAATTATTCGTCCTGAAGCGTTTCTTTCAACATTCTTGTTCTTTCAAGCAAAACTTAAGCTCCATGCTCATCCAAAATTAAACTTTCGTTTCTTAAATAATTTCTGAAATCATTTCTTTCCAACTTAAATCCATTTCAATCCAGGTTCATTTGTATAGGCCAGAGAACTTGATGTGGCACGTACCTCCTTCAAGGTGTATTCCTTTGTTTCCAGTTGGCGTGGCAGCCTCATTCAAACAATTCCATCTTTCGGCATCCACGCAATCCAATCTTCAAAGTCGTTTCCATAAATCAAGCGGAGTCATTGACTAATTGTAGTGGTAAAGTTATTGTTTCAATTTGTTTGTTTTTACCATTTCTTTGTTTCTTTGTTTGTTTTCCTTAACAACCTTTCCCACCTTGGGTGTCCAATACTGTGGTCTGACGCGTGAAATTAAGTCCGGGAGATGGTTATTGTGTGTCCTTTGATGGTTTATTGTAACAAATTAAACTTGAGTATAACAAAAGATCAGTCCAAGTTTGCAGTGCCAATCATGGTCAATGACTGTCTCAGCTTGTATCAGACACAGTTGCTGTCCCGCATCACAGCCTTTTAAAGGCGCAGTTCCCGCCTTCACCTATAGGTGGAAACATGGAAACAAACTGGCATAGAAATTAAGATATGTAGAAATTAAGAAATTTCTACATATGTATGTTGTCAAGTAACTAAAATAAACAAATGGCTCCTACAGTTATTAAACCTTTACTTAAGAAACCTTCTCTTGATCAAGATGAGTTAGTAAATTACATACCTAAGTTATATCTAATCTTCTTTTCTTATCTAAAATTCTCGAGAAAGTAGTTGCTAATCAACTTTGTGAACATCTACAAAGTAATGACCTACTTGAGGAGTTTCAGTCAGGCTTCAGAGCTCATTATAGCACTGAAACGGCTCTGGTGAAGGTCACTAATGATATTCTCATGGCCTCAGATAATGGACTTGTGTCTGTACTTGTCCTGTTAGATCTCATTGCTGCATTTGATACAGCTGATCACAATATCCTCCTACAAAGACTTGAGCATACTGTAGGGATTAAGGGGAAAGCATTAGGCTGGTTTAAATCTTATCTGTCGGACAGATTCCAGTTTGTTCATGTTAATAATAAATCTTCTTCAAGCTCTAGGGTCACTTGTGGAGTACCACAGGGTTCAGTCCTTGGACCAATTCTCTTTACTATATATATGCTTCCAATTGGCAAAATTATCAGACAGCATGGGATTAATTTCCACTGTTATGCTGATGACACTCAGCCATATTTATCCATAAATCCTGATGAATCCAATCAATTACTTCGACTGCAGTCATGTCTTAATGACATCAAAAGCTGGATGACTTTAAATTTCCTGCACTTAAATTCTGTCAAGACAGAAGTTATAATCTTTGGACCAGAGTCCTCAAAAAATAAACTTCTTAACCAATCACTTAACCTGGATGGCATTAACTTGGCCTCTGGTAATAAAGTAAAAAACCTTGGTGTTATTTTCGACCAAGACATGTCATTTAAATCCCATATTAAACAGGTTTCCAGAGTTTCCTTTTTTCACCTCCGGAATATCGCCAAAATTAGAAACATTCTGTCCAGGGGTGATGCTGAAAAACTAGTCCATGCATTTGTTACTTCAAGGCTGGACTATTGTAATTCTTTACTATCAGGAAGTCCACAAAATGCAGTTCAAAGTCTTCAGCTGATCCAAAATGCTGCAGCAAGAGTTCTGATGAAAATCAACAAGAGGGATCATATTTCTCCAATTTTAGCTTCCCTTCATTGGCTTCCTGTTAAATCAAGAATGGAATTTAAAATTCTTCTTCTAACATATAAAGCCCTTAATAATCAAGCTCCATCATATATCAGAGCTCTGATTACCCCGTATGTTCCTAACAGAGCACTTCGCTCTCAGACTGCAGGTCTGCTGGTGGTTCCTAGAGTCTCTAAAAGTAGAATGGGAGGCAGATCCTTTAGCTATCAGGCTCCTCTCCTGTGGAACCAACTCCCAGTTTTGGTCCGTGAGGCAGACACCCCGTCTACTTTTAAGACTAATCTTAAAACTTTCCTTTTTGACAAAGCTTATAGTTAGAATGGCTCATGTTACCCTGAGCTACCTTTATAGTTTTGCTGCTATAGGCTTAGGCTACTGGAGGACATCAGGGTCTATTTTTCTCACTCTACTGATTTCTACTGTTCTCCAGATTTGCATTGCATTACATTGAAATGACTGTTGTCATTTCAGCTTTTAACTTTTTGTTCTCTTTTTTCTTCATAGTAGGTACACCTGGTCTGACGTTCTGTTGACTGTGAAATCATCCAGGGAGGACAGATCACCGACTATTACCATCTAATGTAGAACAGATTACTGGATCAATGTGTGCTTCTGTGCTTTTTGTCTGTCTTGTTGTGTCTCTGCTCTGTCTTCTGTAACCCCCAGTGGGTCGAGGCAGATGACCGTTCATACTGAGCCTGGTTCTGGTTCTGCTAGAGGTTTTTCCTTCCCGCTAACGGGTGTTTTTTCTTCCCACTGTCGCTTCATGCTTGCTCAGTATGAGGGATTGCTGCAAAGCCATGGACAATGCAGACGACTCTCCCTGTGGCTCTACGCTTCTCCAGGAGTGAATGCTGCTTGTCGGGACTTTGATGCAATCAACTGCTTTTCTTATATAGGAACATTTTTGACCAATCTGTATAATCTGACCCAATCTGTATAATATGATTGAACTTAACTTTGTAAAGTGCCTTGAGATGACATGTTTCATGAATTGGCGCTATATAAATAAAATTGAATTGAATTGAATTGAAATTTGGTGCATGATTTTCTTTTATTTTTGTTTGCTGTGTTTCTTTTGTAGGCCACTACCCTGATTTGCACTGCCATCTTGAGTTGAGCCAAACTGTTATTTTAATGTGTGATTGGTTTTAATGTAGTATGTTTTATCAAACAGAACTCAAAACAATTGTGCAATTGTGGTGGGATGGTGTTCCACCCCACAGACATCATATACGTAGACGCCGCGTCCTCGGTTGAGAGGCGTGCTGACAGAGCGGCCATCTTAGGTCAGACCAAGCTGCGCTCAGACAGAATACAAGTCAATTCAGGAAAATGTACTTTATGTTTTCAGACACTCTGAATCCGGTGAATCCTCACCGGATTTCCAGATAAATCAACTGACTGAAAACGTCACCCCTTTAGGGGCTGCATGGGACCAATTGATTGAATTAAATGATTGTCTAACTTAAATAATTTCGATTTTGTATTGAAGGTTAGCAAATGCTGGTCAAGGTTCTCAGTCATCCAGGTCATGGTCATTCCTAAAAGAGTAAAAAACAAAGCAACTGGACTTGTTTTCCGTAGTTTGAAGACGTTTCGCTTCCTCTCCAGGAAGCTTTCTCAATTCAAAAAGTCTGGAGTAATGTGGAGTAACCAGCTTTATACCAATGCCTAACAAAGGCCTTGTAATGGCTTAGATAACATTCAAATTCAACCGAAACAGGTCCACCCCTTAGTAATGGGCGGTTGCCAAAGACATCAAGCCAGGAGATTGAACCGAAACTGGAGAGTTTAACCCTTAGGTTCCAACTCTCAAAAACTTACAATCCAGCTATAGGATTAATAGACCCCAGAGCCATAGAGAGAAAAAGAGTCGCGACACTCCCATTGGACTCCGTTGTACGCTTTTTGCCGCCTACTTCCGGGGTATGCACCCTCGCATAGTTCCAAAAAGCCATTCTATGGCGTTGGACATCATTCACTTCCATTGCTGACTGTCGAGTAACTTCTGAGGTAAGTTGATTAAATAGCTACCTGTTTTGAATTGTCAACTGTCTATATTGTATCATAGGCCATTTATGATGCTTATACTGATCTTTTGTTGTATGTACACAGCGTAATTATATATATATTTTTTATCTTGGTAGACCACCGATTGCCTGCTAGTTTGTTAGCTTGACTTGCCTTCTGTGAAGGTAACGTTATATCCAGGGGTAAATTGATTAAATAGCTACCTATTTTGAACTGTCAACTGTCTATATTTTATCAGAGGTCCTTTATGATGCATATACTGATCTTTATTTGTATGTGCACAGTGCAATTTATAAATATATTCTTAACTTGGTAGACAACCGATTTTCAGTCATTGCCTGCTACTTTTATCTCGATTTTGCCAGCTGTGAAGAAGGTATCGCTACACCAGAAATTACGAAGTTCATTAGTGAATCTCTGACATCTTTTATTAAGTAAGTTATTGATGTTAGATTACTAGGATCATCAAGGTTGACTAGGACGTTTTTTTAGGTTGTATCTGCTGAACCTGGCGGTGTTAGCCAGTCAGCTGAGTACTGTGTATCTGATGCTAGTAGAAATAAGGTTTGTTTAATTACACCCTTTAAAGGGCTGTTTAGTTGGATTGCATGTAGGAATACAAATTATTCCACACAAAAAATTATCATAAGCCATAATGAGCTTTAAAATGTTTATTACTCAGACAGTAGTGTGACTAATTTGTTCCCCAAACACTGCTGCTGCAGGTGGCTGCTGCTGGAGGCGATGATGCTTGAGCTGGCTGATGTTGGCGAAGGATGGTGGTGGCGGCTGCTGCTGGTGGCGGCTGCTGATAATGTTGGCCTCTGCTGGTGCTGGCAGCTGGTATATTTGTGCCCCTTTCTCAACAGATCTTGCTGGACCAGCAGTATCGTTGTTGTGGCCATCACAGGTTTCAGTGGAACGCCCCCCCCCCCAAAGAAAATGGTTACGATACCTGTTCTTAACGCCTGTTTACACATTTGTTGTTCTTGTTCACACATACTGTACGTATGTTTGTTGATATTATTCATGCTTGTTCACATTTTTTTTTGTTCCACACTGTTCATTTTTATCTTATGCCAGGTACCTTTATTATTAATGTTGTCCTTCCTTTCAGCCCTGATGCACTCTGAAGCCTGATGTATGTGGAGGATTTTTTTCAAATGTATTTATAATATTCCTCCCTGTTCCTTCACTTTGTTCTTGTTTTTCCAGTTAGACACACACACACACATCTTGTTGTCTCACTCAGTATTTTTTATTAAACAATATTTGAATCATTCATCCAAGCTCAATGAGTTGTTATTATTTAATATATTTGATTCTTTGTGCATGGCTTAGTATTAAAATTATCATTGTTGTGTGGCCAACTCCTGCCTCATCAGAAAAAGTGGGTGTAAATGCTGAATGGACTGTTCTTTCTCAAAAAAGCAAAAAGCAACAACGGAGTCCAATGGGAGTGTTGCCTGTCACTGTTCTCTATCACTCTCTGCAGCTAACCTTACTCTTACTCTGTGCATTAACCCAGAGACGTAGAGAAAAATCTTAATAGCTCTGCACTTACCTATAGACCCAAACATATAAGCATAATGCTTTTGATAATATGTGAATGGCTTAATCTTAAAATTATATTCTTAGTCTTAACATGATCATGTTTCACGTTGTGGTCTGGGGGTGACCACTTATCAGAAGTGAGCTAGCTGCTAGGCGAATGCTGAATGGACCACGGCAGACCTAACGCTACCACCAAGGTAAGCTAATGGCTGAATGGGAATTTATAAGCAAAATCACGGTAATCAATAATACAGCCCAGTCGCCATAAAATGAAAATCATGAGACATCTGTCATCACATGAATGATATGGAAAAGTTAAGTTAGAGCCGTTCTAGCCTGTACTCCTGTCCATACGAACATGAACATAAGCTTTTCCCTCCATAAATGTAAAACGTATCTAAGTAATATAAAGCTTTTTGTTGTCACCCTGCCTCTCAAAATGGAAAACTGACATTAACAAATATGTAATCATGCAATAACAGCTGAAAAAGTAGTAGGGTGTATGTTTATATATATATTTACCGTTAAATAACGCAATCGCTGCTGTCTGTCCCATAGAAGAACATGACAGCCAGCGTATGTTTTGGAACTATAGCGGTCTACACGAACCACGTGACTGCCCTGGCGGTGACATCAAAGAGTGTCGCAACTCTTTCAATCTCTATGGCTCTGATAGACCCCTTGCATCTGACGTCACAGTCACGTGATCGGGGGTGCGCGCCTCCATCTTGGTGGGCACGCTAGCGTGACAGCCCACCACTGCACTGGCCCAGTTACCTCATTACTCGCATGGCCGGCGGAGCGTATACAAAAGACTATTCACTGATTGTTCAATATGGTGCAAACAGACTGCATCTCTGTTGCCAAAGCAATGTTTACAGTTTAGGGTCAGATGTTATCGGACTATATGCAGCTAAGTTATGAGAATAAACGGAGAGGAGGGGAGGGCGCTCCCTCGTAGCTCTGCCTGAACAGCAGGATGCGCTCACGAAAACCTCACGACAGCCGACTGAATTTCATGTTTGATTTTCACCGATCGTCCGCTTCCTGATCGGGAGGTAGTCGTGAGAAGCCAGTCCCCCCTCCTCCCCCCCTGTACGATCAAGCTGAAATTCGGCCCGATTCAAAAAATGCTTGCACGACTGAAGAATCGGCCCGAAAAGGGGAAAAACTCGTACAGTGTACGCCCGGCTCTTGAATACCGTGCGTTGTGTAGAAAATGGCATGCCAACCAATATGGCCGCCACGCAAGGGGTTCTGGGTAACGGAGTCACGTGGTTGCAAGGGGTCTATTCCGGCCAAACATCACCTCAGTTCTCACCCTCATACGAAACATCGTTCCTTTAAGCCAAGCCAATAACAACCCTAATGACTCCTCGTTACAGAGGAGTGGACCAGTTTACGTACGAAGAACGGACCCCTGGTGTTTTCACAATGTGTAAACAAATGTGTAAATAAATATTTACTGCTGAAATATGTTTTTACCTCCTAAAGAAATATAGAAATATTAGTAAGCATTTATATATAAATGAATACATTTTACATTTAAATAAAGTCACAAGTTTTATTGTTAATTTTTTCATTCTCTCTCACATATCTAATCTTGAGCTTTCACACCAACAACAATCATTTCTTTGTATATTTTGCATGCTGTTTATATCCACATTCATACAGTGTTTTTTTAAAGCCTGGAAAAAGGTTTTAAATTATCAGGGGTCCGTTCTTCGTACGTCGCTAACTCAGTTAGCTGATTTGATTGTTGACGATTTGGCATGATCTTGGATCGTTTGGTTCTTCGAAACTCTTCCTGGACTTGCTGTCATAGCAACATGTGCGCAAACTTAAACCTGCTCGCTAACAGGCTTATTTCATGTAAACAGGATTAGATCACAGCTTTATAAATGGAGGCGATAGGGAAATATGTCCAGCCAGTGCACTTGGACCACCTAGTGGCAGAGGACGGGACAGAATTGTGGAACACCATTTTTAATGTTTAATAAAAGACAAAACAAATAATGCTTAGTTCCTGTTGTTTTATTTAAACAATTCTTTATAAAGAAAAGACAGCAAGTCATCTTTTGTCTGCAATAAGAGATAGTTATGTAAAGTCAGCAATACTACTGTCAAATGGTGTATTAGAACTTCCTCTGAAGGTCCTTTTGAACTCAACTCAATCTCTAGTGCAATTTTTCAAGTTGTGGAGTTCAATTTCTCCTCTTAATTTGTGTTTTTTTTTCAGGTCAAAATACTAAATTTTTTGTTGAAGATGCCGTTTATATAGGGAACGGATGGCACCCTGTGTCATTTTGTGAAAGGAAAAGAAAGGGTGAAACATGCCTCATGCAACAAAAGTAAAAAGAACCTGTTTTATTTCAGCCTTTTTCTTGGTGGCTGTTATAAACAGACAAACACATCATTTAACAGTGGCTTTTAAAAAAGAGGAAGAAGTGGCTTTTTAAAATACAGTATAATAATTAAAGGCTACCATTTTGTAGAATATTCTTGTACTTCACTTTTTTCCCCATGTTCTAGTGGGTCCGGTGGAGGCTCTGACATAAAAGAACAAAGTAAATATAAAATTATTAAAAAGCAAAAATACATACTGTAGAAAGTGATAGAAACATCTACCATGGACAGTATTTATGCATTTGTCTGCTGCTTTTTACCAGCCCTCTCTCCTGGCTTTAGCAGACTTTGAGGTGTTCCCTGTCGTTTTAATTAATGACTCAAATTCATCATAACCTTCCATTAAAAGCTCGTGTTCTGCTTGGGAGAAAAACTGTGGGCGTTCTTTGGCCATGCTGAACAGCCAATAGCAGCGCTGCTGATCAATGTTTCTACTATCGACACATTTCCCCTTTTAAACAAACGCATGAAAGCGCAGTTATCTCAGATAACTCAATCCAGCCATACTAATCCTAAACAACAGGTGTGTTCGAAGAACCCAATTAGCCGGATCATGATTAGCCGGATGAAATCATCTTGGATGTGTCATTTGATCTCGGATGTTTTAAGCAACGTACGAAGAACGGACCCCTGGTCATTCCAGAGTCTTACACTTTGGTTGCAACTGGATAAGGTGCTTAATACCCTTGAAAGACACTGTTTAGCACAGCTTCATGTGCTGACACTGTAACTCCAGGGTGCTTCATCTGGCAATGTGATTCAGCCTTAGTTTGTCTAATCAGAATCAGAAACAAGTTTATTGCCAAGTCGGTTTGTGTAGCATAGTTGATTCTGCGTTGTCTTGTGAGAAATAATAATCAGGCAACGGCTGATCTGAAGGCGCTTTTAATGCTCCTGCATTCAAATAGAAAAGAGTCAAAAACAGGCCTTTTCTCATTAGAGTTCCACAGCGCCTGTTTAACAATGAACTAAACTATTTTCAGCACATGAATGTAGCACTTTCATTAGCAATGTTTCATGTAGCACAAGAGCAGCTAAACAACTGTTAACACAGCTCTACCACTGCTCAACAAAGTCCAAATGCGACAAAGCATATTATTTTACAAAAACAATAATCAAATTGTCACTTATTACACTTATTGAACACAGAAAACAAAACTTCATACCTCTTCCCACGGAATCTGAACAGAAAGAGCGCGAGGAGCGCATGGGGAAACCCTTCACAGACTTTAGTGGTAAAATCCGTTAATTTGTCTTCTTAAACCCCGAACTAACACTCAAAACAAGAATCCATGAACTCAATATGTTCAACAGTAAAGATAAATTACATTTTCATTCGTAACAAATTAAATTTGAATAAAAATAATAATTTAGAAACAGGAAGTATCCTGCTGTTTTTCAATGGCTCTGTCGTATTTTCAAAATAAAAGCTGCCGGTGCTCATACAGTATCCTACCAGACTAATTTACTTGTCAATCTAGTGTAATAACATCACACTGCTACATTTGCATATATACATAATTTATAGCTATATACACAGACTATGCGTTACAGAGACAACAAATTAATAAGCATTAAATTATGGTTTATGGGTTGGTCTTCTGCAATGTTATCAGGGTGTAAAAACTCATCTTCAGAATCAATCTCTGCTCAAAGTTGTGATCTATGTCGCATGATCTACTTTCAGCTGTTACCACCGGTTATTGCAACCTTAAACCGCAGAAAATACAGGAAGAGTTGCTCCCTCTGCCTCTACTACCGTCAGATGCTACGTTTTTCTAGAGGAGGATGCGCTGCAGCGCGAATTGAGGCGGAGGGATATTTCAGCTGGTTATACTCAAGTGTCTGCAGTGCAAGTGGGTCTATTTATAACTCCTGTTTATCGTCACTTACTTTAGAGCTCAAATAAGCCACTTCACTTTCAAAAACAAGCCCAAAAAACCACAACCCGCAACTCATGAAATTTACACGCGACTATAGAAAAAAGAAGCTCAAAGTTAAATAAAATAAGCGGATTTCGCAACATTGTGAGTGCGGCTCTGTTTAGTTAGAGTCTCGAGCATTCTTGGAACTACGGACAGCGCTGAGGATAAAAAAAAAAAAAACAGCCTGGAGAACTCTGCGGGGAAAAAAAAACATAAGGAACGGTGTGTGTGTGTTTTAACTCGCATTAAAAAAAAAATTTGGCATTATGGTCTAACATAGTAAATGCATTAAAACTGAAAGCCCCAATATATATATATATATATATATATATATATATATATATATATATATATATATATATATATATATAACAGGAAAGCAAAAACAATTATCAATAAAAATATGTATTTGACATCTATTGAAAATTGATATAAGTAGTTGAATCAACCTGCTGTACCAGACCCTATTTGACCCAAGGCTAGTCCTTGTAATCAAATTTAATTATTGCAGCCAACAGTTAATTGGATAAATCTGAAAGGCTTCAGCAGAACTGACACCCTCTTATCCTACTCTTGAGATTTTACACACGCTAGCAGAGAATAAATGTCAATCAAACTTACTAGAGTGTACGGGATTTAAGATAAAAAATATTTAAAATGAAATATAAAATCTACACGGCTCCTCAAGATGTAAGACCCTTTGAAATAAGCAAAAACCTTTTTACAGGACGGAAGGAGACTTACCAAAAGAGAAACCCCAAAAGACAAGTTTTTAAGTAAATAATGTGATCAAAAAAGGACAAACATCAACATTTAAAATAACAGCTACACAAATCAGGTTATAAAAGATTAAGGATTAAAAAGCTTCTTCTTCAGCCGCTTCTAAAAAGTAGTTCTGCAGAATCCATCCATCTACCCATTTTCCGTCCCGCTTATCGCTGTTGGGGTCGCAAGGTTTGCTGGTACCCATCTCCAGCATTCAATGAGCGAGAAGCGGGGTTCACCCTGGACAGCCTGCTCCGCTCTGCAAAATTATTCTTGTAATTTTTTTTATTCCTACCAGTAACGAACAATTAGGAATTAAAACAATGAACCAGTTTGCTAACAAACTATCAGAACATAAAATATCTCAACAGCTAACTGAAAAAAGGATCACTTAATTATTCAGCCTTTGTGTAGATATTTATTAGGGGAAAGAACTGAGTGTAAAACATTGTTTAAATTAAAAAAAAACCTCCCAAGATCTACAAGGCAGACTTTAAGTTTATAGAAAAGACGAGACTCCAATCCAGAAGGTGGCAGCAGAGGGTCTCTGGTGGAAAACTACTAAGAAGAATTTTAATATTTGCACTATTTGTAGTAAAAAAGACTACTTACTTTTGTGTTTTCATTTCATGTCAAGATTCAAACTACCACCTTGACCGAAGCTTTGTCCAAATATTCCTCATGAAAAAAGCCTCTCAACTGTGTGCGTTTTGTTGTGAAAATTTAAAGTAGCTAGTTGAGCGAAACTTTTTCCACATGTCTGACAAGAAAAAGGCCTTTCACCATTGTGGGTTCTCATGTGAAGTTTTAAATTACTCATTTGAGTGAAACCTTTTCGGCATGTCTGACAAGAAAAAGGCCTCTCACCTGTGTGGATTCTCATGTGTCTATTTAAATCACTCATTTGAGTGAAACCTTTTCGGCATGTCTGACAAGAAAAAGGCCTCTCACCTGTGTGGATTCTCATGTGAACATTTAATTGACTCAGTCCAGTGAAACTTTTCCTGCATGTCTGACAAGAAAAAGGCCTCTCACCTGTGTGGATTCTCATGTGTCTATTTAAATCACTCATTCGAGTGAAACTTTTTCCGCATGTCTGACAAGAAAAAGGCCTCTTCCCTGTGTGGATTCTCATGTGAACATTTAATTGACTCAGTCCAGTGAAACTTTTCCTGCATGTCTGACAAGAAAAAGGCCTCTCACCTGTGTGGATTCTCATGTGTCTATTTAAATCACTCATTCGAGTGAAACTTTTCCTGCATGTCTGGCAAGGAAAAGGCCTCTCCCCTGTGTGGGTTTTGTAATGTTTTTTCAATTGACTCTTGTTCTTCCAAGACTTCCCACAAACGTCACATTTTAAAGACATTTTCTTAGTGTCAGTGAAAGACTGACTCTCTGACCCAGTGGAGCTGCTTCCTTCCTGGTCTTTGGTCTGAACTACAGGAGAGATGTGAAAGGAAAGCTGCTCAGTTCTTGGTTCTCCTTCATGTTCCTGAAGAGTAAAGGTCTCCATTAGAGCAACAGACTGCTTCTGGACAAGCTGCTCTCCATCCTGACTGCTGCAGACATCCTCCTGATCCCTTCTAGTTGCTAAATGTTCAGGATCCTGCTGTTCATGTTTGAGCTTTGAAGAATCATGTTTTTCATTTTCTTCCTCAATGAGTGGAAGTTCTGGGCTCCTTTGCTCTACAGTCTGTGGTTCTGGCTCCATTTGTTCCTCTTTAACCCATAAAGATTCAGGCTCAATATGTTCTTGTTTAATCAGTGGAGGTTCTAGTTCTTCCTTTTCCTCTTTAATCCATGGAGGTACTGATTCCCCTTGTTCTTCAGTCAGAGGAGGATCTGGTTCCATCTGTTCCTCTTCAGACCACTGAGGTTCTGCTTCCTCCTGGTCATGACTGGACCTTCTCCTCTGGTTGCAGAGCTGTTGGATGGAAGAAGCTTCCTCCTCCATGGAGACATGTGGCTTCTGGAGGTCTGTGGGGACAAAGAAAGAGATCATTAATATAATTTAACTGATGACTGTCTCATGCATCAGCCTGGATGTTCCTAGAGATCCTGGACTGAAGGCGTCACACAGTTCATCTAAAATTAAATTGTCGTGTTTCATTTAAAAGGAGGTGAAGTTAGCAGGGTAAAGTGTCCTCCACACTAATTGGCAGCCCTGGTAAAGATGTTTAAAAAGTTGAAAATAAATCCAAATTTTATTGCTTTACTACAAGGTTACACAAAAAATGTAACAATTAAAACTTTAATTTGAGAAGATCTTTGAAGTGGGGAACTCCTCCTACATTAAGAAAAACTGCTTTTAACATAAACTCTGGTGCCACAGCTGTTGGCCCCACAAACACACTGCCTGGACTAAGGAAAGTGGCCACCTGGATTTAACTAAGAAAATAGGTGTGTGTGTATTGGTCATTGTAACTGTACATTTCAATGAAGTGTGTCTCCTGCATTTAACCCATCCTCTAGGAAGCAGTGGTTAGCTTCTATAGCTGCCCAGGGAGAAATCGGGGGTTAAGGGTCTTGCTCAAGGGTTAGTGTTTGATAAAAACCTGGCCCTGCATTTCATCAATGATAGCAAGGGTGATTAATGTTTGGCTATTTCCTGTTTTTCCAGTAGAACAGTTGTATAAGCAATACTTCTAGGAGTAAGAGGAAACATTTGTTGTGAGATACACGCCCATGTACTTTAAAAGGAGGCGGTGAAGTTCTGTTAGGGGGGGATTCTGCTGAATGAAAATGTGACTTTAAGTCTGGAACAAAAGATCCATCTGGTGTTTTTCTAAGTAGGAGCTGCTTTGTCTCGGCTTATTGAGTCTATTTTAAAGTTCAATCCTCTCCGACATAATTGGTGACCCCGATGTGATGGATGAGTGAAGAAGGAAGAGGAAAAAAAGGCTTTCCACAGCGACCACCAGCAGTGGCAACATAGGGCCCACAGAAAAGAGGAGGTAAGTAAAATATACCTCCCTTTTTTCCCTTTTTCAACATACGATTTGCCACACACAGGTTCTGCTTTGGGAAGAGTGTGTTGTTTTTTCTAAGCGAGACAAGTGAGGCATTGCTGCTCCTTTTTTGAGGCCACCAGTTAATTTTACGCACTGAAAAGAGGCTGCCTAAAAGAGAAAAGACGACCGAAAAATGGAACAAAATTGACAAACTGGCAGTCTTGAGGAAAATATATATCTCCCAGCCATTTATTGTGGTCCCACTGAGGGCAATTTATCCATCCATCCATCGTCTTCCGCTTATCCGGGTGTCTGGTCGCGGGCGTAGCAGCTTCAGTAGGGAGGCCCAGACGTCCCTCTCTCCAGCCACTTGGGCCAGCTCCTCCGGAGGAATCCCAAGGCGTTCCCAGCAGAGAGACATAGTCCCTCCAGCGTGTCCTGGGTCTTCCCCTGGGTCTCCTCCCGGTGGGACGTGCCCGGAACACCTCACCAGGGAGGCGTCCAGGAGGCATCCTAACCAGATGCCCGAGCCACCTCAACTGGCTCCTCTGGACGTGGAGGAGCAGCGGCTCTACTCTGAGTCCTCCCCGGATGACTGAGCTCCTCACCCTATCTCTAAGGGAGAGCCCAGACACACTACGGAGAAAACTCATTTCAGCCGCTTGTATCCGGGATCTCGTTCTTTCGGTCACGACCCAAAGCTCGTGACCATAGATGAGGGTAGGAACGTAGATCGGCCGGTAAATCGAGAGCTTCGCCTTTTGGCTCAGCTCTCTCTTCACCACAACGGATCGGTACAGCGCCCGCTTCACAGCAGACGCCGCACCAATCCGCCTGTTCATCTTCCGCTCCATCTTCCAACACACCCTCCAGTCCCCCTTTTTAAATAGGGGGACCACCACCCCAGTCTGCCCCCGACTGGGGTGGTGGTCATCGGGGGAACTGCCCCCGATGTCTACACAATGTTGCAAAGTCCCGTTAACCAACACAGCCCCACAACATCCAGAGCCTTAAGGTACTCAGGGTGAATCTCATCCACCCCTGGGGCCTTGCCACCGAGGAGCTTTTTAGCAACCTCTGTGACCTCAGCACCAGAGATGGGAGAACCCGACCCAGGGTCCTCAGGCTCTGCTTCCACAATGGAAGACCTGTTGGTGAGATTAGGGAGGTCTTTGAAGTATTTCGCCCACCGACGCACGGCGTCCCGAGTCGAGGTCAGCAGCACACCACCCCCACTATAAACAGTGTTGGTACCGCACTGCTTCCCCCTCCTGAGACGCCGGATAGCGGACCAGAATCGCTTCGAAGCCGTACGCAAGTCTTTCTCCATGGCCTCTCCGAACTCTTCCCTCGCCCGAGTTTTTGCCTCAGCGACCAGCCGAGCCGCCCGCCGCTTCGACTGCCGGTACACATCAGCTGCTTCCGGAGTCCCACAAGCCAAAAAAGCCCGATAGGACTCCTTCTTCAGCTTGACAGCTTCCCTCACCGCTGGTGTCCACCAGCGTGTTCGAGGGTTGCCACCGCGACATGCGCTGACAACCTTGCAGCCACAGCTCCGACTAGCCGCCTCAACAATAGAGGCGCGGAACATAGTCCATTCAGATTCAATGTCCCCCGCCTCCATCGGGACGTGTTCAAAGCTCTCCCGGAGGTGGGAGTTAAAGCTCCGTCTCACGGAAGACTGCCAGACGTTCCCAGCAAACCCTCCATTACGTTTGAGCCTACCAGGTCTGACCGGCTTCCTCCCCCACCATCGGATCCAGCTCACCACCAGATAGTGGTAAGTGGAGAGCTCCGCCCCTCTCTTCACCAGAGTCTCCAGGACATGCGACCGCAGGTCAGATGAAACAACAACAAAGTTAGTAAAAGTAATATCATCTTTATTGTCATCGAAACATACATTACAACGAAATTTGTTCTCTGCTTTTAACCCATCACCCTTGGGGAGCAGTGGGCTGCCATGTGCGGCGCCCAGGAAACGTTCTGGGGTTAAGGGTCTTGCTCAGGGACCCAGAGTGCAGGCATAGGGGATCGAACCGGGTACTTGCATCCTTCTCTGAATACAAGCGCGCTGCTCTAACCACTAGGCCAACACTCCCCATACACCGAGACGCAGCTCAGGGGCACATCGACATGTGGCAAGGGGAAGCTGGAATCGAACCCACAATATTCTGATTGCCAGACGACTACTCAACCCATCAAGCCACAGTCGGCAAAGTCGATCATTGAACTACAGCCTAGGGTGTCCTGTTGCTAAGAGCACATATAGACACCCTTATGCTTGAACATGGTGTTCGTTATAGACAATCCATGACGAGCACACACTTGAGTTCAGATCAGTCGGGCCGTTCATCCCAATCACGCCCCTCCAGGTCTCAGTGTCATTGCCAAAATGAGCGTTAAAGTCCCCCAGCAAAACGAGGGAGTCCCCAGGAGGGGCGCTCTCCAGTACCCCTTCCAAGGACTCCAAAAAGGGTGGGTAATCTGAACTGCCGTTTGGCGCATAAGGACAAACAGCAGTCAGAACCCGTCCCCCCACACGTATGAGGAGGGAGGCCACAAGGCAACAAGTATACCCACTCCTGCTGGCGCCTCTCACCAGGGGCATCTCCAGAGTGGAATAATGTCCAGCCCATCTCAAGGAGAATGCTTCCAGAGCCAGAGCCATGTGTCGAGGTGAGCCCGACTATCTCTAGCCTGAACCTCTCAATCTCATTAGCGTTACCTCAGGCTCCTTCCCCACCAGAGAGGTGACATTCAACGTCCCAAGAGTCAGCTTCTTCAGCCGAGGATCAGAACGCCAAGGTCCCCGCCCTCGACTACCACCCATTACACAATGACCACCACCCCTCCGACAGGTGGTGAGACCATAGGAGGGGGGACACATCTTTACTCTTCGGGCTGAGCCCGGCCGGGCTCCATGGGTAAAAGCCCGGCCACCAGGCGCTCTCCAGTGCAGTACCAAACACTATAATGTCTTTATTTCCTCAGAGATAGTAGTAATCCAACTAATGGAGATTAGCCATTTAAATAGATGAATACCCTGAACATAGTGCTGTAGTTATGGTCATAAACAGATATTTCACAATTTATTGCTATAATTTGTTCAGAATAGTGAAAGAATATTTGCATTAAAAAAGATTTAAGATCAATGTGGTAGGAATGACTCACGGGAAGGTAAATGTTATTTAGTGGTTTAAAGTAAAGATTATCGAATGAATCTTTAGGGGCGGTATAGCTTCTGGATGAGCAATAATGAGCAGTGAATCATTGAAATTGTCTGTTCTAAACTCTGGAACAAAGCTGGAGGGTAGAAGAATCTTCCAGAGGAAAAGCGGGCTTGAATTCTTTTACTTCTTTTTCTTTTGCTTCTTTGTCTTGCATGAAAACCCTGGTCAATAAATTTTAATCATCAAAAAAAAGGAACCAGATTCTTTGTCTGCTGAATATTTCTGTGATTAATATTTTTCAGGAGCAGGAGAATTCAATTCAATTCAATTCAATTTTATTTATATAGCGCCAAATCATGAAACATGTCATCTCAAGGCACTTTACAAAATCAAGTTCAATCATATTATACAGATTGGTCAGATTATACAGATTGGTCAAAATGTCCTATATAAGGAAACCAGTTGATTGCATCAAAGTCCCGACAAGCAGCATTCACTCCTGGGGAACCGTAGAGCCACAGGGAGAGTCGTCTGCATTGTACATGGCTTTGCTGCAATCCCTCATACTGAGCAAGTATGAAGCGACAGTGGGAAGAAAAAACACCCATTAACGGGAAAAAAAAACCTCCGGCAGAACCGGGCTCAGTATGAACGGTCATCTGCCTCGACCGACTGGGGTTACAGAAGACAGAGCAGAGACACAACAAGAGAGACAAAAAGCACAGAAGCACACATTGATCTAGTAATCTGTTCTACATTAGATGGTAATAGTCGGTGATCTGTCCTCCCTGGATGATTTCACAGTCAACAGAACGTCAGACCAGGTGTACCTACTATGAAGAAAAAAGAGAGAGAACAAAAAGTTAAAAGCTGAAATGACAATAGTCATTTCAATGTAATGCAATGCAAATCTGGAGAACAGTAGAAATCAGTAGAGTGAGAAAAGTAGGCCCTGATGTCCTCCAGTAGCCTAAGCCTATAGCAGCAAAACTATAAAGGTAGCTCAGAGTAACATGAACCACTCTAGTTATAAGCTTTGTCAAAAAGGAAGGTTTTAAGATTAGTCTTAAAAGTAGACAGGGTGTCTGCTTCACGGACCAAAACTGGGAGTTGGTTCCACAGGAGAGGAGCCTGATAGCTAAAGGATCTGCCTCCCATTCTACTTTTAGAGACTCTAGGAACCACCAGCAGACCTGCAGTCTGAGAGCGAAGTGCTCTGTTAGGAACATACGGGGTAATCAGAGCTCTGATATATGATGGAGCTTGATTATTAAGGGCTTTATACGTTAGAAGAAGAATTTTAGATTCTATTCTTGATTTAACAGGAAGCCAATGAAGGGAAGCTAAAATTGGAGAAATATGATCCCTCTTGTTGATTTTCATCAGAACTCTTGCTGCAGCATTTTGGATAAGCTGAAGACTTTGAATTGCATTTTGTGGACTTCCTGATAGTAAAGAATTACAATAGTCCAGCCTTGAAGTAACAAATGCATGGACTAGTTTTTCAGCATCACTCCTGGACAGAATGTTTCTAATTTTGGCGATATTCCGGAGGTGAAAAAAGGAAACTCTGGAAACCTGTTTAATATGGGATTTAAATGACATGTCTTGGTCAAAAATAACACCAAGGTTTTTTACTTTATTACCAGAGGCCAAGTTAATGCCATCCAGATTCAGTGAATGATTAAGAAGTTTATTTTTTGAGGACTCTGGTCCAAAGATTATAACTTCTGTCTTGTCAGAATTTAGATGCAGGAAATTTAAAGTCATCCAGCTTTTGATGTCATCAAGACATGACTGCAGTCGAAGTAATTGATTGGATTCATCAGGATTTATGGATAGATATAGCTGAGTGTCATCAGCATAACAGTGGAAATTAATCCCATGCTGTCTGATAATTTTGCCGATCGGAAGCATATATATAGTAAAGAGAATTGGTCCAAGGACTGAACCCTGTGGTACTCCACAGGTGACCCTAGAGTTTGAGGAAGATTTATTATTAACATGAACAAACTGGAATCTGTCCGACAGATAAGATTTAAACCAGCCTAATGCTTTCCCCTTAATCCCTACAGTATGTTCAAATCTTTGTAGGAGAATATTGTGATCAACTGTATCAAATGCAGCACTAAGATCTAACAGGAC
This sequence comes from Fundulus diaphanus, assembly GCA_037039145.1. NCBI lineage: Eukaryota > Metazoa > Chordata > Actinopteri > Cyprinodontiformes > Fundulidae > Fundulus > Fundulus diaphanus. The sequence goes on from CM073133.1 coordinate 3,698,778, forward strand.
AAGTACAGACACAAGTCCATTATCTGAGGCCATGAGAATATCATTAGTGACCTTCACCAGAGCCGTTTCAGTGCTATGATGAGCTCTGAAGCCTGACTGAAACTCCTGAAGTAGGTCATTGCTTTGTAAATGTTCACAAAGTTGATTAGCAACTACTTTCTCAAGAATTTTAGATAAGAAAAGAAGATTAGATATAGGTCTGTAGTTTACTAGCTCATCTTGATCAAGAGAAGGTTTCTTAAGTAAAGGTTTAATAACAGCTACTTTAAAAACCTGTGGTACATATCCATTTACTAAGGATAGATTAATCATGTCTAAAATAGGACCACTGATCAAAGGGAATACCTCCTTAAACAACTTGGTTGAGATTGGGTCTAACATACAGGTAGAAGGTTTAGATGAAGCTAATATTTTAGATAGCTCAGAAAGCTCTACTGCTTCTAAACAGTTCAGACACAGCGCAGGTTCTAAAGATTCCTCCAATGCTGCCTTACTTACTGGGGATGAGGTAATCATGTTTGGGAGGATGCCAATTATTTTATTTTTAATGGCATCAATTTTATTTATGAAGAATCCCATAAAATCATTACTACTAAGAGCTAAGGGAATGGATGGATCAACAGAGCTGCAGCTCTGAGTAAGTTTGGCAACTGTACTAAAGAGAAATCTAGGATTATTTTTATTCTCTTCAATTAATGATGAAAAATATGCTGCTCTAACTCTGCGAAGGGTCTTGTTATACAACAATAGACTGTCCCTCCAGATTAAGTAGGATTCCTCTTGGTGTGTAGAGCGCCATTTTCTCTCCAATTTCCTAACATTGTGCTTCAAGGAACGCAGCTCTGAATTAAACCAGGGAGCCAGCTTCCTGTGAATTATCACCTTCTTTTTCAAGGGAGCTACATTATCTAATGCAGAACGCAATGAGGAAGTCACACTGTTAGCAAATGTATCTATTTGTGAATGGGAAGAAACAGCATTGCTGCCATCTACAGGGCATTTCTGCAATACTGAGGATATTAAGAGGGGGACAGACTCTTTAAGTTTTGATACAGCATTATCCGATAAAGATCTACTATAATGGAACCCTCTTTTGGGGGTGGAGAAATCGGTTAGATTAAACTCAAATGTTATTAAAAAATGATCAGATAGGACAGGGTTGTGAGAAAATACTGTTAATTCTTCACAATCAATGCCATATGTCAGCACAAGGTCCAAAGTATGGAGCCGAGAGTGCGTTGGCTTATGCACATTTTGAGCAAAACCAATTGAATCTAGGATAGTTTTAAAGGCTACACTAAGGTTATCACATTCAGTGTCAACATGGATGTTAAAATCACCCACTATAATAACCTTGTCAGTATTTAACACCAAATCAGATAAGAAGTTGATCCAAAAACTGAGTGTAAGGGCCTGGTGGATGATACAAAACAATAAACAGAAGAGGTTTTATTGCTTTGCAGTTTGGATGAGGGAAACTGAGGGTTAAATGTTCAAAAGAACTGTAATTATTAATTGGCCTGGGACTAATTAATAAATCAGACTGAAAGATGGTTGCCACTCCTCCTCCTCTTCCCACAGATCTGGGAATGTGGAAATTTGAATAACTGGAGGGAGTTGACTCATTTATACTAACGTAGTCCTCTTGTAGCCAGGTTTCTGTGAGACAAAACAAATCAATCTGATTATCAGAAATCAATTCATTTACTAACAAAGTCTTTGGAGGGAGAGACCTTATATTTAATAGACCACATTTAATTCTTTTATTTTTTGGTTCAAAGTGATCCGTATGGATTTTTATTAGATTTTTATGATTTGTTCCCTTTAGATCAGTTTTTGATCTGTTAAGTTTTGGCCGTGGGAAAGACACCGTCTCAATAGGGTAATGGGTGGGTAACAGTACAGAAGCTGCAGAGAGGTGTGTTAAACTACGGCTCTGCTTCCTGGTCTGGACCCTGGGTTGTCAGCATTTAGGAGAACTAATAAATCCGGCCAGATTCCTAGAAAGAAGAGCTGCACCATCCAAAGTGGGATGAATGCCGTCTCTCCTGATCAGACCAGGTTTTCCCCAGAAAGTTTGCCAGTTATCAATGTAGCCCACGTCGTTTTCTGGACACCACCTAGACAACCAGCGGTTGAATGATGACATGCGGCTAAACTTGTCATCACTGGTCAGATCAGGCAGGGGACCAGAGAAAATTACAGAGTCCAATATTGATTTAGCAAACTCACACACCGAAGCAACACCAACTTTGGTGACCTCTGATCGGCGTGACCGGGTGTCATTACCGCCAGCGTGAATAACAATCTTACTGTATTTACGCTTATCCTTAGCCAGCAGTTTTAGGTAGGATTCTATGTCGCCCGTTCTGGCCCCTGGTAGGCATTTAACTATGGTTCCTGGTTTCTTTAGTGCCACGTTTCTTATTACAGAGCTGCCAATAATTAAGGTCGGCTCCTCGGCGAGACTGTCGCTCAGAGGGGAAAATTTATTAGAAACGCAGATGGGTTGGTGGTGATCTGGGGGCTGAAATCTAGAGCTATGCTTACTACGAACCGTCACCCAGCCGGCCTGCTTAACCGGTTGTTCGAGTGCGGCTGTTGGTTCGCTACGTGAAGTTACTCTTTGTGGCTCCGCGCTAGCAAAGGAGCGGCTATCAGCTGGTTTTTCAACAGCACGGAGCCGGGTCTCCAGTTCTGACACCCTCGCCTCCAAAGCTACAAAAATACTACATTTATTACATGTACCATTATCACTAAAGGAGGCAGAGGAATAACTGAACATCTGACACAGAGAGCAGCAGATAGGAGACTTAGTCAGAGACGGAGAAGCCATTATGAGGCTAAGGCTAGGCTAAAGCTAGGCTAGCGCCCTGTTATCAAGAACAAACCGTGTGAAACACGAGGAGTTCCCAAACGTGATGAGCAGCCACAGAAAATGTTTTAAAAGTGCTTATGTTTGGAAACAGGTGTTACAGCAAAGAGGTTTAAAGATAAAAAGCGAGAGAGCCTGGAGCAAAAATCCGTCGTTCACACAGCAACAACAGGAAGTGACACAATACGCCTTACCGCAAACAGGAAGTCAAACATTGATTGAGTATTCATCTACTCAATCAATGTTTTTCTGTAACGACTCTGATTCAAACTGCCCACATCTTGCATATTCTGCAATGATTTAACTGTTCTTTTCTCTGTTCATTTTTCTTTTTTTCTTTTTTGTTTTTAATTGTGCTGGCATAGTTTTTGTTGTTTTTGTTTGTATTTCCATTTTCAGGTAACATCTTGGAAAGTATTTAAGTTTAGTAGTTTATTTCAGAGAAACGCAGCAAAAAAATGGACATTGTGAAACGCTGAAGTTCTCTATGCCCTGATTACATGGATTAATTATTAAGACACTGGATCCCTGGACGCCATCCTCCCATGACCAAACCAAGCCTCCGCTTCAGCGAGTTTAACGCTCTTCACATTTCTCATGGGAACCTTCCTGTTGTTCACCAGTCTCCTCGTCTTTCCCAGAAGGACCCGGACAACCCAACCTGCCGACACCGTCGCTATTCAAACCGCATCTTTTACAATAAACTCTCTTACCGAACTGTCTGCCTCCGTGGTTGCTCTCATTCAGAGTCTCGCTTCTTTAAGTATGACACTCAGGAATATCGCCAAAATTAGAAACATTCTGTCCAGGAGTGATGCTGAAAAACTAGTCCATGCATTTGTTACTTCAAGGCGGGACTATTGTAATTCTTTACTATCAGGAAGTCCACAAAATGCAGTTCAAAGTCTTCAGCTGATCCAAAATGCTGCAGCAAGAGTTCTGATGAAAATCAACAAGAGGGATCATATTTCTCCAATTTTAGCTTCCCTTCACTGGCTTCCTGTTAAATCAAGAATAGAATTTAAAATTCTTCTTCTAACGTCTAAAGCCCTTAATAATCAAGCTCCATCATATATCAGAGCTCTGATTACCCCGTATGTTCCTAACAGAGCACTTCGCTCTCAGACTGCAGGTCTGCTGGTGGTTCCTAGAGTCTCTAAAAGTAGAATGGGAGGCAGATCCTTTAGTTATCAGGCTCCTCTCCTGTGGAACCAACTCCCAGTTTTGGTCCGTGAGGCAGACACCCCGTCTACTTTTAAGACTAATCTTAAAACTTTCCTTTGTGACAAAGCTTCTAGTTAGAGTGGCTCATGTTACTCTGAGCTACCTCTATAGTTATGCTGCTATAAGCTTAGGCTACTGGAGGACATCAGGGTCTATTTCTCTCACTCTGCTGAGTTCTCCTACTGCTCTCCAATCTGCTTTTGTCATTTCATCTTTTAACTTTTTTTTCTCTGTAAAAAAAATTCTCTTCATAGAAGGTACACCTGGTCTGGCGTTCTGTTTGCTGTGACATCATCAGGGGAGGCAGATCATCCACTATTACCATCTAACATAGAAAGTACTCCTGGGCCAATGTGAGCTTCTGTGCTTTCTGTGTCTCTGCTCTGTCTTCTCTAAGCCCCAGTGGGTCGAGGCAGATGAGCGTTCACACTGAGCCTGGTTCTGGTTCTGCTGGAGGTTCTCCTCCCTGTTAAAGGTGAGTTTTCCTCTCCACTGTCGCTTCATGCATGCTCAGTATGAGGGATTGCTGCAAAGCCATCAACAATGCAGACGACTGTCCACTGTGGCTCTACGCTCTTTCAAGAGGAGTGAATGCTGCTTGGAGAGTCTTGATGCAACCTGCTGGGTTTCCTTAGAGAGGAAACTTTCTGACCAACCTGGAGGATCTGATGGAGTCTGACTTTGGAAAGAACCTTGAGATTATATGCTGTGAATTGGAGCTATAGAAATAAAACTCAATGGAATATGAGCTTGAAATTCTGACTAAGGCCATCTAATGGTAAATAGATGTATATGTGACAGGAATAATCTGTTGAGTCTACATGTCATCATTTGAAATGGACTAGAAAATACTCATCTAAACAAATTAACACACTGTTAAACACACGCTGCATATGTGAGGTATTCTAAGCAAAAAATGTTGTACTAAAAGTAAAACAGTAATTGCCTAAAGTGCCTTTGTAACTGGGTCTCCTCTTAATAACCACCTTAGGGGAAGAAACCTGACAAAAGTGCCCCTAAAGAGATGAAAACTTCCTCGTCTTTAGCTCTCCATTGTTAGAATAATTTACATTTAGCAGTCCACAGCAAAATAACAATACTAAAAAATCCCAATGGTCTGCAACCACTGGGAAAAAAAACAGATGTATTTTGAATGGAGCATCTTGCCAAAAGCCCCATTTTGTAGCACTAGCTCCGTAAATGAAGCTTAAAAACGTCACGTCTCTTCCTGCTGAATAAAGCCTGACTGGGCGCTTCGGCTGGAAGTTCATTATAGTAGGAGCTGTAGATAAACAAAGATAACACAATGTAGGCAAAAACTAAATATGATCATTCACAGCTCAGACTTAAGCTGTTGAAATACCAGTTTGAAAAGAATGGTGTCCAAGCACATTTATATTAGCCTTTAGTAAAATAACAGCTGACAATCTTTACATCCACATATTCTCAGATTGATTTATAGTCCAAACTGCAGATATCAGGGCTCGCTGAACTAGGTTCCATTCTTTAGGACACATTTTACACGCTCTTCTCCCTGTACACCAACAGCTGCACCTCCAGTCATCAGTCTGTCAAGCTCCTGAAGTTCCTGACGACACCACTCTCATGGGACTCATCTCTGATGGTGACGAGTCTGCCTACAGGTGGGAGGCTGACCATCTGGTGACCTGGTGCAGGGAGAACAACCTGGAGCTCAACGCTGTAAAAACAGTGGAGATGGTTGTGGACTTCAGGAAGAACTCAGCCCCAGCTACCCCCATCACCCTCTGTGACTCCACCATTGACACTGTGGAGTCTTTCTGCTTCCTGGGAACTATCATCTCCCAGGACCTAAAGTGGGAGCTGAACATCAACTCCCTCACCAAGAAAGCCCAGCAGAGGATGGACTTCCTGAAGAAGGCAGCTGAAGAAATTCAACCTGCCAAGGACAATGATGGTGCAGTTCTACTCCTCCATCATTGAGTCCATCCTCACCTCCTCCATCTCCATCTGGTACGCTGGTGCCACCGCTAAGGACAAGGGCAGACTGCAGCGTGTCATCAGGTCTGCAGAGAAGGTGATTGGCTGCAATCTTCCATCTCTCCAGGACCTGTACGCCTCCAGGACTCTGAGGCGTGCAGGAAGATTGTGGCTGATCCCTTCAAGTACATATCGCTGCAGCGCCTGTTGGATATCCAACTCCGCCCATCCAACTCGGCCATTTTGATGACGTCACCCCTGGGAAGTGTGGTGCGGTGAAAGTAAAAATATGAAGGGCAAACTAAAGTTTTAATTACAACATAAAAAACTGCAGTCACGTTATTTTCGGTGACAGTAGCCGTTAAAATAATTTCCCAAATATAAAAATGTTGCAATAAACATGCATTATCGTAATTGCTTAATGGCAATATAGACATTTAAAAGTAGTGAAATTAATCTTGCAAACACTGAATTAAACTCAATACATAATATTGTGTTAAAATAGTATGTGGTATTGCGTAACGTGTTTGTGATGAGGGAAAACACCCACACAAAATAGCTATTAAATAAAGTATTTATTAATTAATTAAAATTGTATTGTATGCAATAATAATTATTCAATATTAGTTAATTGTTTATTGGTTTAACCTGTTTTTGTGACTGTTTTGCATTCATTTACATAGTACGGGTCAAAATGACCCGCAACATAATCAATATATTTTTTTTCAACATAGTATAAGGGTTAAATAGGTTTGTACAATAAGTCCAAACAAGTTTATCCAAAAATAAATGTATTTTTGACAAATAAAAGTCAACATAACAACAATTAAAGACATAGATAGATAGACAGACAGACAGACAGACAGACAGACAGACAGACAGACAGACAGACAGACCAGGGGTGGTACCCGTCCTCTGGCTAAGGGGAAAGGGTAGGGGTGTTAAACATTGCCGACACAGCTGAACAAGAAGAAAAAAAAAACTGTAATCTTGATATTCAAAAACAAAAAGGAGGCATTCTCTTGAATCATGGATGTCGTCATCATTGGCGATGTTCTGAAAGAACTGCTGTTGATCCTCTGCTGTCATGGACAATATGCTGTTCAACATGTCCACGAAAAAGAGACATGTTGTCCCGTATCCAGCATACTGCTTCATCGATTCTTGTCATGGTGCTCTGAGAGAAAGACAGAAGTAATTATAAATATTTTTTTTTAAATAAAACGACAGGAACTTAGCATTATTTGTTTTGTCTTTTATTAAACATTAAAAATGGAGTTCCACAATTCTGTCCTGTCCTCTGCCACTAGGTGGTCCAAATGCACTGGCTGCACAGACTTCCCTATCTTCTCCGTTTATAAAGCTGCGATCTAATCCTGTTTACATGAAATCAGCCTGCTCTCGAGCAGGTTTAAGTTTGCGCACATGTTGCTATGACAGCAAGTCCAGGATGAGTTTCGAAGAAAAAAACGATCCAAGATCATGCCAAATCGTCAACAATCAAATCAGCTAACTGAGTTAGCGGCGTACGAAGAACGGGGAACAGTTCCAATTAAAGAGACATGAAACCTGAATACGCCTAAATATTGCTGGTCACCGAAGCGCAAAGGATCAGCTGAGTCCAGCTGATATATTTGGAAAGCTTTGGGCATCAGGAGCTGTCAAGTGAAGTGTCAATAACAACCAACAATCAAATGTATAGCACATTTTTGGGGAGATGTTATAAAGGTGGCTACTTTCAATATTTATAAGCAGGTGTTCCTAGAGCTGTGGAAGCTGGATCTGTGGTTGGGAGTTTCCTGCTGTCCCCGTATTCCTTCTCTGCTACAATTACAGCCACTGTTCATAGTCTTATTGCTATCATTACTGCCATCATTATCATTACTATCAATATCATTGCCATTTTTTATCCAGTCTGTGTTACTGTGTAGGCTCCCTCTCTCTTGCCCTCTCTCTCTCACCCCCAACCGGCCGAGGCAGATGAGCTCAAGAAGCTGTCTGAATAATCTTTGTTGTGATTGGTTTGTTATTTCAAGCTGCCAATAGCCATCGCTGTTGTAAGAGCGTGTGTTCAGTGTTAGATGAGCAGAAAGTTGACGAGGTGGTCGTTGGAGATCGTTCAGAGCTGTTTGTCTAAGAGACTGGGAGCGTGTAAATGAATAAGAGTAAGTTCTGTCAGTTACCAAGCAGGATTTGATTTTGTGCAATTTAAATATATTTAGCAACCTAAAGAGTTAATATAATAACGTGGCTTGTAGGTTATTTGTTGTCTCTTGTTGCCACCTGCTGGACAAATTAGAAATAGCTATTTGTAGCGATTGGAAATATTAGTTTTCATTTGTTTTGTTTTATGTATTTCTTGTAGACCACTCTCAGCTCTATTAAAGAAAGTTTGGACATGAAGCTCTCCTCTCATCCTTTACCGGATGCTCGTGGTGGCTGTACCATTTAAAGAACTAACACAAAATAAAGGGAGCACAACATATGTAGAACCTGCAAGGTCATTACTGTAATTGGTTTTTAAAATAAAACAACAATCAACAATTTGAAGCTACACTGGAGCAAGTAAAGACTTACACAGAGGAACCAGTGTCCTGGTTTCCACACAGGAAAAATCAGGAGATCTTTTGATGCTGCATCAGCCTGTAGGTGACCATAAAGCCAATAAGTCTCCCCTTTCCCAACTTAAGAAAATAGAAGACATTGCAGGGGGAAAACAGGAGTAGAAAAAAGTAAATAAGCTTACCTGTAAATTAAGAAAAGTGTCCTGGAAAACTTGGTGCATGCCAAGTGGCAACGACATAGGCATCCGCTGCATACACATCCTTCTTCTGCCAACACATAAGTAAGGGACAGAAAAAGCTGTCATGTGAGGAATCACATGTTTGACAGACTTCATGAACAACTTAAAGGTTAACATATAACTATGCACACCTTCCACCAGGCCATTTCACAAATGAGCTCCATGCAGCTGTTGGCAATCTATAAAGAGAAATGCAGAGGTTAATTTCAAATGTGAGGTAGAAAATCCACACACGTATAACTGCTATATCCTACTTACTGTCGCTTCCAAGTTGTGCTGCAAACCAAGTGACTGGAAGTCTTGCCGTTTTAAGTTGGTAGTGCCAATTGTCCCAATAATCTTGGTTTCTGATCTTCTGGCATCGAGCACATGGTCAACCTTGAACAAGAGAAATTATACATACATACATACATACATACATATATACACACATACATATATATATATATATATATATATATATATATATATATATATACATATATATATATATATATATATATATATATATATATATATATATATATATATATACACATACACACATATACACACAACAAACAAACTAACAGCATTAATGGTCATGTTATTGTAACTACAGCATATACAGTAAAACCAACAATCATGTTATGAGCATACATTTTTCCATTAAACTGAACTTAGGATCATATGTTTCAGAGGCAAACAATTACAGGGAAGGAGGAATCATTTTTAAAACGCACTTGTGACCCAGATGCCTGATCTGGCAAGCAGATGTCTTAAATGGGGTAGACCCCAACAGTCTGGTCTGCACACTGACAGATCTGGCACAAAAAAACAAACAAACAAATAAAAAAAAAACTAAGTTTGTAAGGCTGTCATTTAGTAGATAGTCCATAGTGGAATATATCTCAAAAGGCTTAAACATGCCTTTAACATTTGAAGATTCATCAAGCTGGCCTGCTGACAAACCTTGACCAAAACATTTGCCTTTTTCTTTGCATGTACAGTTTTAAAAAATATGAATGAATATTATCTATGACAACAAGCTGTACTGTTCGCCAACATAGTCAAAAACTTTTGTAAATGGACATTGTGTTACAAATTAAACCGCTAGCAACTCTGCTAAGTATACTGATATGTGTAATTAACGTTAGCAGGCTAATAACGTTATATTTCTCAAGCCGAAATAATTTTCACTCTAACTGTTGGGCTCTTACTAATCTTGCATACTTTCTTCACACAAAAATGATAACGTTCTGTAATGTTCATCCCGTGACATCACGGGATGGATATTGCATAAACACAATTTCACAAGAAACATCTATAACTAAAACTAAACAGGGCCTAGCGCTAGCTAACATTAAATTGATGGTAGCCTACAAAACTACTACCATCATGCAAAAAAAATTAATGAAAACAATAAACTAGATCGTCACATCAAATATCATAATATATTTCATCCAGAAGGGTCAACAAAGTAATATTGTTAGGTCTATGAACATAAAATTATGTATTTTTAACTTACCGACATCGTTCGTTTTCCGATTTGCTATGGTCAGTAAAGTTTTGTTTGCGCCTAAGAAAGCTCATAGTCGCATGACGTCATCAAAATGGCCGACTTGGATGGGCGGAGTTGGATATCCAAAAGGCGCTGCAGCGAAAGGCTTCTCGATCCCTTAACCCCAGTCACAGACTATTTCAGACACTTCCCTCTGGCAGGAGGCTGCGGTCCATCAGGACCAGAACCTCACGCCACAACAACAGTTTTTTCCATCTGCTACCAGCCTTATGAACAAGGCCAAGAGCCGCCTGTGACACTGGACACTGTCTCTCTCCCCCGTTCAGGACCTACAAGCTTCTGCGTTACATTAACGCACAGTTTACTGAGTGTATATAGCTTCTGTATATATATATATCTATTTTATTTTATTCTTATTTTTTGTCTGCACCATCAACACCAAGTCAAATTCCTTGTAAGTGCAAACCTACTTGGCAATAAACTTGATTCTGATTCTGAAAAAAATTCAACACCATCCAATTTCTGAATTAACCTACTAATACCATGATGACCGTAGCACACTGCTAAAGGTGTAATAATCTTTCATCGGCTTCCTAGTTTAGAGGGGATCATTTTATCTATTGTTTGTCCCACATGCTAATTATTGTGACTCGCTCACATAACGTAAATATGTGTGTGAACGTTCCTTGCTAGTTTCCTCTTGTTGGCAGCCCATGAGCACTTCTAGTGCCACATATCCATCTTTTACATTTTACTACTCCTTTAAGGTTTGGGGAAGGGAATAAACAGCCTATCAACGTTGTGATAATGTGTTTGAATTGTACGTTCCCTCCTAACAACTTTTATAAATGTTACCGCGGTTTTGTTTTTAATTACTCTGACCACAATGAGTGTGTAATGTAACATCCTGGGATCTTGTCAGAGGGAAAGACGAAGCAACTTCTGCAGGTAAGGGGCGATTCACTTTGGGACGAATCCCGTTTGCTGATTGGTCAGTTACTGAAGAGCCTCTAAGAATGATTGACAGGCGGTGCCACGTCAATTACAAAGTGGACCATCTACCACCTGGAGAACATTTCCAGGATTAAAGGACTGATGTCTCAGCAGGATCTGCAAAAACGAATCCATGTTTATCTTTAGCAGAACTGATCACTGCAACGGTGTTTTCACAGGTCTGCCTAAAAAGTGGATCAGACAGCTGCAGCTGATCCAGAACGCTGCTGCCCGCGTCCTCACTAAGACTAAGAACGTAGAGAACATGGACCCGGTTCTGAAGTCCTCACTAAGACTAAGAACGTAGAGAACATGGACCCGGTTCTGAAGTCCTCACTAAGACTAAGAACGTAGAGAACATGGACCCGGTTCTGAAGTCCTTCCACTAAGACTAAGAACGTAGAGAACATGGACCCGGTTCTGAAGTCCTCACTAAGACTAAGAACGTAGAGAACATGGACCCGGTTCTGAAGTCCTTCCACTGGCTCCCTGGATCTCAGAGAATAGACTTTAAAATCCTTCTGTTAGTCTATAAATCCCTGAATTAGCACCTAAATCCATCACAGACTTGTTATCAGGGCATCAACCCTCCAGACCACTCAGGTCTTCTGGCTCCAGCCTGCTCTGCAGAACCAGAACCAGAACCAGACATGGAGAAGCAGCATTTAGTTCCTATGCTCCACTGATCTGGAACAAACTTCCAGAAAACTGTAAATGTGCTGAAAGCCTGAGTTCCTTTAATTAAGGTTGTTCAGAGCTGCCTTTAAATGTTAATGTTTTAGTTTATAGTCCAACTTGTCTTATATCTTAACCTGCTGCTAATGTTCCACTGCAATGTGCTTTAATCTCTAATGTTTCCTGTTCTCATGTCCGGTTCATCTACAGCACTGGAAGGTTGTTTACTCAGGTTTACTCCACTTCCAGCTCCTACTTTGGATCTTCCAGCTAAATGGACTGCACCATTACTTTTGCTGCCAAAAGCGAATCAACAATCAAAGGTTATAAATACCAACTTAAAGGGGATTCTCTTAGGTGTCTTTTTGTAATTAATTTTCAACAGTCTCAAAAGAAACTTCTCATTTTGTCATAATGAGGTTTTGTGTCTAGAATCTTGAGATAAATTTAACCCCATTTGGACCAAAGCTGTAACATCACGAACAAACTTTCCTGATGCATAATAAAGGCTCTCTAGCTTTCTTTGTTCCCTGGAGCAGAAAACTTCTCCTCCTCCATCTGTAAAGCTAGAAAGCAGCAGCTGAGGAGAACTGGGAGGATGTTAGTTTCAGGTGTGAACGGAGCCTCAGAGACTGAAGTGTGGTTGGAAAGCTGAGAGCTCAGATTAGAAACTGATCAAACTGATTTATCAGACACTTTTTGTAGCTTCATACCGATTCTGGGGAGTTTTATCTGGGGTCTCCAGCAGCTTTCCAGCCGTCTGGCGTCTTCCTCGTAGCGGACGATGGTTTTCTCAACCTCTGAGAAGATTTCTTCAGCAGCAGCAGTTAGTCGCTCTCTGATAAACTCTCTCAGATGCTGAACTGAAGACATTGTTGCTGAAACTACGCAGATATTCAGTCGATAAACGAAAACACAACCGTTTTCCAACGTATTTTAGGTTAACTTCCGGTGGACGTCACTGAGACAAAGCAGCTGATTGGTCCATCTACCGCCCCCTGCTGGACTGGAGTGGATCTGGCCTCCACGTTGTTCTGTTATGGAGTGAATTTTGTCTCTAAAAGATTTGAATAAATATAAAAAAGATTTGAATAAATATAAAAGGATATATATACATATACATACATTTATAAATATCCAAGTACAAAATACAAATGTAAAAATGTGACATACAAATAAATAATCAAAATACAAATATAAAAATGTGACATACAAATAAATAAACAATTTTATATAAATAAACGTGTCTTTGTAAATATATTTTCGAGATTTGAAAATAAATATGCTTGACTTTGTATGTGGAATCTGCATTTGTGAATCTCCGTTTTGCATTTGTGAATCTCCGTTTCGCTTTCATGTCGATGACGTAATTTTGAGACATTCCTACTGCAAACCTAGATCCAAATATAAATGCCACTAGATTTGAATGCGAAGACTCCCTCCACTGAACAACCAGCAGATGGCAGTGTTGTGCAGCCACAGCTAGTCTGGCAGAGCGGTCTCGTGTGCTCGTGACACGTCATCAGCCTCAGCCCGCTTGCCCAGAATGCACCGCGGCCGCAGCTTGATTCTAGTGGCATTTGCTCTCTCTCTCCTTCTCTGCTATCACCCACTGCGTAAATCCCACTCCGTTCACACCTGAAACATTTTTACTGCTGTGCCGTCATGAGTTGCAAGCTGAACAGTCATGTCTTTGCACTCGCTACACTCATCATACATGCATGCCTTGCTCAAGATGTTGCATGATATTTTTTTTGTCAGGGTCTCCAGATCTGATGTTTCAATCAGCTTTAAATAGTGTAGTTTCTCAGCTACAAATTTAAGATTTTCATGAATCTTGCAGAGGCAGGTGTTGCGATCGGACACAGTAGGATGGACCACCCAAAACGGTCTCATCTGACAGAATAGGGAGTAGGATAGTTTACAGCTGTTCTCAGCAAGAACTTTTTGATGTAGGTTTTTCATTGAATCAACCAGAAATCGTTTCTGCTTCTTCACTTTATTCCTGGTGAGTGTCTGTTTCCTCCCGGTCGTGAGCCGACTCACATCATCCCGTGTGAAGAAGTCTTTGACCTTAGATTTCAATGTTGTTGCAAAGGTGTTTGCTGGGCGTCTGCATATTTAAAAAAAGTTTCTGTTCTCTGGAATCCTGCGGTGCCTCTGTGAGAATCCAAGTTTTTTCTTTGCAAAGCCCTGTAGCCTATACTTTCTGATAATTTTTCCTACTGCAATTTTTGATATGATTTGTTTCTCCTTCTGTCTTCTTGTGTTTTGGTGTTGATTTTTGATGTCTGCAATCAAGGCTTCATGGAAGAGTAATGTTTTTGTTAACATGGGGTTTACTCTGCCGGTTCTGGTTAAATTTTTCACTTTTGACTGAGGAGAGGTGCCCTGAGTTGCGCGCTTAAATCTTTTACGGTATTTGTCTGCTCGTTTTCTTTCCTTTTTCAGCTGTTTTTGTAGCCTTTCAATTTCTTTATGTAGTCTGTCTTTGTTTTTTCTGGCCAATCTCTTCCCTGCTTCTTGTTGCCTGTAAGAACAAAATTAACAATTAGAATTTGAAAGAAGATATATGTAATCACAGTATTGCTCTATTTTAAAGGGCCAGTGTATATGATTATGTGGCATCTAAAGTGGAGTCTGCAGGTTCTCTCACACTTGATATTCCTCCCTTCACACCCCCATTTTCAAGCATATAGGAAACAGCCACTGCAGTAACATGACAGCCTCCATGGAGGAACCTAACCTTCCGAAGGTTTCTACCTAACCTAAAATCTAAAAGCCACAGCCATTATTAGTTTCTAGTAATTATACTTACTAAATAACTAGCTAAAGATTACATTCCATTTCTGTCCATGTATCCCCATAAATCCTACAATCTGTACCTTCAACCGTCAGTGACAAATGTGTCTGTGTACTAATCTGACCTTGACTGCTGCTGTCTCAGTGGATCAGAGTCTGGACTTTGTGGTGGGATGAAGTTTTTCAAGGCCTCTGTTCTCTCTTTCCTTCTCCTCCACTTTTTCCGTTGCCGACGCTTGGCTCTCTCACTTAAATCTTGTATCCTCGTCTTTGTGCCTTTCTCTATATCCCTTCTCCATCTCTCTCGCTCACATTCTAAATACTTTTGCCTCCTTTCAAGATCAGCATTACGGCGTGCTCGACAACGCCTCTGTCTTTCTGCTGCACTTAATGGACTCATTTTCATCCTCCAATATCATCCTGATAAGACAGAACAAACTGTTCAATTTGATGCTAGGAGAGGGAAGTGTGAAAGAGATTTAACTATTTTATACCAATTCAATATGAAGATCAGTGCCACCCATCACAATGATCCCACCCCGTCACAGGCTTTAGTGTGACGGGGTGGAAAATCTAAAGCAATATGGCTGGATCTCTGGATATGCTAAAAGCTAACACTGCAGTTAGCATGAAAGTACAATGACAAATTAATGATTAATACAAATATCATTTCAAAATTTGAATAACAAATTGTTTTCCCCACGTTTTGTGTGTGACGGGGTGGATATGCTATGCTTTACAGAAAGGATTTTGGAGGAAAAATGTACCAAAAATGTTCTTAAAGAAAAATCAGAACTCACCATTGTTTGAACTCTTCTTCTTCAAACTCTTGAATGATGTCACTTGCTGTTAATGATGTCACTTCCAGGAAGTGTATTGCATTTTGGCGCAAAATTACATTGGTGTGACGGGGTGGAATATGAAATTGACGGACACAGAAAAATCATGCTATTTTAATAAAAAAATATGACATTTTAATATAATTAACACATTTCCTATTAAGAGGAAAGTATTTCTAACCATAACAACAATAAATGTTTGAGATTTATTTGATATTTTTTATGTTTTACATCACATGCATGAGAGAAATGGTCAGAGCGGACATGAGAAAATGATTGCAGTTTAACCCAAAAAGTTATAAATGTGCAAAATGTATATTTATTATTTAATTTTATTTTACCTCATGGTAGCAACTAAACTTGAATTAATGGATTCAGACACTTAACGTATTACTGACAGTTTTATTATGCCTCCTATTCCTCTTTGAATGTTATGGACCCAAACTTGACAGTTTCCATGGAATGACCCAGAAACTTTCCAAACGAAGTAAATACTTTCCTCCTTTAGTATTTAAAACAAAATCAATTATTCGTCCTGAAGCGTTTCTTTCAACATTCTTGTTCTTTCAAGCAAAACTTAAGCTCCATGCTCATCCAAAATTAAACTTTCGTTTCTTAAATAATTTCTGAAATCATTTCTTTCCAACTTAAATCCATTTCAATCCAGGTTCATTTGTATAGGCCAGAGAACTTGATGTGGCACGTACCTCCTTCAAGGTGTATTCCTTTGTTTCCAGTTGGCGTGGCAGCCTCATTCAAACAATTCCATCTTTCGGCATCCACGCAATCCAATCTTCAAAGTCGTTTCCATAAATCAAGCGGAGTCATTGACTAATTGTAGTGGTAAAGTTATTGTTTCAATTTGTTTGTTTTTACCATTTCTTTGTTTCTTTGTTTGTTTTCCTTAACAACCTTTCCCACCTTGGGTGTCCAATACTGTGGTCTGACGCGTGAAATTAAGTCCGGGAGATGGTTATTGTGTGTCCTTTGATGGTTTATTGTAACAAATTAAACTTGAGTATAACAAAAGATCAGTCCAAGTTTGCAGTGCCAATCATGGTCAATGACTGTCTCAGCTTGTATCAGACACAGTTGCTGTCCCGCATCACAGCCTTTTAAAGGCGCAGTTCCCGCCTTCACCTATAGGTGGAAACATGGAAACAAACTGGCATAGAAATTAAGATATGTAAAAATTAAGAAATTTCTACATATGTATGTTGTCAAGTAACTAAAATAAACAAATGGCTCCTACAGTTATTAAACCTTTACTTAAGAAACCTTCTCTTGATCAAGATGAGTTAGTAAATTACATACCTATATCTAATCTTCTTTTCTTATCTAAAATTCTCGAGAAAGTAGTTGCTAATCAACTTTGTGAACATTTACAAAGTAATGACCTACTTGAGGAGTTTCAGTCAGGCTTCAGAGCTCATCATAGCACTGAAACGGCTCTGGTGAAGGTCACTAATGATATTCTCATGGCCTCAGATAATGGACTTGTGTCTGTACTTGTCCTGTTAGATCTCAGTGCTGCATTTGATACAGCTGATCACAATATTCTCCTACAAAGACTTGAGCATACTGTAGGGATTAAGGGGAAAGCATTAGGCTGGTTTAAATCTTATCTGTCGGACAGATTCCAGTTTGTTCATGTTAATAATAAATCTTCTTCATACTCTAGGGTCACTTGTGGAGTACCACAGGGTTCAGTCCTTGGACCAATTCTCTTTACTATATATATGCTTCCAATTGGCAAAATTATCAGACAGCATGGGATTAATTTCCACTGTTATGCTGATGACACTCAGCTATATTTATCCATAAATCCTGATGAATCCAATCAATTACTTCGACTGCAGTCATGTCTTGATGACATCAAAAGCTGGATGACTTTAAATTTCCTGCACTTAAATTCTGTCAAGACAGAAGTTATAATCTTTGGACCAGAGTCCTCAAAAAATAAACTTCTTAATCAATCACTGAATCTGGATGGCATTAACTTGGCCTCTGGTAGTAAAGTAAAAAATATTGGTGTTATTTTCGACCAAGACATGTCATTTAAATCCCATATTAAACAGGTTTCCAGAGTTTTCTCTTTTCACCTCAGGAATATCGCCGAAATTAGAAACATTCTGTCCAGGGGTGATGCTGAAAAACTAGTCCATGCATTTGTTACTTCAAGGCTGGACTATTGTAATTCTTTACTATCAGGAAGTCCACAAAATGCAGTTCAAAGTCTTCAGCTGATCCAAAATGCTGCAGCAAGAGTTCTGATGAAAATCAACAAGAGGGATCATATTTCTCCAATTTTAGCTTCCCTTCATTGGCTTCCTGTTAAATCAAGAATGGAATTTAAAATTCTTCTTCTAACGTATAAAGCCCTTAATAATCAAGCTCCATCATATATCAGAGCTCTGATTACCCCGTATGTTCCTAACAGAGCACTTCGCTCTCAGACTGCAGGTCTGCTGGTGGTTCCTAGAGTCTCTAAAAGTAGAATGGGAGGCAGATCCTTTAGCTATCAGGCTCCTCTCCTGTGGAACCAACTCCCAGTTTTGGTCCGTGAGGCAGACACCCCGTCTACTTTTAAGACTAATCTTAAAACTTTCCTTTTTGACAAAGCTTATAGTTAGAGTGGCTCATGTTACCCTGAGCTACCTCTATAGTTTTGCTGCTATAGGCTTAGGCTACTGGAGGACATCAGGGCCTATTTTTCTCACTCTACTGATTTCTACTGTTCTCCAGATTTGCATTGCATTACATTGAAATGACTGTTGTCATTTCAGCTTTTAACTTTTTGTTCTCTTTTTTCTTCATAGTAGGTACACCTGGTCTGACGTTCTGTTGACTGTGAAATCATCCAGGGAGGACAGATCACCGACTATTACCATCTAATTTAGAACAGATTACTGGATCAATGTGTGCTTCTGTGCTTTTTGTCTGTCTTGTTGTGTCTCTGCTCTGTCTTCTGTAACCCCCAGTCGGTCGAGGCAGATGACCGTTCATACTGAGCCTGGTTCTGGTTCTGCTAGAGGTTTTTCCTTCCCGCTAACGGGTGTTTTTTCTTTCCACTGTCGCTTCATGCTTGCTCAGTATGAGGGATTGCTGCAAAGCCATGGACAATGCAGACGACTCTCCCTGTGGCTCTACGGTTCTCCAGGAGTGAATGCTGCTTGTCGGGACTTTGATGCAATCAACTGCTTTTCTTATATAGGAACATTTTTGACCAATCTGTATAATCTGACCCAATCTGTATAATATGATTGAACTTAACTTTGTAAAGTGCCTTGAGATGACATGTTTCATGAATTGGCGCTATATAAATAAAATTGAATTGAATTGAATTGAAATTTGGTGCACGATTTTCTTTTATTTTTGTTTGCTGTGTTTCTTTTGTAGGCCACTACCCTGATTTGCACTGCCATCTTGAGTTGAGCCAAACTGTTATTTTAATGTGTGATTGGTTTTAATGTAGTATGTTTTATCAAACAGAACTCAAAACAATTGTGCAATTGTGGTGGGATGGTGTTCCACCCCACAGACATCATATACGTAGACGCCGCGTCCTCGGTTGAGAGGCGTGCTGACAGAGCGGCCATCTTAGGTCAGACCAAGCTGCGCTCAGACAGAATACAAGTCAATTCAGGAAAATGTACTTTATGTTTTCAGACACTCTGAATCCGGTGAATCCTCACCCGATTTCCAGATAAATCAACTGACTGAAAACGTCACCCCTTTAGGGGCTGCATGGGACCAATTGATTGAATTAAATGATTCAATCAATTGGTCCCATGCAACTTAAATAATTTCGATTTTGTATTGAAGGTTAGCAAATGCTGGTCAAGGTTCTCAGTCATCCAGGTCATGGTCATTCCAAAAAGAGTAAAAAACAAAGCAACTGGACTTGTTTTCCGTAGTTTGAAGACGTTTCGCTTCCTCTCCAGGAAGCTTTCTCAATTCAAAAAGTCTGGAGTAATGTGGAGTAACCAGCTTTATACCAATGCCTAACAAAGGCCTTGTAATGGCTTAGATAACATTCAAATTCAACCGAAACAGGTCCACCCCTTAGTAATGGGCGGTTGCCAAAGACATCAAGCCAGGAGATTGAACCGAAACTGGAGAGTTTAACCCTTAGGTTCCAACTCTCAAAAACTTACAATCCAGCTATAGGATTAATAGACCCCAGAGCCATAGAGAGAAAAAGAGTCGCGACACTCCCATTGGACTCCGTTGTACGCTTTTTGCCGCCTACTTCCGGGGTATGCAGCCTCGCATAGTTCCAAAAAGCCATTCTATGGCGTTGGACATCATTCACTTCCATTGCTGACTGTCGAGTAACTTCTGAGGTAAGTTGATTAAATAGCTACCTGTTTTGAATTGTCAACTGTCTATATTGTATCATAGGCCATTTATGATGCTTATACTGATCTTTTGTTGTATGTACACAGCGTAATTATATATATATTTTTTATCTTGGTAGACCACCGATTGCCTGCTAGTTTGTTAGCTTGACTTGCCTTCTGTGAAGGTAACGTTATATCCAGGGGTAAATTGATTAAATAGCTACCTATTTTGAACTGTCAACTGTCTATATTTTATCAGAGGTCCTTTATGATGCATATACTGATCTTTATTTGTATGTGCACAGTGCAATTTATAAATATATTCTTAACTTGGTAGACAACAGATTTTCAGTCATTGCCTGCTACTTTTATCTCGATTTTGCCAGCTGTGAAGAAGGTATCGCTACACCAGAAATTACGAAGTTCATTAGTGAATCTCTGACATCTTTTATTAAGTAAGTTATTGATGTTAGATTACTAGGATCATCAAGGTTGACTAGGACGTTTTTTTAGGTTGTATCTGCTGAACCTGGCGGTGTTAGCCAGTCAGCTGAGTACTGTGTATCTGATGCTAGTAGAAATAAGGTTTGTTTAATTACACCCTTGAAAGGGCTGTTTAGTTGGATTGCATGTAGGAATACAAATTATTCCACACAAAAAATTATCATAAGCCATAATGAGCTTTAAAATGTTTATTACTCAGACAGTAGTGTGACTAATTTGTTCCCCAAACACTGCTGCTGCAGGTGGCTGCTGCTGGAGGCGATGATGCTTGAGCTGGCTGATGTTGGCGAAGGATGGTGATGGCGGCTGCTGCTGGTGGCGGCTGCTGATAATGTTGACCTCTGCTGGTGCTGGCAGCTGGTATATTTGTGCCCCTTTCTCAACAGATCTTGCTGGACCAGCAGTATCGTTGTTGTGGCCATCACAGGTTTCAGTGGAGCGCCCCCCCCCCCTGTTCTTAACGCCTGTTTACACATTTGTTGTTCTCGTTCACACATACTGTACGTATGTTTGTTGATATTATTAATGCTTGTTCCCATTTTTTTTGTTCCACACTGTTCATTTTTATCTTATGCCAGGTACCTTTATTATTAATGTTGTCCTTCCTTTCAGCCCTGATGCACTCTGAAGCCTGATGTATGTGGAGGATTTTTTTCAAATGTATTTATAATATTCCTCCCTGTTCCTTCACTTTGTTCTTGTTTTTCCAGTTAGATGCACACAAACACATCTTATTGTCTCACTCAGTATTTTTTATTAAACAATATTTGAATCATTCATCCAAGCTTAATGAGTTGTTATTATTTAATATATTTGATTCTTTGTGCATGGCTTAGTATTAAAATTATCATTGTTGTGTGGCCAACTCCTGCCTCATCAGAAAAAGTGGGTGTAAATGCTGAATGGACTGTTCTTTCTCAAAAAAGCAAAAAGCAACAACGGAGTCCAATGGGAGTGTTGCCTGTCACTGTTCTCTATCACTCTCTCTGCAGCTAACCTTACTCTTACTCTGTGCATTAACCCAGAGACGTAGAGAAAAATCTTAATAGCTCTGCACTTACCTATAGACCCAAACATATAAGCATAATGCTTTTGATAATATGTGAATGGCTTAATCTTAAAATTATATTCTTAGTCTTAACATGATCATGTTTCACGTTGTGGTCTGGGGGTGACCACTTATCAGAAGTGAGCTAGCTGCTAGGCGAATGCTGAATGGACCACGGCAGACCTAACGCTACCACCAAGGTAAGCTAATGGCTGAATGGGAATTTATAAGCAAAATCACGGTAATCAATAATACAGCCCAGTCGCCATAAAATGAAAATCATGAGACATCTGTCATCACATGAATGATATGGAAAAGAAAAGTTAAGTTAGAGCCGTTCTAGCCTGTTCTCCTGTCCATACGAACATGAACATAAGCTTTTCCCTCCATAAATGTAAAACGTATCTAAGTAATATAAAGCTTTTTGTTGTCACCCTGCCTCTCAAAATGGAAAACTGACATTAACAAATATGTAATCATGCAATAACAGCTGAAAAAGTAGTAGGGTGTATGTTTATATATCTATTTACCATTAAATAACGCAATCGCTGCTGTCTGTCCCATAGAAGAACATGACAGCCAGCGTATGTTTTGGAACTATAGCGGTTTACACGAACCACGTGACTGCCCTGGCGGTGACATCAAAGAGTGTCGCAACTCTTTCAATCTCTATGGCTCTGATAGACCCCTTGCATCTGACGTCACAGTCACGTGATCGGGGGTGCGCGCCTCCATCTTGGTGGGCACGCTAGCGTGACAGCCCACCACTGCACTGGCCCAGTTACCTCATTACTCGCATGGCCGGCGGAGCGTATACAAAAGACTATTCACTGATTGTTCAATATGGTGCAAACAGACTGCATCTCTGTTGCCAAAGCAATGTTTACAGTTTAGGGTCAGATGTTATCGGACTATATGCAGCTAAGTTATGAGAATAAACGGAGAGGAGGGGAGGGCGCTCCCTCGTAGCTCTGCTTGAACAGCAGGATGCGCTCACGAAAACCTCACGACAGCCGACTGAATTTCATGTTTGATTTTCACCGATCGCCCGCTTCCTGATCGGGAGGTAGTCGTGAGAAGCCAGTCCCCCCTCCTCCCCCCCTGTACGATCAAGCTGGAATTCGGCCCGATTCAAAAAATGCTTGCACGGCTGAAGAATCGGCCCGAAAAGGGGAAAAACTCGTACAGTGTACGCCCGGCTCTTGAATACCGTGCGTTGTGTAGAAAATGGCATGCCAACCAATATGGCCGCCACGCAAGGGGTTCTGGGTAACGGAGTCACGTGGTTGCAAGGGTTCTATTCCGGCCAAACATCACCTCAGTTCTCACCCTCATACGAAACATCGTTCCTTTAAGCCAAGCCAATAACAACCCTAATGACTCCTCGTTACAGAGGAGTGGACCAGTTTACGTACGAAGAACGGACCCCTGGTGTTTTCACAATGTGTAAACAAATGTGTAAATAAATATTTACTGCTGAAATATGTTTTTTACCTCCTAAACAAATATAGAAATATTAGTAAGCATTTATATATAAATGAATACATTTTACATTTAAATAAAGTCACAAGTTTTATTGTTAATTTTTTCATTCTCTCTCACATATCTAATCTTGAGCTTTCACACCAACAACAATCATTTCTTTGTATATTTTGCATGCTGTTTATATCCACATTCATACAGTGTTTTTTTAAAGCCTGGAAAAAGGTTTTAAATTATCTGGGGTCCGTTCTTCGTACGTCGCTAATTCAGTTAGCTGATTTGATTGTTGACGATTTGGCATGATCTTGGATCGTTTGGTTCTTCGAAACTCTTCCTGGACTTGCTGTCATAGCAACATGTGCGCAAACTTAAACCTGCTCGCTCTCAGGCTTATTTCATGTAAACAGGATTAGATCACAGCTTTATAAGCGGAGGAGATGGGAAGTCTGTCCAGCCAGTGCACTTGGACCACCTAGTGGCAGAGGACGGGACAGAATTGTGGAACACCATTTTTAATCTTTAATAAAAGACGAAACAAATAATGCTTAGTTCCTGTTGTTTTATTTAAACAATTCTTTATAAAGAAAAGACAGCAAGTCATCTTTTGTCTGCAATAAGAGATAGTTATGTAAAGTCAGCAATACTACTGTCACATGGTGTATTAGAACTTACTCTGAAGGTCCTTTTGAAGCAACTCAATCTCTAGTGCAATTTTTCTCTTTTTCAAGTTGTGGAGTTCAATTTCTCCTCTAAATTTGTGTGTTTTTTCAGGTCAAAATACTAAATTTTTTGTTGAAGATGCCGTTTATATAGGGAACGGATGGCACCCTATGTCATTTTGTGAAAGGAAAAGAAAGGGTGAAACATGCCTCATGCAACAAAAGTAAAAAGAACCTGTTTTATTTCAGCCTTTTTCTTGGTGGCTGTTATAAACAGACAAACACATCATTTAACAGTGGCTTTTAAAAAAGAGGAAGAAGTGGCTTTTTAAAATACAGTGTAATAACTAAAGGCTACCATTTTGTAGAATATTCTTGTACTTCACTTTTTTCCCCATGTTCTAGTGGGTCCCGTGGAGGCTCTGACATAAAATAATAAAGTAAATATAAAATTATTAAAAAGCAAAAATACATACTGTAGAAAGTGATAGAAACATCTAACATGGACAGTATTTATGCATGTAATTTGTCTGCTGCTTTTTACCAGCCCTCTCTCCTGGCTTTAGCAGACTTTGAGGTGTTCCCTGTCGTTTTAATTAATGACTCAAATTCATCATAACCTTCCATTAAAATCTCTTGTTCTGCTTGGGAGAAAAACTGTGGGCGTTCTTTGGCCATGCTGAACAGCCAATAGCAGCGTTGCTGATCAATGTTTCTACTATCGATACATTTCCCCTTTTAAACAAACGCATGAACGCGCAGGTTTCTCAGATAACTCAATCCAGCCATACTAATCATAAACAACAGGTGTGTTGGAAGAACCCAATTAGCCGGATCATGATTAGCCGGATGAAATCATCTTGGATGTCTCATTTAATCTCGGATGTTTTAAGCAACGTACGAAGAACGGACCCCTGGTCATTCCAGAGTCTTACACTTTGGTTGCAACTGGATAAGGTGCTTAATACCCTTGAAAGACACTGTTTAGCACAGCTTCATGTGCTGACACTGTAACTCCAGGGTGCTTCATCTGGCAATGTGATTCAGCCTTAGTTTGTCTAATCAGAATCAGAAACAAGTTTATTGCCAAGTCGGTTTGTGTAGCATAGTTGATTCTGCGTTGTCTTGTGAGAAATAATAATCAGGCAACGCCTGATCTGAAGGCGCTTTTAATGCTCCTGCATTCAAATAGAAAAGAGTCAAAAACAGGCCTTTTCTCATTAGAGTTCCACAGCGCCTGTTTAACAATGAACTAAACTATTTTCAGCACATGAATGTAGCACTTTCATTAGCAATGTTTCATGTAGCACAAGAGCAGCTAAACAACTGTTAACACAGCTCTATCACTGCTCAACAAAGTCCAAATGCGACAAAGCATATTATTTTACAAAAACAATAATCAAATTGTCACTTATTACACTTATTGAACACAGAAAACAAAACTTCATACCTCTTCCCACGGAATCTGAACAGAAAGAGCGCGAGGAGCGCATGGGGAAACCCTTCACAGACTTTAGTGGTAAAATCCGTTAATTTGTCTTCTTAAACCCCGAACTAACACTCAAAACAAGAATCCATGAACTCAATATGTTCAACAGTAAAGATAAATTACATTTTCATTCGTAACAAATTAAATTTGAATAAAAATAATAATTTAGAAACAGGAAGTATCCTGCTGTTTTTCAATGGCTCTGTCGTATTTTCAAAATAAAAGCTGCCGGTGCTCATACAGTATCCTACCAGACTAATTTACTTGTCAATCTAGTGTAATAACATCACACTGCTACATTTGCATATATACATAATTTATAGCTATATACACAGACTATGCGTTACAGAGACAACAAATTAATAAGCATTAAATTATGGTTTATGGGTTGGTCTTCTGCAATGTTATCAGGGTGTAAAAACTCATCTTCAGAATCAATCTCTGCTCAAAGTTGTGATCTATGTCACATGATCTACTTTCAGCTGTTACCACCGGTTATTGCAACCTTAAACCGCAGAAAATACAGGAAGAGTTGCTCCCTCTGCCTCTACTACCGTCAGATGCTACGTTTTTCTAGAGGAGGATGCGCTGCAGCGCGAATTGAGGCGGAGGGATATTTCAGCTGGTTATACTCAAGTGTCTGCAGTGCAAGTGGGTCTATTTATAACTCCTGTTTATCGTCACTTACTTTAGAGCTCAAATAAGCCACTTCACTTTCAAAAACAAGCCCAAAAAACCACAACCCGCAACTCATGAAATTTACACGCTACTATAGAAAAAAGAAGCTCAAAGTTGAATAAAATAAGCGGATTTCGCAACATTGTGAGTGCGGCTCTGTTTAGTTAGAGTCTCGAGCATTCTTGGAACTACGGACAGCGCTGAGGATAAAAAAAAAAAAAACAGCCTGGAGAACTCTGCGGGGAAAAAAAAACATAAGGAACGGTGTGTGTGTGTTTTAACTCGCATTAAAAAAAAAATTCGGCATTATGGTCTAACATAGTAAATGCATTAAAACTGAAAGCCCCAATAAATATATATATATATATATATATATATATATAAAACAGGAAAGCAAAAACAATTATCAATAAAAATATGTATTTGACATCTATTGAAAATTGATATAAGTAGTTGAATCAACCTGCTGTACCAGACCCTATTTGACCCAAGGCTAGTCCTTGTAATCAAATTTAATTATTGCAGCCAACAGTTAATTGGATAAATCTGAAAGGCTTCAGCAGAACTGACACCCTCTTATCCTACTCTTGAGATTTTACACACGCTAGCAGAGAATAAATGTCAATCAAACTTACTAGAGTGTACGGGATTTAAGATAAAAAATATTTAAAATGAAATATAAAACCTACACGGCTCCTCAAGATGTAAGACCCTTTGAAATAAGCAAAAACCTTTTTACAGGACGGAAGGAGACTTACCAAAAGAGAAACCCCAAAAGACAAGTTTTTAAGTAAATAATGTGATCAAAAAAGGACAAACATCAACATTTAAAATAACAGCTACACAAATCAGGTTATAAAAGATTAAGGATTAAAAAGCTTCTTCTACAGCCGCTTCTAAAAAGTAGTTCTGCAGAACCCATCCATCTACCCATTTTCCGTCCCGCTTATCGCTGTTGGGGTCGCAAGGTTTGCTGGTACCCATCTCCAGCATTCAATGAGCGAGAAGCGGGGTTCACCCTGGACAGCCTGCTCCGCTCTGCAAAATTATTCTTGTAATTTTTTTTATTCCTACCAGTAACGAACAATTAGGAATTAAAACAATGAACCAGTTTGCTAACAAACTATCAGAACATAAAATATCTCAACAGCTAACTGAAAAAAGGATCACTTAATTATTCAGCCTTTGTGTAGATATTTATTAGGGGAAAGAACTGAGTGTAAAACATTGTTTAAATTTAAAAAAAACCTCCCAAGATCTACAAGGCAGACTTTAAGTTTATAGAAAAGACGAGACTCCAATCCAGAAGGTGGCAGCAGAGGGTCTCTGGTGGAAAACTACTAAGAAGAATTTTAATATTTGCACTATTTGTAGTAAAAAAGACTACTTACTTTTGTGTTTTCATTTCATGTCAAGATTCAAACTACCACCTTGACCGAAGCTTTGTCCAAATATTCCTCATGAAAAAAGCCTCTCAACTGTGTGCGTTTTGTTGTGAAAATTTAAAGTAGCTAGTTGAGCGAAACTTTTTCCACATGTCTGACAAGAAAAAGGCCTCTCACCTGTGTGGATTCTCATGTGTCTATTTAAATCACTCATTTGAGTGAAACCTTTTCGGCATGTCTGACAAGAAAAAGGCCTCTCACCTGTGTGGATTCTCATGTGAACATTTAATTGACTCAGTCCAGTGAAACTTTTCCTGCATGTCTGACAAGAAAAAGGCCTCTCACCTGTGTGGATTCTCATGTGTCTATTTAAATCACTCATTTGAGTGAAACCTTTTCGGCATGTCTGACAAGAAAAAGGCCTCTTCCCTGTGTGGATTCTCATGTGAAGTTTTAAATTACTCATTTGAGTGAAACCTTTTCGGCATGTCTGACAAGAAAAAGACTTCTCGTCACTGTGGATTCTCATGTGTCTATTTAAATGACACAGCTGAGTGAAACGTTTTCCACATGTCTGACAAGTAAAAGGCCTCTCACCTGTGTGGATTCTAATGTGAGCATTTAAATTACTCAGTCGAATAAAACTTTTTTTGCATGTCTGACAAGAAAAAGGCCTCTCACCTGTGTGGGTTCTGTAATGATTTTTCAACTGACTTTTCTTCTTCCAAGACTTCCCACAAACATCACATTTTAAAGACATTTTCTTAGTGTCAGTGAAAGACTGACTCTCTGACCCAGTGGAGCTGCTTCCTTCCTGGTCTTTGGTCTGAACTACAGGAGAGATATGAAAGGAAAGCTGCTCAGTTCTTGGTTCTCCTTCATGTTCCTGAAGAGTAAAGATCTCCATTAGAGCAACAGACTGCTTCTGGACAAGCTGCTTTCCCTCCTGACTGCTGCAGACATCCTTCTGATCCCTTCTAGTTGCTAAATGTTCAGGATCCTGCTGTTCATGTTTGAGCTTTGAAGAATCATGTTTTTCATTTTCTTCCTCAATGAGTGGAAGTTCTGGGCTCCTTTGCTCTACAGTCTGTGGTTCTGGCTCCATTTGTTCCTCTTTAACCCATAAAGATTCAGGCTCAATATGTTCTTGTTTAATCAGTGGAGGTTCTAGTTCTTCCTTTTCCTCTTTAATCCATGGAGGTACTGATTCCCCTTGTTCTTCAGTCAGAGGAGGATCTGGTTCCATCTGTTCCTCTTCAGACCACTGAGGTTCTGCTTCCTCCTGGTCATGACTGGACCTTCTCCTCTGGTTGCAGAGCTGTTGGATGGAAGAAGCTTCCTCCTCCATGGAGACATGTGGCTTCTGGAGGTCTGTGGGGACAAAGAAAGAGATCATTAATATAATTTAACTGATGACTGTCTCATGCATCAGCCTGGATGTTCCTAGAGATCCTGGACTGAAGGCGTCACACAGTTCATCTAAAATTAAATTGTCGTGTTTAATTTAAAAGGAGGTGAAGTTAGCAGGGTAAAGTGTCCTCCACACTAATTGGCAGCCCTGGTAAAGATGTTTAAAAAGTTGAAAATAAATCCAAATTTTATTGCATCACTACAAGGTTACACAAACAATTGTAACAATTAAAACTTTAATTTAGGAGATTTTTCAGGTGAGGAACTCATCGTACATTAAGAAAACCTGCTTTTAACATAAACTCTGGTGCCACAGCTGTTGGCCCCACAAACACACTGCCTGGACTAAGGAAAGTGGCCACCTGGATTTAACTAAGAAAATAGGTGTGTGTGTATTGGTCATTGTAACTGTACATTTCAATGAAGTGTGTCTCCTGCATTTAACCCATCCTCTAGGAAGCAGTGGTTAGCTTCTATAGCTGCCCAGGGAGAAATCGGGGGTTAAGGGTCTTGCTCAAGGGTTAGTGTTTGATAAAAACCTGGCCATGCATTTCATCAATGATAGCAAGGGTGATTAATGTTTGGCTATTTCCTGTTTTTTCCAGTAGAACAGTTGTATAAGCAATACTTCTAGGAGTAAGAGGAAACATTTGTTGTGAGATACACGCCCATGTACTTTAAAAGGAGGCGGTGAAGTTCTGTTAGGGGGGGATTCTGCTGAATGAAAATGTGACTTTAAGTCTGGAACAAAAGATCCCTCTGGTGTTTTTCTAAGTAGGAGCTGCTTTGTCTCGGCTTATTGAGTCTATTTTAAAGTTCAATCCTCTCCGACATAATTGGTGACCCCGATGTGATGGATGAGTGAAGAAGGAAGAGGAAAAAAAGGCTTTCCACAGCGACCACCAGCAGTGGCAACATAGGGCCCACAGAAAAGAGGAGGTAAGTAAAATATACCTCCCTTTTTTCCCTTTTTCAACATAAGATTTGCCACACACAGGTTCTGCTTTGGGAAGAGTGTGTTGTTTTTTCTAAGCGAGACAAGTGAGGCATTGCTGCTCCTTTTTTGAGGCCACCAGTTAATTTTACGCACTGAAAAGAGGCTGCCTAAAAGAGAAAAGATGACCGAAAAATGGAACAAAATTGACAAACTGGCAGTAGGGGCATCTCCAGAGTGGAATAATGTCCAGCCCATCTCAAGGAGAATGCTTCCAGAGCCAGAGCCATGTGTCGAGGTGAGCCCGACTATCTCTAGCCTGAACCTCTCAACCTCATTAGCGTTACCTCAGGCTCCTTCCCCACCAGAGAGGTGACATTCAACGTCCCAAGAGTCAGCTTCTTCAGCCGAGGATCAGAACGCCAAGGTCCCCGCCCTCGACTACCACCCATTACACAATGACCACCACCCCTCCGACAGGTGGTGAGACCATAGGAGGGGGGACACATCTTTACTCTTCGGGCTGAGCCCGGCCGGGCTCCATGGGTAAAAGCCCGGCCACCAGGCGCTCTCCAGTGCAGTACCAAACACTATAACGTCTTTATTTCCTCAGAGATAGTAGTAATCCAACTAACGGAGATTAGCCATTTAAATAGATGAATACCCTGAACATAGTGCTGTAGTTATGGTCATAAACAGATATTTCACAATTTATTGCTATAATTTGTTCAGAATAGTGAAAGAATATTTGCATTAAAAAAGATTTAAGATCAATGTGGTAGGAATGACTCACGGGAAGGTAAATGTTATTTAGTGGTTTAAAGTAAAGATTATCGAATGAATCTTTAGGGGCAGTATAGCTTCTGGATGAGCAATAATGAGCAGTGAATCATTGAAATTGTCTGTTCTAAACTCTGGAACAAAGCTGGAGGGTAGAAGAATCTTCCAGAGGAAAAGCGGGCTTGAATTCTTTTACTTCTTTTTCTTTTGCTTCTTTGTCTTGCATTAAAACCCTGGTCAATAAATTTTAATCATCAAAAAAAAGGAACCAGATTCTTTGTCTGCTGAATATTTCTGTGATTAATATTTTTCAGGAGCAGGAGAATTCAATTCAATTCAATTCAATTTTATTTATATAGCGCCAAATCATGAAACATGTCATCTCAAGGCACTTTACAAAATCAAGTTCAATCATATTATACAGATTGGTCAGATTATACAGATTGGTCAAAATGTCCTATATAAGGAAACCAGTTGATTGCATCAAAGTCCCGACAAGCAGCATTCACTCCTGGGGAACCGTAGAGCCACAGGGAGAGTCGTCTGCATTGTACATGGCTTTGCTGCAATCCCTCATACTGAGCAAGTATGAAGCGACAGTGGGAAGAAAAAACACCCATTAACGGGAAAAAAAAACCTCCGGCAGAACCGGGCTCAGTATGAACGGTCATCTGCCTCGACCGACTGGGGTTACAGAAGACAGAGCAGAGACACAACAAGAGAGACAAAAAGCACAGAAGCACACATTGATCTAGTAATCTGTTCTACATTAGATGGTAATAGTCGGTGATCTGTCCTCCCTGGATGATTTCACAGTCAACAGAACGTCAGACCAGGTGTACCTACTATGAAGAAAAAAGAGAGAGAACAAAAAGTTAAAAGCTGAAATGACAATAGTCATTTCAATGTAATGCAATGCAAATCTGGAGAACAGTAGAAATCAGTAGAGTGAGAAAAGTAGGCCCTGATGTCCTCCAGTAGCCTAAGCCTATAGCAGCAAAACTATAAAGGTAGCTCAGAGTAACATGAACCACTCTAGTTATAAGCTTTGTCAAAAAGGAAGGTTTTAAGATTAGTCTTAAAAGTAGACAGGGTGTCTGCTTCACGGACCAAAACTGGGAGTTGGTTCCACAGGAGAGGAGCCTGATAGCTAAAGGATCTGCCTCCCATTCTACTTTTAGAGACTCTAGGAACCACCAGCAGACCTGCAGTCTGAGAGCGAAGTGCTCTGTTAGGAACATACGGGGTAATCAGAGCTCTGATATATGATGGAGCTTGATTATTAAGGGCTTTATACGTTAGAAGAAGAATTTTAGATTCTATTCTTGATTTAACAGGAAGCCAATGAAGGGAAGCTAAAATTGGAGAAATATGATCCCTCTTGTTGATTTTCATCAGAACTCTTGTTGCAGCATTTTGGATAAGCTGAAGACTTTGAATTGCATTTTGTGGACTTCCTGATAGTAAAGAATTACAATAGTCCAGCCTTGAAGTAACAAATGCATGGACTAGTTTTTCAGCATCACTCCTGGACAGAATGTTTCTAATTTTGGCGATATTCCGGAGGTGAAAAAAGGAAACTCTGGAAACCTGTTTAACATGGGATTTAAATGACATGTCTTGGTCAAAAATAACACCAAGGTTTTTTACTTTATTACCAGAGGCCAAGTTAATGTCATCCAGATTAAGTGATTGGTTAAGAAGTTTATTTTTTGAGGACTCTGGCCCAAAGATTACAACTTCGGTCTTGTCAGAATTTAGATGCAGGAAATTTAAAGTCATCCAGCTTTTGATGTCATCAAGACATGACTGCAGTCGAAGTAATTGATTGGATTCATCAGGATTTATGGATAGATATAGCTGAGTGTCATCAGCATAACAGTGGAAATTAATCCCATCCTGTCTGATAATTTTGCCGATCGGAAGCATATATATAGTAAAGAGAATTGGTCCAAGGACTGAACCCTGTGGTACTCCACAGGTGACCCTAGAGTTTGAGGAAGATTTATTATTAACATGAACAAACTGGAATCTGTCCGACAGATAAGATTTAAACCAGCCTAATGCTTTCCCCTTAATCCCTACAGTATGTTCAAATCTTTGTAGGAGAATATTGTGATCAACTGTATCAAATGCAGCACTAAGATCTAACAGGACAAGTACAGACACAAGTCCATTATCTGAGGCCATGAGAATATCATTAGTGACCTTCACCAGAGCCGTTTCAGTGCTATGATGAGCTCTGAAGCCTGACTGAAACTCCTGAAGTAGGTCATTGCTTTGTAAATGTTCACAAAGTTGATTAGCAACTACTTTCTCAAGAATTTTAGATAAGAAAAGAAGATTAGATATAGGTCTGTAGTTTACTAGCTCATCTTGATCAAGAGAAGGTTTCTTAAGTAAAGGTTTAATAACAGCTACTTTAAAAACCTGTGGTACATATCCATTTACTAAGGATAGATTAATCATGTCTAAAATAGGACCACTGATCAAAGGGAATACCTCCTTAAACAACTTGGTTGAGATTGGGTCTAACATACAGGTAGAAGGTTTAGATGAAGCTAAGATTTTAGATAGCTCAGAAAGCTCTACTGCTTCTAAACAGTTCAGACACAGCGCAGGTTCTAAAGATTCCTCCAATGCTGCCTTACTTACTGGGGATGAGGTAATCATGTTTGGGAGGATGCCAATTATTTTATTTTTAATGGCATCAATTTTATTTATGAAGAATCCCATAAAATCATTACTACTAAGAGCTAAGGGAATGGATGGATCAACAGAGCTGCAGCTCTGAGTAGGTTTGGCAACTGTACTAAAGAGAAATCTAGGATTATTTTTATTCTCTTCAATTAATGATGAAAAATATGCTGCTCTAACTCTGCGAAGGGTCTTGTTATACAACAATAGACTGTCCCTCCAGATTAAGTAGGATTCCTCTTGGTGTGTAGAGCGCCATTTTCTCTCCAATTTCCTAACATTGTGCTTCAAGGAACGCAGCTCTGAATTAAACCAGGGAGCCAGCTTCCTGTGAATTATCACCTTCTTTTTCAAGGGAGCTACATTATCTAATGCAGAACGCAATGAGGAAGTCACACTGTTAGCAAATGTATCTATTTGTGAATGGGAAGAAACAGCATTGCTGCCATCTACAGGGCATTTCTGCAATACTGAGGATATTAAGAGGGGGACAGACTCTTTAAGTTTTGATACAGCATTATCCGATAAAGATCTACTATAATGGAACCCTCTTTTGGGGGTGGAGAAATCGGTTAGATTAAACTCAAATGTTATTAAAAAATGATCAGATAGGACAGGGTTGTGAGAAAATACTGTTAATTCTTCACAATCAATGCCATATGTCAGCACAAGGTCCAAAGTATGGAGCCGAGAGTGCGTTGGCTTATGCACATTTTGAGCAAAACCAATTGAATCTAGGATAGTTTTAAAGGCTACACTAAGGTTATCACATTCAGTGTCAACATGGATGTTAAAATCACCCACTATAATAACCTTGTCAGTATTTAACACCAAATCAGATAAGAAGTTGATCCAAAAACTGAGTGTAAGGGCCTGGTGGACGATACAAAACAATAAACAGAAGAGGTTTTATTGCTTTGCAGTTTGGATGAGGGAAACTGAGGGTTAAATGTTCAAAAGAACTGTAATTATTAATTGGCCTGGGACTAATTAATAAATCAGACTGAAAGATGGTTGCCACTCCTCCTCCTCTTCCCACAGATCTGGGAATGTGGAAATTTGAATAACTGGAGGGAGTTGACTCATTTATACTAACGTAGTCCTCTTGTAGCCAGGTTTCTGTGAGACAAAACAAATCAATCTGATTATCAGAAATCAATTCATTTACTAACAAAGTCTTTGGAGGGAGAGACCTTATATTTAATAGACCACATTTAATTCTTTTATTTTTTGGTTCAAAGTGATCCGTATGGATTTTTATTAGATTTTTATGATTTGTTCCTTTTAGATCAGTTTTTGATCTGTTAAGTTTTGGCCGTGGGAAAGACACCGTCTCAATAGGGTAATGGGTGGGTAACAGTACAGAAGCTGCAGAGAGGTGTGTTAAACTACGGCTCTGCTTCCTGGTCTGGACCCTGGGTTGTCAGCATTTAGGAGAACTAATAAATCCGGCCAGATTCCTAGAAAGAAGAGCTGCACCATCCAAAGTGGGATGAATGCCGTCTCTCCTGATCAGACCAGGTTTTCCCCAGAAAGTTTGCCAGTTATCAATGTAGCCCACGTCGTTTTCTGGACACCACCTAGACAACCAGCGGTTGAATGATGACATGCGGCTAAACTTGTCATCACTGGTCAGATCAGGCAGGGGACCAGAGAAAATTACAGAGTCCAATATTGATTTAGCAAACTCACACACCGAAGCAACACCAACTTTGGTGACCTCTGATCGGCGTGACCGGGTGTCATTACCGCCAGCGTGAATAACAATCTTACTGTATTTACGCTTATCCTTAGCCAGCAGTTTTAGGTAGGATTCTATGTCGCCCGTTCTGGCCCCTGGTAGGCATTTAACTATGGTTCCTGGTTTCTTTAGTGCCACGTTTCTTATTACAGAGCTGCCAATAATTAAGGTCGGCTCCTCGGCGAGACTGTCGCTCAGAGGGGAAAATTTATTAGAAACGCAGATGGGTTGGTGGTGATCTGGGGGCTGAAATCTAGAGCTATGCTTACTACGAACCGTCACCCAGCCGGCCTGCTTAACCGGTTGTTCGAGTGCGGCTGTTGGTTCGCTACGTGAAGTTACTCTTTGTGGCTCCGCGCTAGCAAAGGAGCGGCTATCAGCTGGTTTTTCAACAGCACGGAGCCGGGTCTCCAGTTCTGACACCCTCGCCTCCAAAGCTACAAAAATACTACATTTATTACATGTACCATTATCACTAAAGGAGGCAGAGGAATAACTGAACATCTGACACAGAGAGCAGCAGATAGGAGACTTAGTCAGAGACGGAGAAGCCATTATGAGGCTAAGGCTAGGCTAACGCTAGGCTAAAGCTAGGCTAGCGCCCTGTTATCAAGAACAAACCGTGTGAAACACGAGGAGTTCCCAAACGTGATGAGCAGCCACAGAAAATGTTTTAAAAGTGCTTATGTTTGGAAACAGGTGTTACAGCAAAGAGGTTTAAAGATAAAAAGCGAGAGAGCCTGGAGCAAAAATCCGTCGTTCACACAGCAACAACAGGAAGTGACACAATACGCCTTACCGCAAACAGGAAGTCAAACATTGATTGAGTATTCATCTACTCAATCAATGTTTTTCTGTAACGACTCTGATTCAAACTGCCCACATCTTGCATATTCTGCAATGATTTAACTGTTCTTTTCTCTGTTCATTTTTCTTTTTTTCTTTTTTGTTTTTAATTGTGCTGGCATAGTTTTTGTTGTTTTTGTTTGTATTTCCATTTTCAGGTAACATCTTGGAAAGTATTTAAGTTTAGTAGTTTATTTCAGAGAAACGCAGCAAAAAAATGGACATTGTGAAACGCTGAAGTTCTCTATGCCCTGATTACATGGATTAATTATTAAGACACTGGATCCCTGGACGCCATCCTCCCATGACCAAACCAAGCCTCCGCTTCAGCGAGTTTAACGCTCTTCACATTTCTCATGGGAACCTTCCTGTTGTTCACCAGTCTCCTCGTCTTTCCCAGAAGGACCCGGACAACCCAACCTGCCGACACCGTCGCTATTCAAACCGCATCTTTTACAATAAACTCTCTTACCGAACTGTCTGCCTCCGTGGTTGCTCTCATTCAGAGTCTCGCTTCTTTAAGTATGACACTCAGGAATATCGCCAAAATTAGACCAAGACATGTCATTTAAATCCCATGTTAAACAGGTTTCCAGAGTTTCCTTTTTTCACCTCCGGAATATCGCCAAAATTAGAAACATTCTGTCCAGGAGTGATGCTGAAAAACTAGTCCATGCATTTGTTACTTCAAGGCTGGACTATTGTAATTCTTTACTATCAGGAAGTCCACAAAATGCAATTCAAAGTCTTCAGCTTATCCAAAATGCTGCAGCAAGAGTTCTGATGAAAATCAACAAGAGGGATCATATTTCTCCAATTTTAGCTTCCCTTCACTGGCTTCCTGTTAAATCAAGAATAGAATTTAAAATTCTTCTTCTAACGTCTAAAGCCCTTAATAATCAAGCTCCATCATATATCAGAGCTCTGATTACCCCGTATGTTCCTAACAGAGCACTTCGCTCTCAGACTGCAGGTCTGCTGGTGGTTCCTAGAGTCTCTAAAAGTAGAATGGGAGGCAGATCCTTTAGTTATCAGGCTCCTCTCCTGTGGAACCAACTCCCAGTTTTGGTCCGTGAGGCAGACACCCCGTCTACTTTTAAGACTAATCTTAAAACTTTCCTTTGTGACAAAGCTTCTAGTTAGAGTGGCTCATGTTACTCTGAGCTACCTCTATAGTTATGCTGCTATAAGCTTAGGCTACTGGAGGACATCAGGGTCTATTTCTCTCACTCTGCTGAGTTCTCCTACTGCTCTCCAATCTGCTTTTGTCATTTCATCTTTTAACTTTTTTTTCTCTGTAAAAAAAATTCTCTTCATAGAAGGTACACCTGGTCTGGCGTTCTGTTTGCTGTGACATCATCAGGGGAGGCAGATCATCCACTATTACCATCTAACATAGAAAGTACTCCTGGGCCAATGTGAGCTTCTGTGCTTTCTGTGTCTCTGCTCTGTCTTCTCTAAGCCCCAGTGGGTCGAGGCAGATGAGCGTTCACACTGAGCCTGGTTCTGGTTCTGCTGGAGGTTCTCCTCCCTGTTAAAGGTGAGTTTTCCTCTCCACTGTCGCTTCATGCATGCTCAGTATGAGGGATTGCTGCAAAGCCATCAACAATGCAGACGACTGTCCACTGTGGCTCTACGCTCTTTCAAGAGGAGTGAATGCTGCTTGGAGAGTCTTGATGCAACCTGCTGGGTTTCCTTAGAGAGGAAACTTTCTGACCAACCTGGAGGATCTGATGGAGTCTGACTTTGGAAAGAACCTTGAGATTATATGCTGTGAATTGGAGCTATAGAAATAAAACTCAATGGAATATGAGCTTGAAATTCTGACTAAGGCCATCTAATGGTAAATAGATGTATATGTGACAGGAATAATCTGTTGAGTCTACATGTCCTCATCATTTGAAATGGACTAGAAAATACTCATCTAAACAAATTAACACACTGTTAAACACACGCTGCATATGTGAGGTATTCTAAGCAAAAAATGTTGTAGTAAAAGTAAAACAGTAATTGCCTAAAGTGCCTTTGTAACTGGGTCTCCTCTTAATAACCACCTTAGGGGAAGAAACCTGACAAAAGTGCCCCTAAAGAGATGAAAACTTCCTCGTCTTTAGCTCTCCATTGTTAGAATAATTTACATTTAGCAGTCCACAGCAAAATAACAATACTAAAAAATCCCAATGGTCTGCAACCACTGGAAAAAAAAACAGATGTATTTTGAATGGAGCATCTTGCCAAAAGCCCCATTTTGTAGCACTAGCTCCGTAAATGAAGCTTAAAAACGTCACGTCTCTTCCTGCTGAATAAAGCCTGACTGGGCGCTTCGGCTGGAAGTTCATTATAGTAGGAGCTGTAGATAAACAAAGATAACACAATGTAGGCAAAAACTAAATATGATCATTCACAGCTCAGACTTAAGCTGTTGAAATACCAGTTTGAAAAGAATGGTGTCCAAGCACATTTATATTAGCCTTTAGTAAAATAACAGCTGACAATCTTTACATCCACATATTCTCAGATTGATTTATAGTCCAAACTGCAGATATCAGGGCTCGCTGAACTAGGTTCCATTCTTTAGGACACATTTTACACGCTCTTCTCCCTGTACACCAACAGCTGCACCTCCAGTCATCAGTCTGTCAAGCTCCTGAAGTTCCTGAC
This sequence comes from Fundulus diaphanus, assembly GCA_037039145.1. Lineage (NCBI taxonomy): Eukaryota > Metazoa > Chordata > Actinopteri > Cyprinodontiformes > Fundulidae > Fundulus > Fundulus diaphanus. The sequence continues at coordinate 3,737,106 of CM073133.1, forward strand.
GACACCACTCTCATGGGACTCATCTCTGATGGTGACGAGTCTGCCTACAGGTGGGAGGCTGACCATCTGGTGACCTGGTGCAGGGAGAACAACCTGGAGCTCAACGCTGTAAAAACAGTGGAGATGGTTGTGGACTTCAGGAAGAACTCAGCCCCAGCTACCCCCATCACCCTCTGTGACTCCACCATTGACACCGTGGAGTCTTTCTGCTTCCTGGGAACTATCATCTCCCAGGACCTAAAGTGGGAGCTGAACATCAACTCCCTCACCAAGAAAGCCCAGCAGAGGATGGACTTCCTGAAGAAGGCAGCTGAAGAAATTCAACCTGCCAAGGACAATGATGGTGCAGTTCTACTCCTCCATCATTGAGTCCATCCTCACCTCCTCCATCTCCATCTGGTACGCTGGTGCCACCGCTAAGGACAAGGGCAGACTGCAGCGTGTCATCAGGTCTGCAGAGAAGGTGATTGGCTGCAATCTTCCATCTCTCCAGGACCTGTACGCCTCCAGGACTCTGAGGCGTGCAGGAAGATTGTGGCTGATCCCTTCAAGTACATATCGCTGCAGCGCCTGTTGGATATCCAACTCCGCCCATCCAACTCGGCCATTTTGATGACGTCACTTCTAACTCAACTCCGCCCATCCAAGTCGGCCATTTTGAATACGTCACCCCTGGGAAGTGTGGCGCGGTGAAAGTAAAAATATGAAGGGCAAACTAAAGTTTTAATTACAACATAAAAAACTGCAGTCACGTTATTTTCGGTGACAGTAGCCGTTAAAATAATTTCCCAAATATAAAAATGTTGCAATAAACATGCATTATCGTAATTGCTTAATGGCAATATAGACATTTAAAAGTAGTGAAATTAATCTTGCAAACACTGAATTAAACTCAATACATAATATTGTGTTAAAATAGTATGTGGTATTGCGTAACGTGTTTGTGATGAGGGAAAACACCCACACAAAATAGCTATTAAATAAAGTATTTATTAATTAATTAAAATTGTATTGTATGCAATAATAATTATTCAATATTAGTTAATTGTTTATTGGTTTAACCTGTTTTTGTGACTGTTTTGCATTCATTTACATAGTACGGGTCAAAATGACCCGCAACATAATCAATATATTTTTTTTCAACATAGTATAAGGGTTAAATAGGTTTGTACAATAAGTCCAAACAAGTTTATCCAAAAATAAATGTATTTTTGACAAATAAAAGTCAACATAACAACAATTAAAGACATAGATAGATAGACAGACAGACAGACAGACAGACAGACCAGGGGTGGTACCCGTCCTCTGGCTAAGGGGAAAGGGTAGGGGTGTTAAACATTGCCGACACAGCTGAACAAGAAGAAAAAAAAAACTGTAATCTTGATATTCAAAAACAAAAAGGAGGCATTCTCTTGAATCATGGATGTCGTCATCATTGGCGATGTTCTGAAAGAACTGCTGTTGATCCTCTGCTGTCATGGACAATATGCTGTTCAACATGTCCACGAAAAAGAGACATGTTGTCCCGTATCCAGCATACTGCTTCATCGATTCTTGTCATGGTGCTCTGAGAGAAAGACAGAAGTAATTATAAATATTTTTTTTTAAATAAAACGACAGGAACTTAGCATTATTTGTTTTTGTCTTTTATTAAACATTAAAAAAATTGCATTCCACAATTCTGTCCTGTCCTCTGCCACTAGGTGGTCCAAATGCACTGGCTGCACAGACTTCCCTATCTTCTCCGTTTATAAAGCTGCGATCTAATATTGTTTACATGAAATCAGCCTGCTCTCGAGCAGGTTTAAGTTTGCGCACATGTTGCTATGACAGCAAGTCCAGGATGAGTTTCGAAGAAAAAAACGATCCAAGATCATGCCAAATCGTCAACAATCAAATCAGCTAACTGAGTTAGCGGCGTACGAAGAACGGGGAACAGTTCCAATTAAAGAGACATGAAACCTGAATACGCCTAAATATTGCTGGTCACCGAAGCGCAAAGGATCAGCTGAGTCCAGCTGATATATTTGGAAAGCTTTGGGCATCAGGAGCTGTCAAGTGAAGTGTCAATAACAACCAACAATCAATAAATGTATAGCACATTTTTTGGGGAGATGTTATAAAGGTGGCTACTTTCAATATTTATAAGCAGGTGTTCCTAGAGCTGTGGAAGCTGGATCTGTGGTTGGGAGTTTCCTGCTGTCCCCGTATTCCTTCTCTGCTACAATTACAGCCACTGTTCATAGTCTTATTGCTATCATTACTGCCATCATTATCATTACTATCAATATCATTGCCATTTTTTATCCAGTCTGTGTTACTGTGTAGGCTCCCTCTCTCTTGCCCTCTCTCTCTCACCCCCAACCGGCCGAGGCAGATGAGCTCAAGAAGCTGTCTGAATAATCTTTGTTGTGATTGGTTTGTTATTTCAAGCTGCCAATAGCCATCGCTGTTGTAAGAGCGTGTGTTCAGTGTTAGATGAGCAGAAAGTTGACGAGGTGGTCGTTGGAGATCGTTCAGAGCTGTTTGTCTAAGAGACTGGGAGCGTGTAAATGAATAAGAGTAAGTTCTGTCAGTTACCAAGCAGGATTTGATTTTGTGCAATTTAAATATATTTAGCAACCTAAAGAGTTAATATAATAACGTGGCTTGTAGGTTATTTGTGGTCTCTTGTTGCCACCTGCTGGACAAATTAGAAATAGCTATTTGTAGCGATTGGAAATATTAGTTCTCATTTGTTTTGTTTTATGTATTTCTTGTAGACCACTCTCAGCTCTATTAAAGAAAGTTTGGACATGAAGCTCTCCTCTCATCCTTTACCGGATGCTCGTGGTGGCTGTACCATTTAAAGAACTAACACAAAATAAAGGGAGCACAACATATGTAGAACCTGCAAGGTCATTACTGTAATTGGTTTTAATAATAAAACAACAATCAACAATTTGAAGCTACACTGGAGCAAGTAAAGACTTACACAGAGGAACCAGTGTCCTGGTTTCCACACAGGAAAAATCAGGAGATCTTTTGATGCTGCATCAGCCTGTAGGGTGACCATAAAGCCAATAAGTCTCCCCTTTCCCAACTTAAGAAAATAGAAGACATTGCAGGGGGAAAACAGGAGTAGAAAAAAGTAAATAAGCTTACCTGTAAATTAAGAAAAGTGTCCTGGAAAACTTGGTGCATGCCAAGTGGCAACGACATAGGCATCCGCTGCATACACATCCTTCTTCTGCCAACACATAAGTAAGGGACAGAAAAAGCTGTCATGTGAGGAATCACATGTTTGACAGACTTCATGAACAACTTAAAGGTTAACATATAACTATGCACACCTTCCACCAGGCCATTTCACAAATGAGCTCCATGCAGCTGTTGGCAATCTATAAAGAGAAATGCAGAGGTTAATTTCAAATGTGAGGTAGAAAATCCACACACGTATAACTGCTATATCCTACTTACTGTCGCTTCCAAGTTGTGCTGCAAACCAAGTGACTGGAAGTCTTGCCGTTTTAAGTTGGTAGTGCCAATTGTCCCAATAATCTGGTTTCTGATCTTCTGGCATCGAGCACATGGTCAACCTTGAACAAGAGAAATTATACATACATACATACATACATACATACATATATACACATACATACATACATACATACATACATATATACACATACATACATACATACATATATATATATATATATATATATATATATATATATATATATATATATATATATATATATATATATATATATATATACACACACACACATACATATACACTCACCGGCCACTTTATTAGGTACCCCATGCTAGTAACGGGTTGGACCCCCTTTTGCCTTCAGAACTGCCTCAATTCTTCGTGGCATAGATTCAACAAGGTGCTGGAAGCATTCCTCAGGGAGTTTGGTCCATATTGACATGATGGCATCACACAGTTGCCGCAGATTTGTCGGCTGCACATCCATGATGCGAATCTCCCGTTCCACCACATCCCAAAGATGCTCTATTGGATTGAGATCTGGTGACTGTGGAGGCCATTTGAGTACAGCGAACTCATTGTCACGTTCAAGAAACCAGTCTGAGATTATTCCAGCTTTATGACATGGCGCATTATCCTGCTGAAAGTAGCCATCATGGGTTGGGTACATTGTGGTCATAAAGGGATGGACATGGTCAGCAACAATACTCAGGTAGGCTGTGGCGTTGCAACGATGCTCAATTGGTACCAAGGGGCCCAAAGAGTGCCAAGAAAATATTCCCCACACCATGACACCACCACCACCAGCCTGAACCGTTGATACAAGGCAGGATGGATCCATGCTTTCATGTTGTAGACGCCAAATTCTGACCCTACCATCCGACTGTCGCAGCAGAAATCGAGACTCATCAGACCAGGCAACGTTTTTCCAATCTTCTATTGTCCAATTTCGATGAGCTTGTGCAAATTGTAGCCTCAGTTTCCTGTTCTTAGCTGAAAGGAGTGGCACCCGATGTGGTCTTCTGCTGCTGTAGCCCATCTGGCTCAAAGTTCGACGTACTGTGCGTTCAGAGATGCTCTTCTGCCCACCTTGGTTGTAACGGGTGGTTATTTGAGTCACTGTTGCCCTTCTATCAGCTCGAACCAGTCTGGCCATTCTCCTCTGACCTCTGGCATCAACAAGGCATTTCCGCCCACAGAACTGCCGCTCACTGGATGTTTTTTCTTTTTCGGACCATTCTCTGTAAACCCTAGAGATGGTTGTGCGTGAAAATCCCAGTAGATTAGCAGTTCCTGAAATACTCAGACCAGCCCTTCTGGCACCAACAATCATGCCACGTTCAAAGTCACTCAAATCACCTTTCTTCCCCATACTGATGCTCGGTTTGAACTGCAGGAGATTCTCTTGACCATGTCTACATGCCTAAATGCACTGAGTTGCCGCCATGTGATTGGCTGCTTAGAAATTAAGTGTTAACGAGCAGTTGGACAGGTATACCTAATAAAGTGGCCGGTGAGTGTATATACACATACACACATAGACACATATACACACAACAAACAAACTAACAGCATTAATGGTCATGTTATTGTAACTACAGCATATACAGTAAAACCAACAATCATGTTATGAGCATACATTTACATATTTCCATTAAACTGAACTTAGGATCATATGTTTCAGAGGCAAACAATTACAGGGAAGGAGGAATCATTTTTAAAACGCACCTGTGACCCAGATGCCTGATCTGGCAAGCAGATGTCTTAAATGGGGTAGGCCCCAACAGTCTGGTCTGCACACTGACAGATCTGGCACAAAAAAACAAACAAACAAATAAAAAAAAACTAAGTTTGTAAGGCTGTCATTTAGTAGATAGTCCATAGTGGAATATATCTCAAAAGGCTTAAACATGCCTTTAACATTTGAAGATTCATCAAGCTGGCCTGCTGACAAACCTTGACCAAAACATTTGCCTTTTTCTGTGCATGTACAGTTTTTAAAAATATGAATGAATATTATCTATGACAACAAGCTGTACTGTTCGCCAACATAGTCAAAAACTTTTGTAAATGGACATTGTGTTACAAATTAAACCGCTAGCAACTCTGCTAAGTATACTGATATGTGTAATTAACGTTAGCAGGCTAATAACGTTATATTTCTCAAGCCGAAATAATTTTCACTCTAACTGTTGGGCTCTTACTAATCTTGCATACTTTCTTCACACAAAAATGATAACGTTCTGTAATGTTCATCCCGTGACATCACGGGATGGATATTGCATAAACACAATTTCACAAGAAACATCTATAACTAAAACTAAACAGGGCCTAGCGCTAGCTAACATTAAATTGATGGTAGCCTACAAAACTACTACCATCATGCAAAAAAAATTAATGAAAACAATAAACTAGATCGTCACATCAAATATCATAATATATTTCATCCAGAAGGGTCAACAAAGTAATATTGTTAGGTCTATGAACATAAAATTATGTATTTTTAACTTACCGACATCGTTCGTTTTCCGATTTGCTATGGTCAGTAAAGTTTTGTTTGCGCCTAAGAAAGCTCATAGTCGCATGACGTCATCAAAATGGCCGACTTGGATGGGCGGAGTTGGATATCCAAAAGGCGCTGCAGCGAAAGGCTTCTCGATCCCTTAACCCCAGTCACAGACTATTTCAGACACTTCCCTCTGGCAGGAGGCTGCGGTCCATCAGGACCAGAACCTCACGCCACAACAACAGTTTTTTCCATCTGCTACCAGCCTTATGAACAAGGCCAAGAGCCGCCTGTGACACTGGACACTGTCTCTCTCCCCCGTTCAGGACCTACAAGCTTCTGCGTTACATTAACGCACAGTTTACTGAGTGTATATAGCTTCTGTATATATATATATCTATTTTATTTTATTCTTATTTTTTGTCTGCACCATCAACACCAAGTCAAATTCCTTGTAAGTGCAAACCTACTTGGCAATAAACTTGATTCTGATTCTGAAAAAAATTCAACACCATCCAATTTCTGAATTAACCTACTAATACCATGATGACCGTAGCACACTGCTAAAGGTGTAATAATCTTTCATCGGCTTCCTAGTTTAGAGGGGATCATTTTATCTATTGTTTGTCCCACATGCTAATTATTGTGACTCGCTCACATAACGTAAATATGTGTGTGAACGTTCCTTGCTAGTTTCCTCTTGTTGGCAGCCCATGAGCACTTCTAGTGCCACATATCCATCTTTTACATTTTACTACTCCTTTAAGGTTTGGGGAAGGGAATAAACAGCCTATCAACGTTGTGATAATGTGTTTGAATTGTACGTTCCCTCCTAACAACTTTTATAAATGTTACCGCCAATGACCACAATGAGTGTGTAATGTAACATCCTGGGATCTTGTCAGAGGGAAAGACGAAGCAACTTCTGCGGGTAAGGGGCGATTCACTTTGGGACGAATCCCGTTTGCTGATTGGTCAGTTACTGAAGAGCCTCTAAGAATGATTGACAGGCGGTGCCACGTCAATTACAAAGTGGACCATCTACCACCTGGAGAACATTTCCAGGATTAAAGGACTGATGTCTCAGCAGGATCTGCAAAAACTAATCCATGTTTATCTTTAGTAGAACTGATCACTGCAACGGTGTTTTCACAGGTCTGCCTAAAAAGTGGATCAGACAGCTGCAGCTGATCCAGAACGCTGCTGCCCGCGTCCTCACTAAGACTAAGAACGTAGAGAACATGGACCCGGTTCTGAAGTCCTCACTAAGACTAAGAACGTAGAGAACATGGACCCGGTTCTGAAGTCCTCACTAAGACTAAGAACGTAGAGAACATGGACCCGGTTCTGAAGTCCTCACTAAGACTAAGAACATAGAGAACATGGACCCGGTTCTGAAGTCCTTCCACTAAGACTAAGAACGTAGAGAACATGGACCCGGTTCTGAAGTCCTCACTAAGACTAAGAACGTAGAGAACATGGACCCGGTTCTGAAGTCCTCACTAAGACTAAGAACGTAGAGAACATGGACCCGGTTCTGAAGTCCTTCCACTAAGACTAAGAATGTAGAGAACATGGACCCGGTTCTGAAGTCCTCACTAAGACTAAGAACGTAGAGAACATGGACCCGGTTCTGAAGTCCTCACTAAGACTAAGAACGTAGAGAACATGGACCCGGTTCTGAAGTCCTCACTAAGACTAAGAACGTAGAGAACATGGACCCGGTTCTGAAGTCCTTCCACTGGCTCCCTGGATCTCAGAGAATAGACTTTAAAATCCTTCTGTTAGTCTATAAATCCCTGAATTAGCACCTAAATACATCACAGACTTGTTATCAGGGCATCAACCATCCAGACCACTCAGGTCTTCTGGTTCCAGCCTGTTCTGCAGAACCAGAACCAGAACCAGAACCAGACATGGAGAAGCAGCATTTAGTTCCTATGCTCCACTGATCTGGAACAAACTTCCAGAAAACTGTAAATGTGCTGAAAGCCTGAGTTCCTTTAATTAAGGTTGTTCAGAGCTGCCTTTAAATGTTAATGTTTTAGTTTATAGTCCAACTTGTCTTATATCTTAACCTGCTGCTAATGTTCCACTGCAATGTGCTTTAATCTCTAATGTTTCCTGTTCTCATGTCCGGTTCATCTACAGCACTGGAACGTTGTTTACTCAGGTTTACTCCACTTCCAGCTCCTACTTTGGATCTTCCAGCTAAATGGACTGCACCATTACTTTTGCTGCCAAAAGTGGATCAACAATCAAAGGTTATAAATACTAACTTAAAGGGGATTCTCTTAGTTGTCTTTTTGTAATTAATTTTCAACAGTCTCAAAAGAAACTTCTCATTTTGTCATAATGAGGTTTTGTGTCTAGAATCTTGAGATAAATTTAACCCCATTTGGACCAAAGCTGTAACATCACGAACAAACTTTCCTGATGCATAATAAAGGCTCTCTAGCTTTCTTTGTTCCCTGGAGCAGAAAACTTCTCCTCCTCCATCTGTAAAGCTAGAAAGCAGCAGCTGAGGAGAACTGGGAGGATGTTAGTTTCAGGTGTGAACGGAGCCTCAGAGACTGAAGTGTGGTTGGAAAGCTGAGAGCTCAGATTAGAAACTGATCAAACTGATTTATCAGACACTTTTTGTAGCTTCATACCGATTCTGGTGAGTTTTATCTGGGGTCTCCAGCAGCTTTCCAGCCGTCTGGCGTCTTCCTCGTAGCGGACGATGGTTTTCTCAACCTCTGAGAAGATTTCTTCAGCAGCAGCAGTTAGTCGCTCTCTGATAAACTCTCTCAGATGCTGAACTGAAGACATTGTTGCTGAAACTACGCAGATATTCAGTCGATAAACGAAAACACAACCGTTTTCCAACGTATTTTAGGTTAACTTCCGGTGGACGTCACTGAGACAAAGCAGCTGATTGGTCCATCTACCGCCCCCTGCTGGACTGGAGTGGATCTGGCCTCCACGTGGTTCTGTTATGGAGTGAATTTTGTCTCTAAAAGATTTGAATAAATATAAAAAAGATTTGAATAAATATAAAAGGATATATATACATATACATACATTTATAAATATCCAAGTACAAAATACAAATGTAAAAATGTGACATACAAATAAATAATCAAAATACAAATATAAAAATGTGACATACAAATAAATAAACAATTTTATATAAATAAACGTGTCTTTGTAAATATATTTTCGAGATTTGAAAATAAATATGCTTGACTTTGTATGTGGAATCTGCATTTGTGAATCTCCGTTTTGCATTTGTGAATCTCCGTTTCGCTTTCATGTCGATGACGTAATTTTGAGACATTCCTACTGCAAACCTAGATCCAAATATAAATGCCACTAGATTTGAATGCGAAGACACCCTCCACTGAACAACCAGCAGATGGCAGTGTTGTGCAGCCACAGCTAGTCTGGCAGAGCGGTCTTGTGTGCTCGTGACACGTCATCAGCCTCAGCCCGCTTGCCCAGAATGCACCGCGGCCGCAGCTTGATTCTAGTGGCATTTATATTTGGATCTAGGTTTGCAGTAGGAATGTCTCAAAATTACGTCATCGACATGAAAGCGAAACAGAGATTCACAAATGCAAAACGGAGATTCACAAATGCAAAAAGGAGATTCACAAATGCATATTCCACATACAAAGTCAAGCATATTTATTTTCAAATCTCGAAAATATATTTACAAAGACACGTTTATTTGTATACATTTCTTTATTTATTTGTATGTCACATTTTTATATTTGTATTTTGTTTATTTATTTGTATGTAACATTTTTACATTTGTATTTTGTACTTGGATATTTATAAATGTATGTATATGTATATATATCCTTTTATATTTATTCAAATCTTTTTTATCCATATTCTGTAGGTCACTTGAACACCACGAATTACAGTGATAATCCTCAACAGAACCTTTCAAAAACAAAAGCAATGTTTAACATATCAAATGGAGTTAGTTGATATTATTCTTGCTACTTTCTATTTTTTGTTTCAGGTCTACCAGTAAATATGGAGACATTTCTTTCACTAATATATGGTTAGTCTGCTCAGTATTTGGCAATGTCAATTTAATTTTCATGAGCTTCAGTGAATACAGTAGAAATACCTTTTTTGTACCACAATGTTTGTCCTTTTTTGATCACATTTTATTTTCTCAAAAAAGCTTTTCTTTTGGTAAGTGTCCTTCCATCCTGTAAAAAGTTTATTGGTTAATTCCAAAGGTCTTATATCTTGAGGAGCCCTGTAGGTTTTATATTTTATTTTGAATATTTTTTTATTTTAAATCCCGTTCACTCTGGTAAGCTTGATTGACATTTATTCTAAGCTAGCGTGAGTAAAATCTCAAGAGTAGGATAAGAGTGGTTCAGTTCTGCTCAGGCCTTTCAGATTTCTCCAAATAACTGTTGGCTGCAACGCTTACATTTGATTACAAGGACTAGCCTTGGGTCAAATAGGGTCTGGTATAGCAGGTTGTGTATGAGTGGAATGGTCAGTTATCCTGGGAGCTGCATGCTCACTTAGATAGTCTGGAACACAAGGCTATGGCACAATCTATCAGACAGCAGCCCAGTGCTGACACATTATTTCACTGATGACATGTGAGGAAGTGATCAGCCCTTGCATGGCTTGCAACTAGACTTCTTTCTAACGCTTATGGGAGGATCAGCCGGGGCTCTTGCTACATTCTTATTCCATGTGTCGTGTCCGATCAAGAGCCCGTCAGTGCTGATGTGCCTGTAAACGTTTCTCTCACGTTCCTAGATTTAACAAGTTAAAGTATAGATTTCTGGTTTGTGCGTCATATCTCCAAAAACACTCTAAAGTACAAGTGGGGGTCGCTTGAGGGGAAAAGAGCTGGGCCCCCAAAAGTGTTTCACCGCCAACAGGGTGTGATAGCTCTAACACTCTTATTAACCAAATATAACATAGAGGTCGCTTCTTTACACTGGGCAAATGAGTTAAAGTTTATTTTTTAATTCTTTATCTATTCTTTGTAAATTTAGCTTGTATTTTCAATCAAAAAGTGCATTTAAGTTGATATCCCTTCTGTAAACATAGCCTATTTTAATTTTTATATATATAACCTAACATTTTAACATTATTTATAACATTTGCCCCACTGAGTATTATGTTCCTCTTATTGTTTTTTAATGTTATGTAAATCTAAACATTACAAACATACAACATATACTTTGTTGTTTCTATTTTGGTTGTAATGTTCTTACTAATTAAAAGATCTTCCCCATCCAACATGGCGGACGATCTGACGTAGCAGCGGCTCAACCCCCTCAACGAAACGTCTACATTTTATATCTGTGAGCAGGAAGACTCTGAAACAAACACTAAAACAGATGAAAAACAAACGTTTACTGTTAAAAGTATTCCTGGTTAATATCTGCTCCATTAATGACAGTTTAGAAAAGTTCTGCTCTGGTTCCGAGTCTGTTGTTGCTGCCGATCTGCTGCTCCACTCCAGTCCAGCAGGGGGCGGTAGATGGACCAATCAGCTGCTTTGTCTCAGTGACGTCCACCGGAAGTGAAACTAAAAGGCTCCAGCAGCAGCGTTCGTGATCTCAGCAGGAAGACGGTTGTGTTTTCGTTTCTCAGCTGAATCTCTGCGTAGTTTCAGCAACAATGTCTTCAGTTCAGCATCTGAGAGAGTTTATCAGAGAGCGACTAACTGCTGCTGCTGAAGAAATCTTCTCAGAGGTTGAGAAAACCATCGTCCGCTACGAGGAAGACGCTAGACGGCTGGAAAGCTGCTGGAGACCCCAGATAAAACTCCCCAGAATCGGTATGAAGCTACAAAAAGTGTCTGATAAATCAGGTTGATCAGCTTCTAATCTGAGCTCTCAGCTTTCCAACCACACTTCAGTCTCTGAGGCTCCGTTCACACCTGAAACTAAGGCCGTTTCTCAATTCACGAGAACGCGAGTACGGACTCGCGTTCTCGTCAAGTCTGTTCTCGGTAAGAACACAGGAAGATCGGACTTGACGAGAACGCGAGCACGCAGCACGCAGAGCCATGGACAGAAAGAGTCGCGACACTCTTTGATGTCACCGCCAGGGCAGTCACGTGGTTCGTGTAAACCGCTATAGTTCCAAAACATACGCTGGCTGTCATGTTCTTCTATGGGACAGACAGCAGCGATTGCGTTATTTAACGGTAAATATATATATATAAACATACACCCTACTACTTTTTCAGCTGTTATTGCATGATTACATATTTGTTAATGTCAGTTTTCCATTTTGAGAGGCAGGGTGACAACGAAAAGCTGTATATTACTTAGATACGTTTTACATTTTTGGAGGGAAAAGCTTATGTTCATATTCGTATAGACAGGAGAACAGGCTAGAACGGCTCTAACTTAGGTTTTCTTTTCCATATCATTCATGTGATGACAGATGTCTCATGATTTTCATTTTATCGCGACTGGGCTGTATTATTGATTACCGTGATTTTGCTTATAAATTCCCATTCAGCCATTAGCTTACCTTGGTGGTACCTAGCGTTAGGTCTACCTAGCGTTAGGTCTGCCGTGGTCCATTCAGCATTCGCCTAGCAGCTAGCTCACTTCTGATAAGTGGTCACCCCCAGACCACAACGTGAAACATGATCATGTTAAGACTAAGAATATAATTTTAAGATTAAGCCATTCACATATCAAAAGCATTATGCTTATATGTTTGGGTCTATAGGTAAGTGCAGAGCTATTAAGATTTTTCTCTACGTCTCTGGGTTAATGCACAGAGTAAGAGTAAGGTTAGCTGCAGAGAGTGATAGAGAACAGTGACAGGCAACACTCCCATTGGACTCTGTTGTTGCTTTTTGCTTTTTTGAGAAAGAACAGTCCATTCAGCATTTACACCCACTTTTTCTGATGAGGCAGGAGTTGGCCACACAACAATGATAATTTTAATACTAAGCCATGCACAAAGAATCAAATATATTAAATAATAACAACTCATTAAGCTTGGATGAATGAATCAAATATTGTTTAATAAAAAATACTGAGTGAGACAACAAGGTGTGTGTGTGTGTGTGTGTATCTAACTGGAAAAACAAGAACAAAGTGAAGGAACAGGGAGGAATATTATAAATACATTTAAAAAAAAATCCTCCACATACATCAGGCTTCAGAGTGCATCAGGGCTGAAAGGAAGGACAACATTAATAATAAAGGTACCTGGCATAAGATAAAAATGAACAGTGTGGAACAAAAAAAATGGGAACAAGCATGAATAATATCAACAAACATACGTACAGTATGTGTGAACAAGAACAACAAATGTGTAAACAGGCGTTAAGAACAGGGGGGGGGGGGGGTGCTCCACTGAAACCTGTGATGGCCACAACAACGATACTGCTGGTCCAGCAAGATCTGTTGAGACAGGGGCACAAATATGTTCATTCAAGCCAGTTCAATAACTTACTTAATAAAGATGTCAGACATTCACTAATGAACTTCGTAATTTCTGGTGTAGCGATATCTTCTTCACAGCTGGCAAAATCAAGATAACTAAGTAGCAGGCAATGACTGAAAATCGGTTGTCTACCAAGTTAAGAATATATATATAAATATATATATAAACTGCACTGTGCACATACAAATAAATATAAGCATATGCACCATAAAGGGCCTATTTTTATAATATAAAGAGTTGACAATTAAAAAAAGAGGTAGCTATTTAATCCATTTACGCCTGGATATAACGTTAGTGCTACCTTTACAGAGGGCGAAGTCAAGCTAACAAACTAGCAGGCAATCGGTGGTCTACCAAGATAAAACATATATATAATTACGCTGTGTACATACAAATAAAGATCAGTATATGCATCATAAAGGACCTATGATACAATATAGACAGTTGACAATTCAAAACAGGTAGTTGTAATGGTAATGTAGAACAGATTACTAGATCAATGTGTGCTTCTGTGCTTTTTTGTCTCTCTTGTTGTGTCTCTGCTCTGTCTTCTGTAACCCCAGTCGGTCGAGGCAGATGACCGTTCATACTGAGCCCGGTTCTGCCGGAGGTTTTTTTTTCCCGTTAATGGGTGGTTTTTCTTCCCACTGTCGCTTCATGCTTGCTCAGTATGAGGGATTGCAGCAAAGCCATGTACAATGCAGACGACTCTCCCTGTGGCTCTACGGTTCCCCAGGAGTGAATGCTGCTTGTCAAGACTTTGATGCAATCAACTGGTTTCCTTATATAGGACATTTTGACCAATCTGTATAATATGATTGAACTTGATTTTGTAAAGTGCCTTGAGATGACATGTTTCATGATTTGGCGCTATATAAATAAAATTGAATTGAATTGAATTGAGTTATTTAATCAACTTACCTCAGAAGTTACTCGACAGTCAGCAATGGAAGTGAATGATGTCCAACGCCATAGAACGGCTTTTTGGAACTACGCGAGGCTGCATACCCCGGAAGTAGGCGGCAAAAAGCGTACAACGGAGTCCAATGGGAGTGTCGCGACTCTTTCTCTCCATGGTTCTGGCAGCACGTATGGTGTATTGGAACAGAAGTGTACTCGTGTACTCGTGACGTCATCACAGCTCTTGAGCATTTCTTTAACGTTCAAAACTATTTATACACTACACCATCATGTCTTATTGAAAACGTTTTTTTTAATTAATTTCTAAAAAGCCTAATAAAATATCTAAAAAAAATTACAGAGCTGTGGGTATAAAACCAGCGGGAATTTCTTTGTTGGGAGTTGTAATTGTAGTTGTAGAGGGAATTTAATCTTCTTTTAAAAAAAATCAGCGCTTTGGAGAATCAAAATGAGCGATACGAGCAATATTGCTGTTGCTTCAGTCGTTGGTCAGCTTTATCAGCAGACTGAAGAGGAGGTGATGCAGTTGAGGAGGCAAATCCGAGCAAGGAGAAGATAGATGCGGCAGAGGAGGCTCAGAAGGCAGGCTTTGCTCACCCATCTATTGCCAACTGGTAGGCATTTTAAGATTGACAGCCTATTTCCTACTTTTATCTTTAAAAAAACATTGAGGATGGTATTAAAAACGTGATCAGGTTGAAATTGTGACTATTTTTCTATAAATAATTAAAATGAAGACCCAATTTTAACATTAGAAACAGTATGACTGAGTTAAGCTACTTTATTGCACCTCCTGACCTTCACAGCATTGATTAAGAAAGGGAAAAACATATTTTTATGTCTGTCCACCTTTACAGTGATTAATCTATAAATTATGTGCAGTTAGTTCAGCTCATTTTTCAGTGAAATGGTAAAAATTCCAGAGAAGGGAAGCCATTTGTTACATTTACTATACATTTTATCTTTTCTTCCTTGAGAACTATAATAATCTGCATGTTAAGCAGGTATAGTTTTATGCTGTGAAAAGGTGACAATTGAAAAAACAATTATGGTAACATTTGGCATTTTTTTATTTACAGGAAGAAACAGAAACAAAATATGTGAGGATAAACACCTCTGTGCCAATCCTCCAAATATTTTTTAATGAAGGGGACCTGAAACCAGCCTTCTAGCTAAACAGGGCCACCATCGTCCTCCTCCTTCAGCTGCTGTCCATCCAGAAGGTCCATGGATGGCCACAGGAGATAGAGGTGCTGGTGACCCTCTACTGGCTGGCCTGTGGTGCATCCTATAGGGAAACAGCTTGCCAGTAAGATTTCTTACCTTCTTGTCCTTAAATAGAGCCAACAATGACACAAAATTGATACATAGATTATATAAATTGGATAGAAGATTAAGACATATCAGCATATTACCTAAATTACAAGTTAATTTTATATTTGGTACAGGTCTAGTGGAGGCACGCTACAACAGGCACCACGCCAAGGCTGATAAACATCATTGAGCGTGTCTTTGGTGGTCTGAAGACACGGTGGCGTTTCATCTTCTTAAGGGCGCTGTAGGTCTGCCCGACGTTTGCCCCAAAAGTAATCACCGCCTGCTGCATCCTCTACAATATTAGTATAGAGGCAGGGGACCAGCTGGACGTGGAGGATGATGAGGTTGACCCAGAGGAGGATGAGGTTGACCCAGAGGAGGATGACCATCCGGCAGCTGAAGACAGGGAGCGGCTCCAGCTGGCTGCATGTTTAAGTGAACATGACTACACCTGACCTAATGTAGATCAGTTCTAGTCATGTTCACATGCTGCTTCATTTCTTTTTTTTTCACCACCTGGAAAAATACATTAAATAATCATTAAATTAATTTCCATTCCAACTATTTTTAATTGTAAGTTTATAGGCGTTGTCTATTTGTATAAGATCTTAATCTGAGTTATTTCTTTGTTTTAAACCATGTTAGTAACTGTTAATAATTTGTTGAATATATTACACCTTCATTCTGTTCCAAAGATTAAACATTTGTATAAAGTAAATGTCTGTTTTTTCATATACTATTATTACTATTGTTTTCTTTCCCTCTTTCTCCTCTCAATTATTCGTGTCCTGACTCGTAAGAAACTCACTTAGATAGGAAAAACATTTATAGAATTTATTTATTTATTTATTTTATATGCTGCTGTCGTCCTTGGCAGACATTTACAATTTATTCCAGCAAGTATTGAGTTAATAAAGCAACACACGTCAGTCAGATAAACACAAAACAAATAAATCATAACCAGCAGTACTACGCACACCACTTTTTTTAATTACGCACTAACTCTGTAAACAGGCCACATAGGGAAGCTTAAAAGTATAATGTTCTCGCCTCAAACGATTGGAAAAGGTACTTTTGAAGAACAACAGCAGCAGCAGAAAAGGGAATTTTTTTACTTACCGCTGTGAGCTCTGTTTGCGCTGTCTGGAATCAAGCTGCGGCCGCGGTGCATTCTGGGAAAGCGGTCAGTCTGAAGAACGCACAAGTCTGCTCTGATGCATGCTCGATAAAGAGGGCGGGGCGAGAACAACATCCGGGGAATTCGGCGCGTTCTCGGTTTGGCGTTCTCGGCAATCGGAACAGTGCTCGGGCTGAGGCTGATGACGTGTCACGAGCACACGAGAACGCTCAAGAACGCATATTGAGAAACGGCCATCCTCCCAGTTCTCCTCAACTGCTGCTTTCTAGCTTTAAACATGAAAAACCTTTAAACCAATTTTCACAACCAGCTTTATTTACCAAGTATGTGAACACATAAATTAATCTGACTTTCTTCCACTTAGCTTTTCATTAAAAACACAGAATACGGAGCAAGATATGGTGTAGGACGCATTTTTCAGAGCTCCTGCAAAATCCGACTTAATAGACCCCTTGCAACCACGTGACTCGTTACCCAGAACCCCTTGCGTGGCGGCCATATTGGTTGGCATGCCATTGTCTACACAACGCGCCAACATGCAAACAAAGTCTTACGTGGATGAGTTACAGCCTTCTGATAAGGCAGCTTACTTCGCTAAATGTGCAAGGATCGGTAATGCTGATAAGGTTTTTTCTAGTAATCCCGATGATTGGCCATCAGTTTGCTACGCGGATCTGGTGAACTACCTTGTGTTGTCACCCACCCCAACGTACAGTGGCGATCAGATGAAGGCCTACAAGAGTTTGGAAGCGCACAAACAGTTCACTGCCGGATGGATACGTGAACTGTCTGTTTGTTACCTGAATGATGTAGCAGTTGTCCGTGGAAGGGTGAGTCTAATGTTTTTTATTCTCATAACTTAGCCGGGCGTACACTGTACGCGCTGGCCGTCTTTTTCCGTACGGGGGTGCAGGTCGGGCGGTCTGCCGTGCCGCGCGGCCGGTGGCGCGTCTCGTCTTTCCTCTCTCCCCTCCGTTCCCCCTGACGCCCGGTGCCTCCCGTGGTCTGGGTCCCTGTCACCCACCGGGGCACGAACAGTATGAGCACTCCGGTCGCGCCGTACACAGGTCGTGAGCGGTGATCTTTTAAACCCCGCGGTTCCGTAGCTGAATATAAGTACCACGACTGAAAAACTCGTAGAGTGTATGCCCGTGAACGGGCGGGTGGGGAGGTGGCGATCGTTACACTGGCCGGAGAGCCGCCGCTGTCTGGAGCAGCAAGAAGCGGGTGCTGCTCCAGACAGCGGCGGCTACAGCAGCAACAGCGGATCGCTACACCGGCCGGAGAAGCCGCCGCTGTCTGGAGCAGCAGGAAGCGGGTGCTGCTCCAGACAGCAGCGGCTACAGCAGCAACAGCGGCTTCTCCGGCCCGTGTAGCGATCGCCACCTCCCCTCCGCCGCTATTTAAGTAAAACAATGAATAGAGCAGAATTAAGTTGTATTTACCGGAGATGAAGTGTAGACTGCAAATTCTCTCGTAGTATGATGGCTCCCCCAGTCCATTGTGAGTGTCTGCCTGCGCTCTTTTCATTGAAAATATCCATTTCTTTCTTCTTTCCTCATCCTTTGGTAAACGACAGAAACGTACATCCAACGATTTGGAATGCCTCTCTGTGCAACCGGGAGCACAACAAGTCGTAGGCATTGTTTAGATTCCAAAAATAAACTAACTAAAAGTACGCTCTAAATCACCCGTTTTGTCATGTAGTAGACGGGCTGTCAGGCTAGCGTGCCCACCAAGATGGAGGCGCGCGCCCCCGATCAGGTGACTGTGACGTCAGATGCAAGGGGTCTATTACAAACGAAAAAGGGAAAATACAGCTTTAATCACGCTGGTATCTGTGGATATTCCGAAGAGGAAACCTTTGGACCATAAATAAGATAGAAAGTTCGGACATAATTATCCGAAATGGCCGAAAAACTTCAAAAATTCAGACACGGAAGCGACGCTAATGCTACAAGGCCTGCTAGGACCCCGAGGCAGCGAACAACAGAAGATGCCGACCCACCGATAACCATGGGTTCTGGTGAGCCAAATACCTATAGCGAAGAAATGAAAGCAGACATTTTACGGTCAATAAGAGGAGACATCGCTAAGGTGATAAAAGACGAACTCAAAGGTGCATTGGCGGACGATTTCCAAGCTATAAAATCCGAACTGCAAGCGGTCCGTTCTGAAATTGCTTGCAACGCAAAAGCCATACAAGCGGAAGTGGATACCATAAAGACGGAGGTTCTGGACTTAAAGAGTGGTTTATCAACGTGGTCAGATGAAGTCTCTTCATTACAGTCTACTGTTACAAGCTTGCAGAGGGAAATGACAACGCTCAAGGACAAATGTGAAGACTTAGAGGGGAGAATGAGGAGATCCAACATCCGCATCGCGGGCATCGAAGAACGCCCGGGATCTAGCTCCCCACAGGCGGTGGCCAAACTCATCAAGGACGTGCTACAGATGGACCGAGATATAAAGGTAGACCGCTCACATCGTACACCCATTGGAAGAGGACCTAGAGAGCGGGAGCTACCAAGAGTCATCATCGCCAAGTTACACCACGACGGAGACGCGGCGGAGATCCTGAGGAGAGCTCGCAGCAGAGCTCCGCTCTCTTACAATGGGCACCGTGTTTCCTTTTTCCCCGACTACACGACAAGCGTGGCCAAAGCTAGAGCTACTTTCACGGAAGTGCGAAGGGCGCTGCGTGGGATTAAGGAGGTCCGCTACGGCCTCCTCTACCCAGCCCGATTTCGGATTACATATCATAATGTAGAAAAGGAATTCCTCGACCCCAAACTGGCCATGGATTACATCCAGAACAATATCACTCCGACAGAGACAACCGAATAAAGGTACCGCGTACCTGCAGTGACAATGTTATCAGAAAAAATTTTAATGCTATGGCTATCATTCATATAGCTTCCCTCATAAGGTTTATATTGATAATTTCATAGTTTTTAAGGTAATGAGCAATCTAGATGTTTAATCTAGATCCCTATTTCCAGTAAATCTTGCAGGAGCTGGCATAGTCTATGTGGAATTTGTGCGGCTATTTTATCTCCCCCATTTGGCTCATTCCCCAACCAAACTACATATCTAAGCACACCTTCTGCACACATATTCAATCTTGTTGTGCACTTTAGCGGCTTCTATTAGCTGCCTGGGACAATGTCCCAAGTATTCTTTTACTATAGGTATCTGTTCCCCGGGGACCTTGCGCAATTTCTTTTTGCAAATTTCTTTTGTTTTTGTTGTTGTTTAGCTTCATCACACGCTCATTCTAACCTGGCGAATCCAGGGAGGGTGGTCACAGTTGTCGAACATATATTTTATTCCTCCCTGTTTGATACTGCAGTCAAGTTGTACACATTCCTTAAATCTCACATAAACAAGGTGATATTATACATAAAGGTCTGGTTGCCACTTCTGATACACTCCGATAAGTTGATGTATAAACCAAGTAGAGTTAATAGGTGATCCACTTAAAATCGTATCCTATAATGTAAAAGGATTACATAATCCAGCCAAGAGAAGGAAAATATTGACTCAACTAAAACAACTTAATTGTCATATTGCCTTTTTACAAGAAACCCACCTATCTGATACAGAGCATGAGAAATTAAAAAAATCCTGGGCAGATAAAGTTTACTACTCATCCCACCTATCCGGGAATAAAAAGGGCGTTGCCATTCTCATACATCGGCAGATCAACTTCATACAAACTCTACTACATAGGGATACCGAGGGGAGATATATATTAATTAATGGGACAATTGATGGCATAAAAATATCGCTACTTAATGTATATGCACCTAATACGGACGCGCCTGACTTCATAAAATCACTGTTTAAGATAATATTACAACACAGTTCTGGACTGCTGTTAATAGGTGGAGACTTCAACTGCATTTTATCACAAATATTAGACAGATTACCCGCCCCAAAATCTCCCCTCTCTAAAATGAGCAGGATGCTCAAACACCAGATTACAGAGACGGGTATTGCTGACGTCTGGAGAAGTAACTTCCCCAGAACTAAAGACTTTACCTTCTATTCAAATAGACATGCATCCTACTCCAGGATCGATTATTTCTTTACACCAAAGTCAGAACTACATAGAATTACAGATATTGAAATACTACCTATTACTATTTCTGATCATGCTCCTATTTTACTAACTTGGAATATAGGACATAGATTAACATCCAAACAATGGAGGCTTAACACATCCCTCCTTAACGACAAAGTATTCACGGCATTTATTACAGAGGAACTTAGGATATACCTAGAAACCAATAATACTCCGGACACAACTCCTCTAATACTGTGGGACTGTGCCAAAGCATTTCTCCGAGGCCGCATAATATCCTTCACGACTGCAAGGAAAAAACAGAAAATTGCTAAACAAAAAGACCTAGAGAATAAAATTAAAGATCTAGAACTTAAACATAAAAAATACACCTCAATTAAAATCCTGAAGGAGTTAAATGCAACCCGCAGACAACTAAATTGCCTATTGTCAGATAAAGTAGAGGGTAATCTGAGGTTTACTAATCAAAAATACTATGAATATGGCCAAAAGGCTAGTAGATTATTGGCGTATAGACTGAGGAAACAGTCCTCTAACATGGTTCACAAAATAAAATCTCAAAATTCTATGATGATAAAACCTGACGAAATTGCAGAAACCTTTGCAAATTTTTACAAATCATTATATACAAACACTGATGCATGTAACAAGGACCATGAGCTCATAGATTTTTTTAAAAGATATAAAGTTGAACCACCTAACGGATGAGGCAGTGCGTACATTAGATCAACCGATCAGCAAACGATTAAATCACTAAAGAATAACAAAAGCCCAGGCCCAGATGGATTTACAAATGACTTCTATAAAACCTTCCTAGATCCTTTGACCCCTCTACTATTAAAGGCATACCATCACGCTTTAAACTCTAAAACTATGGCACCCTCTTGGACGGAAGCCACTATTGTAGTGATCCACAAAGAGGGTAAAGACCCTACAGACTGCCAATCCTATAGACCCATATCACTGCTGAATACAGACTCTCGCATACTCACCTCAATTCTAGCAAACCGACTTAATAAATTTATTACCCAAATCATACACCCGGATCAGACCGGATTTGTTACAGGTCGACATTATGCTAATAATTTGAGGCGCCTATTAAATTTATTAAGCGCCCAAAAAGAAAGAAAGATTGAGTCAGCAATCATTTCCTTAGATGCTCAGAAGGCATTTGACAGAGTATCCTGGCAGTATTTAATTCATACGCTGAAACGTTTCGGATTTGGCCCATATTTCATTGACTGGGTGGAAACTCTCTACTCATCCCCAAAAGCAGCAGTCAAAGTTAATGGCTTCAGATCGGCTAGATTCTCATTAGAAAGAGGTTGTAGACAGGGGTCTACTACCTCCTATTCGCCATCAGCATCGAGCCGTTAGCCCAAATCATTAGAGATGATATTAATATCAAAGGAATAGAAATCAATAACGAAATACACAAAATTTCACTATTTGCTGATGATGTGTTAGTGTATTTGTCGGACCCTAAATCAACAATTCCCCATCTGAAAAAGCTTATCTCCCAATACGGATTTTACTCGGGTTACAAAATCAACATTGATAAAACGGAAGCTATGGATGTAAATGACACGATCCCTGATTCCATAAAGATACAGAGTGATTTTAAGTGGCTTAAGAACGGGATAAAATACTTAGGTATTCAAATACCTCCATGTTTGAATGATCTCTATGAAGCAAATTATGGCAGACTCCTACGAATCATAAATAAGGACTTAGAGCGCTGGGATACACTCCCTATCTCACTGTTAGGCAGAGTTGAAAGTGTTCGTATGAATGTCCTACCAAGATTTCTATACCTATTCCAGATGCTACCTGTAGAGATCCCCAAATCTACCTTCGACACTGTAGATAAGATGCTAACGAGATTTATTTGGCAAAAAAAGCGACCTAGAATCAGATTGAAAACCCTGCAATTACCCAAATCTAAAGGCGGTCTCAAACTTCCAAACCTTATATTCTACTATTGGGCGGCACAACTCAGACCCTTATTATCATGGATACAGGATACTGCAGATACTCGTTGGCTGGAAATAGAGAAGAGCAAGAGCTCAAGACCTATACAAACATTACCCTTCTTAGATGTCCCCGCAAAGGACATGTCAATTTGGACAAAAAACACCCTCAAAGTATGGAACAAAATACAATCAGTCTTTAAATTACCAAAACAGATTTCACTTTTATCAAATATAGGACATATGAAGACATTTATACCGAACAATTTAGACTCTGGATTTAAAAACTGGTCTAACTATGGACTATTTTATATTCACCAACTAATCGATAAAGGAAATCTCAAGACCTTCGAACATTTGAAAAACGAATTTGGCCTTCCTAAATCGGACTTCTATAGATATTTACAACTTAGAACTTTTCTGATGGCACATGACAATTGGATTAAACCCCTTGAACCCACACCTATAGAAAATTTCCTAATGGATATACAAAGGGGAAAGGGAAACAATAAAGTAATTAGTAAAATTTATGACCTGTTTCTCTCCATGAATATAAACGACTCTACAAACATAAAACATAAATGGGAGACTGAATTACAGGCTTCAATAACTGGGGATGCTTGGAACGAAATCTGTACAGAAGCACATTTAACAACAAACTCTAATACATGGAGAGAATTAAAGTGGAAAATAATAATCCGGTTTTTCAGAACACCAGCAATAACTAATAAAATGTACCCTACACAACCCAATCTATGCTGGAGAAACTGCAGGACACGGAACGCCAACCATACTCATATTCTGTGGTCTTGCCCTAAATTAAGTGAATTTTGGAAGGATATCTTCGATGCTCTCAAGATAATTTTCAGAAAAAATATTCCAAAAACCCCCTTGGTGGCAATTCTAGGTGTAGTACCCGATGGAATAGACAGAATGTCGGATAGATATCTCCTAAGAATTTTGCTGACTGCAGCATTGAAGTGTATAACTATCAGATGGCTGAAAGTATCACCACCAACGTATAACATATGGATTCAGAAAGTTTGGGACATTTATTTGATGGAAAAAAATCACATACTCCTTAAGGCTCCAAGAAGCTACTGTTAATACGAGATGGAGCTCTATTACACCGCTACTAATTCAATGATATAAGTGATGTATCACCCTCCTGCACTTGATTGCTCTGTTGGACCAACCTAAAATGTCATGGCACCTAAGACTATGCGGTCCACCTTATCCCTAGGAGGATCTAACTGTAAGCTTATATTTTTTATTTTATTTTTTTTTTATTTACGGTTTTTGTGTGCTGTTCTTGTTTAGATGTTTTGCATTCATTCCTACACCTGTTAAGAACACTTATTATTTCACCTTCCGATGCCACGTGTAATGCAGTCGGTTAAATGTCATTATGAGTCGGAAGTTTGTATTCATGTTCGTATGTTGTTACTAAAAAAAATAAATAAAAATAAAGTAAAAAAAAAAAAACACAGTACAACTTTATACGAGCAGCCATCTTCTCTCTCTTAACCTTTATCTTATTTGTCCATGTTTCTGTGTCTATCGTGTAAATTTATACATGGTTATTAATGCTGTCAAACGATTAAAAAGTTGAATCGCGATTAATTGCATAAAGTCAATAGTTAACTCGAGATTAATCACAAATTTAATCTTTTTATTTCTGAAA
Organism: Fundulus diaphanus; assembly: GCA_037039145.1. Lineage (NCBI taxonomy): Eukaryota > Metazoa > Chordata > Actinopteri > Cyprinodontiformes > Fundulidae > Fundulus > Fundulus diaphanus. The sequence continues at coordinate 3,761,659 of CM073133.1, forward strand.
GTGTAAAAGCCTATTTGGGCATTTTTAAAATGCAGTTGCGTAATAAATGACGTGTAAAAAACATGCTTGTACAAAAAGGTTTTTATTATTGTTATTTTTCAAGCACTCTTAAGAAACTGGAATAAAAACTTTGTGGTGCCTTAACATTTTCTGGCCAATAATAATTCAAACATGGTAAAAAATTAAGTGTTATGCTTCCATCCAAACTGTAGGCAAGGCAAATTTATTTATATAGCACAATTCAGTACAGAGACAACGCAAAGTGCTTTACATGATTAAAATATGGGAAAATAAAACAGAATAAAAGCAAGTAGGAATAAAATGTAGAAACAAAAAAGAACATTAAAAACAGTAAAACAGTTTAACTAGAACAGTCAAAGGCAATCCTAAACAAATGTGTTTTTAATCTTGATTTAAAGGAACTCAGGCTTTCAGCACTTTTACAGTTTTCTGGGAGTTTGTTCCAGATCAGTGGAGCATAGGAACCAAATGCTGCTTCTCCTTGTTTAGTTCTGGTTCTGGTTCTGCAGAGCAGGCTGGAGCCAGAAGACCTGAGTGGTCTGGAGGGTTGATGCACTGATAACAAGTCTGTGATGTATTTAGGTGCTAATTCAGGGATTTATAGACTAACAGAAGGATTTTAAAGTCTATTCTCTGAGATCCAGGGAGCCAGTGTAAGGACTTTAGAACCGGGTCCATGTGCTCTACGTTCTTAGTCTTAGTGAGGACGCGGGCAGCAGCGTTCTGGATCAGCTGCAGCTGTCTGATCCACTTTTTAGGCAGACCTGTGAAAACACCGTTGCAGTGATCAGTTCTACTAAAGATAAACATGGATTAGTTTTTCCAGATCCTGTTGAGACATTAGTCCTTTAATCCTGGAAATGTTCTCCAGGTGATGGAAAACCGACCTTGTAATTGTCTTTAGATGCTTTTGGAGGTTCAGGTCTGAGTCCATCACTACACCCAGGTTTCGGGCCTGATCAGTGGTTTTTAGCTGAAGCAGCTGAAGCTGTGTGCTAACTTTTGATCTCTCCTCTATTGGTACAAATATTATTACTTCTGTTTTGTTTTTATTCAGTTGAAGAAAATTGTGGCACATCCACGCATTGATTTCTTCTAGGCATTTACTCAGTGCTTGAACTGGTCCATAGTCACCTGGTGACATGGTGATGTAGAGCTGTGTGTTGTCTGCATAGTTATGGTAGCTGATGTTTTTGTTTTTTATGATCTGAGCTAGAGGGAGCATGTAGATGTTGAATAGGAGGGGACCCAGAATGGACCCTTGGGGAACCCAACGTGTGATTTCTGTCATCTTTGATGTAAAGTTACCTACTGATACAAAAAAGTCCTTCAAGTAGGATTTAAACCAGTTGAGAGCTGTACTAGAGAGGCCGACCCAGTTATCCAGGCGTTCTAACAGGATGGAGTGATCAACAGTATCAAATGCTGCACTGAGGTCCAACAGAACCAGCACTGTGGTTCTTCCACAGTCTGTATTTATATGGATGTCATTAAACACCTTGATAAGGGCGGTCTCTGTACTGTGGTGAGGAAACCTGACTGGAAAACGTCAAAGCGGCTGGTCGTTGTTAAGAAGGTGTTTAATTGTTGAAGCACAGCTTTTTCAATGATCTTACTGATAAAGGGGAGGTTTGAGATGGGCCTGTAGTTCTGGAGTAGTAGTTTGTCTAAATTGTTCTTTTTCAGCAGTGGTTTGATAATTGCTGTTTTTAGGGACCGGTGGGAAAACATCTGACAGAAAGGACGTGTTTATTATCTGAGTCAAATCAGACGCTATGACAGGTAAAACTTTCTTAAAGAAAGCTGTGGGTAGAACATCAAGGCAGCAGGAGAAGGAACTTAGCTGCTGAATGATCTGCTCTAAGCTTTTGGAGTTTATTTGGCTGAATTGGGACATTTTGTCAGGATAGGTTCCTGCTGAATACAGCTTTGGTTCTGGAGTTGATATGGTAGTACAAACTGATCCTCTAATTTTTAGGATTTTCTCAGTAAAGAAGTTAGAAAATTCATTGCAGGCCCTGGTGGAGTGGAGTTGGAAGCCACTGACACAGGAGGATTTGTTAACCTGTCGACTGTGGAAAATAAGACACGAGCATTATTAATGTTTTTCTTGATGATCTCAGAGAAGAAAGATTCTCTTGCATTTTTCAGTATTAAGTTATATCTGTAAAGTCTCTCTTTATAGATGTCATAGTGAACCTGGAGTCTGTTCTTTCTCCACCTGCGTTCAGCTTTCTGACATTCCCTTTTTTCACCTCTAACTGCAGGAGCATTTCTCCAAGGAGATTTTTTCTTCCCGGAAAGAACTTTCACTTTAACTGGAGCAATGCATTCAATGATGTCTGAGACTTTAGACTGAAAGTTATCTACTAGCTCATCTACTGAGTTGCAGCCCAAGGTTGAGGTAGCAGAGTAAGCTTGAATAAAAGTTTCTGTGGCATTGTCCTTAAAGGTGCGTTTTCTTACGATGTCCCTTTGGCTAAATGAGTCACTGGAAATGATGCTTTCAAAGGTAACAGAAACATGATCAGATAGGGCAACATGAGTTACATTGACCTGTGAAATCTTTAGACCTTTAATGATGATCAGGTCTAAAATATGTCCCTGTTTGTGTGTTGGCTGTTTAACATGTTGACTTAAACCAAAGTTTCTAAGTGTGTCACACAGTTCTTTTGCACTTCTGTCTTCAGGGTTGTCAACGTGAAAGTTGAAGTCTCCCACAATAATTAAACAGTCATAATCAACACATATCACAGACAGAAGGACACTAAAATCATTAAAAAAGTTTGATGTGGACTTAGGAGGCCTGTAAACATTCAGAAACCTAGTTCGTACCGGGCTCTTTACCTGGAGTGCCAAATGTTCAAAAGAGTCGAATTTTCCCAAAAACACCTTTTTACACTTTAGTGAATCATCAAACAATGTTGCTACTCCTCCACCTTTCCTTTGCTGTCTGCTCTCACAAAGGAAATTGTAGTTTGGAGGAGTCGTCTCTAATAGAATAGCTGCTTCATTAAATTTCATGTAACCATGTTTCTGTTAAAAACATTAAATCAAGATTATTGTCAATAATGAAGTCATTAATTAAAAGGGATTTTCCTGACAGAGATCTAATGTTTAATAAACCCAGTTTATATGACTTAGTGGTTGATGATGTCTCTGTGGCAGGTTGCATCTGACAGTTTATGACTTTTAAGTATTTGTTCCTGTTTATCCTTTTGTTTTTCTTATTTCTGCCACGTATCATCACAGATATTCCATAATCTCCGGCAAAAGGCCCAGGCTGATGCTGGAAACTGTCATGTCTGATAAACGTGCGGCCAGGGCCCGATCTGTATCACAGCGAAGTAATCTGGAGGTGCTCAGCACCAGAATTCAATTCAATTTTATTTATATAGCGCCAATTCATGAAACATGTCATCTCAAGGCACTTTACAAAGTTAAGTTCAATCATATTATACAGATTGGGTCAGATTATACAGATTGGTCAAAAATGTTCCTATATAAGGAAACCAGTTGATTGCATCAAAGTCCCGACAAGCAGCATTCACTCCTGGAGAAGCGTAGAGCCACAGGGAGAGTCGTCTGCATTGTACATGGCTTTGCTGCAATCCCTCATACTGAGCAAGCATGAAGCGACAGTGGAAAGAAAAAACACCCGTTAGCGGGAAGGAAAAACCTCTAGCAGAACCGGGCTCAGTATGAACGGTCATCTGCCTCGACCGACTGGGGGTTACAGAAGACAGAGCAGAGACACAACAAGAGAGACAAAAAGCACAGAAGCACACATTGATCTAGTAATCTGTTCTACATTAGATGGTAATAGTCGGTGATCTGTCCTCCCTGGATGATTTCACAGTCAACAGAACGTCAGACCAGGTGTACCTACTATGAAGAAAAAAGAGAGAGAACAAAAAGGTAAAAGCTGAAATGACAACAGTCATTTCAATGTAATGCAATGCAAATCTGGAGAACAGTAGACTGGAATACAGTAGAAATCAGTAGAGTGAGAAAAATAGGCCCTGATGTCCTCCAGTAGCCTAAGCCTATAGCAGCATAACTATAGAGGTAGCTCAGGGTAACATGAGACACTCTAACTATAAGCTTTGTCAAAAAGGAATGTTTTAAGATTAGTCTTAGAAGTAGACAGGGTGTCTGCCTCACGGACCAAAACTGGGAGTTGGTTCCACAGGAGAGGAGCCTGATAGCTAAAGGATCTGCCTCCCATTCTACTTTTAGAGACTCTAGGAACCACCAGCAGACCTGCAGTCTGAGAGCGAAGTGCTCTGTTAGGAACATACGGGGTAATCAGAGCTCTGATATATGATGGAGCTTGATTATTAAGGGCTTTATACGTTAGAAGAAGAATTCTAAATTCTATTCTTGATTTAACAGGAAGCCAATGAAGGGAAGTTAAAATTGGAGAAATATGATCCCTCTTGTTGATTTTCATCAGAACTCTCGCTGCAGCATTTTGGATCAGCTGAAGACTTTGAACTGCATTTTGTGGAAATGTTCTGTGATACGTAGAGGAGGAGGATCTGGGGCTCTGAGGCCTTTGGAAGATGCTGGTTTAGTCACAGCAGAATGGCTATGTGGAGAGGATGTCAACTGTAGGCCGATCTTAAATACTTTGTTCATGTTGTGAGAAAATTCCAGAAAAGGAACTTCTGGGCTTTGTGGAGAAGAAGGGGAGGCGGGTGCAGTCTGGACCGGTGATCGTGACGATGGAGGTTCTTGGTCCTCTCTTTGTCCTGCTGAGATCTGGGATGAATCCTCCTGTAGTACTGAGGTAGCCTCTTTCTGTGTCATCTTTCTGGCCATCTTTATCTTGGCTTGTTCGGGCTGTACTGGGCTTATCATTTGTTTTGGCACTGGTTGAGCTTTGTTTTGGGACAAAGCTGATGGCGCATGGTTCACAGAATAGAAGATGTTTGAAATCAGCCGTTTTGCACCTGACCTATTTAGAGAGAAACCATCTCTGTTGAACAGATGTCTCCTCTCCCAAAAGATGTTAAAGTTGTCTATGAAGGTTACAGTTGTTTGTTTGCATGTTTTTTCCAGCCATTTGTTTAGCATCAGAATTCTGGAAAAAAATCTCATCTCCACACTTAGCGAGCACGTGAGGGCCGCTGAGAAACACCTTGGCATTAAGGCCATCAACTAAGTTCAACAGACGAATGTAATCCTCTTTAAATACTTCTGATTTTCTTATCCGGTTGACGTCGCCCAGGGCTACAGCTTGCATTATGAGTTTCTCCAAGGTCGGGCGTTCTTTCAAGATCCTTGGAAGGATGTCTGATACATCAGACACCAGGCCACAGTTCAAATTGTTATAAATCAACACCTCTTTGTTTTTCTTGTTACAGAAATGTTTAATCCCACTTACAGATCCATTGCATAATATCAGGGTCCTTGGCCCTGTGGCATGTCTTTTCTCTGGTCGCTTAGAGCAAAGATTTTTGACATACCTCTGATTGTTGTCATGATCCTCCTGGGTCACATTTTGGAGCGGAGCGAATCTGTTTAGTAACGGAATTCCAACATTTCCAGCAGGTTTACTCCTGTCATTTGTTGTGAGAACAGCCCGCTGTTGTTTCACTTGTCCTGGGACAGTTCTCTGTAGCATCGGCCAGTTTCCTTTGTCTAGGTGTGGGGTTCGTTGATCCTTTGGTCTTGCACCCAGGAAGACCAAGGATCCTCTTTTTCCTCAGGGAACTGTTTGTTCGCTGAGTTTCTGGGCTGGTGGTCGCCGTTCGGAATCACAGGCAGGGTAGTTTCATTTCCATACGCGCCGTTTACATCATAATTCACTTTGAGTCGGCAGATTTTCAGTTCCATAACAGCTATCTTCTGTAAAAGCGTGTCAAAGTCCTCTGTGGTGAGGGTAGGCATCTTTTCAAAATCAAAATCAAAAATAAATATAAAGAAAATAAATAAAATAACTAAATCCAACTTTCTGTGGTTTTGGCTAAGAGATAAAAAGGAGATAAAAAGTAAAAGGCAGGAAAATGCAAGCAAGCAGGGAGCATAGCAGTTCAAAACTACAGAACAGTAAACAGTACTTCAAAGTACTCTGTAAACTTTAGTTATTTCTCAAACCTGGGACAAAAATAAACATGTACTGTTAAATAAAATAAAGTGCACATTGAAGTACAGATTTAATTCAAATAAAATTAAATAATAATAAATAAATCTAATGAAATTTACAATAAGTGGCTTCCACAGTCATCTCACCAACATAACATTATACATATAGAATATTTTCAAAATGCTTAAATATTCCTTTGCTCTGAACAGGAAGTGCAGCAGCTATAAATGCATTCCATGACTTAATTCATTTCTTTGGCTTGTTTGCACTAAGCCAGCTGCTCAAACACACAAGACGATTAATATTTTCAGACGAGAGACGCTCGTTTCTTCTGGACAACATGACCAGACGGTGAAATAATCTCTCACACGGTACACATGTAGCAGGTTCTTCCAGGCCAATGATGGCTTCTGCTTTGTAGTGCTCTATTCACCTTATTTTTGACGGAAAAATGGAGCCAGCGAGTTGACGTTTGTTTGGGCGAGACTTCCGGCGCGTCACTTCCTGTCACTGGGTAGCTTGCTGAAAAGCGACTCATGCAGCTACTTTGTCTCAAATTAATCGTCATTATGACTTCGAGGAAGACCGGGATCGTTTGTCCGGTTAGAGGTTGTCATAATAACGGGTGTAAAAGAAAGGTTTAGGTGGAGAAGGAGAGTTTTAATCATCGCCCTACTTCCTTCACCCCCAGCCGAAGAATGAGGAATACCTTTGCCTGTGGTTAAAAGCTTTAAATCTGAAGAAACCACCGAAGCGACCGTATGTTTGTTCTTTTCATTTTGTGGACAAAAGACCGACAGAAGACCACACGATGCCAGAAAAGTGGCTGGGCTACGAAGTTCCATTAAAAACAAAATCAAGGAGACAAGAAGGAGGGGAGACGGGTAAGCTAATGGATGTTTACGCTAGCTAACTTTAACTCTAACTCCTTAGTTTTTGCCGCTCCTGATAAAACATATGCTTTAACATGAAGACAGCCGTCTTTAGCTTTGTTCTCTCTGTAATTTGTTATCTGGACATGTTTCATCCCTGCTAGTAGGTCTATGGGGTTCCATTTGTAAAGTTATACTATGACATAAAAGTTAGGGTTCACTATTCATATTTTTGTTATTCATAAATCTATAAACAAGTCACAGTTCCAAGTTAAATATTTAAATAACAAGCTTAATATTTAGCCCCAAAGTAAATGTTTAGTTTGTAAACCAAACATTTAATTTGGAGTTAAATATTTAATTTGAAAACTAAATGCTTGGTTTGCATCTTAATATGTAGTTTACAAACTAAACAGTTAGCTGTGTAACTAAATATTTAGTTTGGAACTGTGACATTTACAAATGTATAACATGGTGAAAATCTGACTTTAAAAATGAAAACCCATTTTTTCCTCTTATGATCTTAAAGAACCCAAAATATTGCAGTTAGATTTTAACTGTGTAACCTCACAAATGACATCCCAGGTAATAACTCCAGGTGTTTGTAAAAACTGGAAGGAATGTGTGATATGAAAATTTGAATGTGTAATGATACAGGTGTTATTGGCTCTATTAGCTTGGTGTTTACATAGTTTTAAGTAGTCTTGACATGTTTTATGCTGTCTGCTAAACTGATTGTGGTCTTGTGCAGGCTTGTGTTTGACAGATGACCGCCGCTGTGATGCAGAGGCTGACCGGACCGCTCCATAATCAGTCACCTATGCAGAAAGATGCTGACACTACAGGCATCGATGATCACACCTAGGAGAAAAGAAGAAGAAGAATGCATGTGGCTGGAAAAACACCTGGAGTATCTTCATCCTGGCGATCAAGTAATGGCAGACAGAGGCTTTACCATCTGAGATCTGCTGTTTGAGAGGAGATTTAACCTTGTTCTACCAGCATTCACTCATAAAGGAGAGCAGTCCTCTGATGTAACTGCCACAAGGAGGATTGCAAATGTCAACATACATGTGGAAAGAGTTATCAGGAGGCTCAAAGTTTTCACAGTAATCTCCCAGACTGTAACTATCAACTTGGTTTATAAAATAGACCAAGTCTTTAGAATCTGTGCAGGTCCTGTGACCATGCAGGAGAAATCATGAGGAAGCAGAGAAGTTTACATGTCAAAAAGATCCTGATTAGTTATATTTTACTGTAAACCAGAGGAAATATTATACACAAGAATGTGTTTTGGATTTCTGCTTTTAAACATTCATTATTTAGCACCTTGAGGTTTTACATATTGGAGTTACTTTTCATTTTTAATAACCCTAAGTATTGTATATCCTTATTTCCAGACTATTTAAATGTTTACTTAAAAATTGTGCCCAACTAAAATGTGTATTAATAAATTTTGCAATCCATTTCAATTTCTTATGTAATTTGCATTTATTCATATTTTGATCAAGTGGATGTTGACTTAGCACATGTAAATAACTAAATTGTATCTTATGCACATTTCAAATATATAGTATATTTGTAGGCCATTTAATTCTTTGTGGTGCAGGAAACATCCATCATTCAGCCTTTTGGGTACGGCGCTGCTCATCTCTGCAGGACAATCCAGTCAGACCTTTGGCAAACTGCACCTTTTAACAAAGTTAAAGAAACGGTTACTTTTTATATTACAGTCCTTGGTGTCATATTTATATAAAAATATGGATAGTTTATAGTGACAACTTAAACTATCCATTTACATTTTAAATTTCAAGCCTAAACATGAAGTGGGCAGAATGTTTTGATATCCTCTTATAACATCAGTTAAATCCCAAACATTACAAAATTAACTGACCAGCAATCTCATCAAAACGAGGCAACAGCTAGGATGTTTTGAATCAGACGATTCATAGCCTACCTTCCATAAGTCGCCGCTGCGTGACTGAAGAACTTCCCCTGGAGCTGCAGCATCAGAGCTCCGGCCGTCTCGGTGGAGCCGGTTAATGCAGTCAGGATCCAGCAGAGTGAACGTCGGACTTGCTTTGGCTTGAATGGACATCAGCCTCCATGAATATCAGGTCATCCATGTTGACATTTATTAACACCAATCCAACTTTTCCACTGCGGAGGTTCGCTTCGGTAAAGTCGCACTGCAGAGCCGTCCGCACCAAGTGACGACACAAACTGGTTAAAATGTCCTCGTTCGTTATATGAGGACACTTCTTTGTGTCATCCCCTCAGTCATTAATAGCTTGAGGCTGTGCCACTGACCTGCCACTTCGATCGCTCTGCAGTTTTTGACAATATTGTCGCGACTGTTTATCATTTCAGTCAAGCGAATGTTATTTGGCCGAGGGAAGCACTGAAACGGAAGTGCCGCACACAGAAACGGAAGTTGGACCCTTAGTTACTTCCGCGTTCGAAAATAAGGTGGATACACCTCTCAATCATGTCTTCATCCTGATCAGATGAAGATTAATGAAGCATGAGAGACATTTTTAATTTTTTTAGGTGGTCCTGATGTCTCTTGATCTCACACTGGCTGATCAGGCATCTCCCTCTCCTTCCTCAGTAAATCACAGATGGACTGCCACAGCTCAGACCTCTCAGATCTGCTAAGACCTTGAACCTGGGATCAAGTTGCTATTCTCAGCCATGTTATTTTTGTTTTTTGCTTGCGTTTATCCATTTGTGCAGTAAAGCTCTCCTTAATTCTGGCCATGTAGGCAGGCTCATCTTCAGAGACCTCCATCACCCTTGACAGATGGCATAATGCTGGCAGCACCACAGCGCAGGAAACAAATTTCTCTCCTCCCAGAAGATCACTGATGTACCAATCAATATGAAAAAAAAGACAGACTTATCAGAAACTTGGATCTTCTGAGACATTTGTCTAGATTTTATATGTTGAATAAATATATTCATACAGAGTTACAAGTGTACTAAGCGAAACATAAAAAATTACCTGAAATGCTTCAGGACGTCCTCCAGTTTTTTTTAGCTTATCCAGCTCAGCAGGTGTTGGCATAGTGATGTTGGTAGGATGTTGTTTTATGAAATCTTTATTCAGGTTTGGGAGAGATCGGCGACACACAAAAACACAAACACTGCTTCTGCTAGAATAATAGAGCCCATATTTATTATTCCCCACAGAATACAGCAAAAAACAGCAAGCACTTCGCACACACAAAGTAGCAAGCATTAAAGCCGACAAGCTTTCAAACAGGCGTGATGTTCAACAGATCTCTTACCATGGCACAGAACTGGGAAGCCGGTCAGTCCGGTTAGAGCAACATCCACACGGCCGGGCGTCCACAAACTCTCGGTAGACTTCGCCGACTAAGGGCGGTCCCCTTCTTTAAATATGATTTCAGACAGAGAATCAGGTGCGGAGCGTGGAGGGCTGGTCCACGCTCCCAGCTGATCCATCCTGCTTCAAAAACATGTTTCCAAAACAGAAACCGTTCCCAGCATCTCAGCAGTGTGTGAAACAAAATAACCTCGTGAACTCAGAAAGCAAATATAAGCAAAATAAGGAATACAGAGATTGAATCAATCTTTCCCACAACACAATGTCATAAGTTCCCACCACAAGTTAAACACAATAACACATGTTGTTCTCAGTTTTATGTGAGAAACAAAATAACAGGCAAAAAGCACGAGCATATATGTTGCTTAGGGCTGGGCAAGTTAATGCATTAATTTTGCGTTAAAGGCACACTATGCAACATTTTTCAGTTAATTAATGTGTTTCATACCGTTTTGGATGATTAAATGAGTCATTTCAGGTTGAACAAAGGTTTTCTTGGCCGCCCTGGTGGTCTGTGGGGGAAATACCGCACTTGCAACTGCAGGAGCCCTCGGCCCGCACCCACAGGCTCAGAATCTCATGCAAGATCGCGAGAGTCGGTCTTGCTTTACGGCGAGAACTGCTACACGCCCCCAGTGAAAGGCATGTTCGGTGCTAGCGCAGTGGCGATATCTGTGCAGTTATCATGGCGGAACCGGCGATAAAACAGCGAAAGCCCATGTTGGAGCAGGCAAGAAAGAGGAAAAGGGCTGTGGAAAGAGAGAAGAGTCCTACACGGGTGAACATCGGGAAAGCTTTTTCCGAATGGCGAGAGCTAAAAGAAAAAGAAGGCTGCAAGGCTGACGCGGACCTCGCGTTTCTGCTGATGCGATTGTAAGTAACATTGGAATGGTTACTCTCTCTCTCTGTGCATGTTCATACTTTCACTGTGTTAAAGCCGGGCATACACTGTACGAGTTTTTCAGTCGTGGTACTTATACACATCTCAAACTGCGACGGAACCGCGGGGTTTAAAAGTTCACCGCTCATCTGTTTGCTGATCTGTGTTTCCAAACTGTGCAACGGAACCGCGGGGTTTAAACGGCCACCGCTCATCTGTTTGCTGATCTGTGTTTCCAAACTGTGCAACGGAACCGCGGGGTTTAAACGGCCACCGCTCATCTGTTTGCTGATCTGTGTTTCCAAACTGCAACGGAACCGCGGAGTTTAAAAGTTCACCGCTCATCTGTTTGCTGATCTGTGTTTCCAAACTGTGCAACGGAACCGCGGGGTTTAAACGGCCACCGCTCATCTGTTTGCTGATCTGTGTTTCCAAACTGTGCAACGGAACCGCGGGGTTTAAACGGCCACCGCTCATCTGTTTGCTGATCTGTGTTTCCAAACTGTGCAACGGAACCGCGGAGTTTAAAAGTTCACCGCTCATCTGTTTGCTGATCTGTGTTTCCAAACTGTGCAACGGAACCGCGGGGTTTAAACGGCCACCGCTCATCTGTTTGCTGATCTGTGTTTCCAAACTGTGCAACGGAACCGCGGGGTTTAAACGGCCACCGCTCATCTGTTTGCTGATCTGTGTTTCCAAACTGTGCAACGGAACCGCGGGGTTTAAACGGCCACCGCTCATCTGTTTGCTGATCTGTGTTTCCAAACTGTGCAACGGAACCGCGGGGTTTAAACGGCCACCGCTCATCTGTGTTCTCAAACTGTACCGCGCGACGCTCGGACGCGGTACAGATCAGCAAACAGATGAGCGGTGGCCGTTTAAACCCCGCGGTTCCGTTGCACAGTTTGGAAACACAGATCAGCAAACAGATGAGCGGTGAACTTTTAAACCCCGCGGTTCCGTCGCAGTTTGAGATGTGTATAAGTACCACGACTGAAAAACTCGTACAGTGTATGCCCGGCTTTAACACAGTGAAAGTATGAACATGCACAGAGAGAGAGAGTAACCATTCCAATGTTACTTACAATCGCATCAGCAGAAACGCGAGGTCCGCGTCAGCCTTGCAGCCTTCTTTTTCTTTTAGCTCTCGCCATTCGGAAAAAGCTTTCCCGATGTTCACCCGTGTAGGACTCTTCTCTCTTTCCACAGCCCTTTTCCTCTTTCTTGCCTGCTCCAACATGGGCTTTCGCTGTTTTATCGCCGGTTCCGCCATGATACCGATACCGATTAAAAACCCGAATCAAAACAATAACAATGAACTGGTCTATACCGTAAATGAAATCAATATGTATGTTTTGTAAAAAGCCGGTTAATTTCAGTGGGAACACAACAAATTTATCTAAGCACGTGAAAAAACATGAGCAAGAAAACGTCGAGCCACAGAAACGGAGAGAGGAGACGAAACTTCTGTCATTGCCCCGACAGACCCACAGACGTCTCTGACTGAGACTGAGGCGTTTCAGAACATCCAGGTAGATCAGTGTTCATCTTCAGCAGCAGTTCATGTTAACTTTCAAAGTAGATATTATCTATCATATGTTACTGGAGCCCACACAGAAAATGTAATTAAGACCTTGAAAGAACCCAGTACATATATTAAAAAGTGTCATTTAAGATAAGATAACATTAGCTAATCCTTTTTTTATCCCACGACGGGGAAATTTATAGGATTAAAGCAACAGGAAGGTGCACACATCACAGACAAAATTACAAGGATTTAGACAAAATTACAGACAAAATTACAAGGATTGAAAGATATGAGGTGGATTAGCGAAAAAACACTGAACATAACATTATTGTTATTATTATTATTTAATTGTAATAATAAAATAAAAAACACAAAACCCAAAAGGTCAACAGTTTCATGACACATCAAGCTTAGGGACTGGCTAATATACAGCAGGTCAAATAAGGCCATATTTTGGCTGCAGTGCTGCTGTTCTCTTATGAAGAAAAGATCAACTAGTGCACTAAATTCAATAGATGGGTTGAAAATATCCAGTATAAAATACAGAGATTCCCATGGCATAAAGTATACAGTTAAGTTGACTTTTTTTGGTGTGTGTGTGTGTGTGTGGTGGCGGCAGGTGTAGAGGGGGGCCCAAAAAGACTGCGTTGTCCCGGGCCCTAGTAAAGCTTGTCAGCTGGCCTGGTTGTAACCACTGCCAAGTTAAACTTTCTTATCACCGGAGCACCTTGAGCTTAACATATCACTTAAATGCCAAACACACTGTAGACATCACCAAACAATTCAATGACTCAGATAAGCTAACCAATGTAATGGTGAAGTGGATAGCTACTGTAGACCTTTTTTGTGCTTCACACTTTGGTATTGAACATAAAATGGTAATGCTGCTCCCTGCTGTTACCTCAGAAATTGCCTGTTTTTGGTAGATTTTTTCCCCATAAAGAGCATTTCCTGTCAGTGGCAATAAGCTTTAATTTATTATTATTGCTATTTTTTGTTTTACATGTTTAAGTTGAGCTTTACACTAAATATGTATTACTGATAAGTGCTACAAATGTTACAACACTTTTATTCATATGGCAGCAGAACATTAAAATAAATGTGCTCTTTACACTACTTTTGAATTCATTCTTGGAGTTTGCGCATACAATGCGATTAATTGCGATTAATCGGGCAAATTATGCGATTAATCGCGATTAAAGATTTTAATCGTTGCCCAGCCCTAATGTTGCTCTTAGTTTATGTGAACTCAAAAACAAGTAATATAAGTGAAACAAGTTATATAACTGAGCAGGTTTTCCCATAATACACTGTATAAGAGCAAGATTAATTCTTTAGTATATCAGATATAGTGCACGTCTCTGAGGTTCTTGATTTCTCAGTACACGGCTGATCATCTCCAGAGTGCTGTTCCATCTTGTAGACACATCTTGTGTGAGTGACTCAGTTTTTTGGTTGTGACCAATCTGCTTCTGTTCTAGCTTTGCGGTGTCAGAAGGACTATGTTTAAAATGCTTGACTAATTTTCTGCATTTTGCAAGCGTGTTTTCAGAGGGACTGTTTTGCAAAGAAACAGTTATAGATCGGTGGATAATGTGTGCGATGCAAGGCATATGCTCGAACGGCAATTGTCTGGCTGCTGATATCATGTTGCCAGCACTCTCTGTTCTCAGTGTAGTGACTTTATGCTCAATTTCCCTCTGCCTTGCTACCTGCATAACACCTCACCAGGGAGGCGTCCAGGAGGCATCCTAACCAGATGCCCGAGCCACCTCAACTGGCTCCTCTCGACGTGGAGGAGCAGCGGCTCTACTCTGAGTCCTCCCCGGATGACTGAGCTCCTCACCCTATCTCTAAGGGAGAGCCCAGACACACTACGGAGAAAACTCATTTCGGCCGCTTGTATCCGGGACCTGGTTCCTTCGGTCACGACCCAAAGTTCGTGACCATAGATGAGGGTAGGAACGTAGATCGACCGGTAAATCGAGAGCTTTACCTTTTGGCTCAGCTCTCTCTTCACCACAATGGATCGGTACAGCGCCCGCTTCACAACAGATGCCGCACCAATCCGCCTGTCGATCTCCCGCTCCATCTTCCCCTCATTCGTGAACAAGACTCCAAGATACTTAAACTCCTCCACTAGGGGTAGCACATCCTCTCCAACCCGGAGAAGGCACTCTACCCTTTTCCGGCTCAAGACCATGGTCTCAGATTTGGAGGCACTGATTCTCATCCCGGCCGCTTCGCACTCGGCTGCGAACCGCTCTAGTGGGAGCTGTAGATCACGCCCTGATGAAGCCAACAGGACCACGTCATCTGCAGATATCAGAGACGCAATCCTAAGGCCACCAAAACGGATCCCCTCAACACCTTGGCTGCGCCTAGGAATTCTGTATATAAAAGTTATGAACAGAATCGGTGACAAAGGGCAACCTTGGCGGAGTCCAACTCTCACCGCAAACGAGTCCGACTTACTGCCGGCAATGCAGATCAGACTCTGACACCGGTCATACAGAGACCTGACAGCCCTTATTAAAGGACCCGGTACTCTATACTCCCGGAGTACCCCCCACAGGATCCCTCGAGGGACACGGTCGAATGCCTTCTCCAGAACCACAAAACACATGCAGACTGGTTGGGCAAACTCCCATGCACCCTCCAGGATCCTGCTGAGGGTGTAGAGCTGATCCAGTGTTCCACGGCCAGGACGAAAACCACACTGCTCTTCCTGAATCTGAGATTCGACTATCCGACGGATCCTCCTTTCCAGAACCCCGGAGTAGACCTTACCAGGGAGGCTTAAGAGTGTGATTCCTCTGTAATTGGAACACACCCTCCGGTCCCCCTTTTTAAATAGAGGGACCCCAGTCTGCCAATCCAGGGGAACTGCCCCCGATGTCCATGCAATGCTGCAGAGCCGCGTTAACCAACACTGCTCCACAACATCCAGAGCCTTGAGGTACTCAGGGCGAATCTCATCCACCCCCGGAGCCTTGCCACCGAGGAGCTTTTTAACAACCTCGGCGACCTCAGCACCAGAGATGGGAGAACCCGACCCAGAGTCCCCAGGCTCTGCTTCCGCAATGGAAGACGTGTTGGTGGGATTAAGGAGGTCTTCGAAGTACTCGGCCCACCGACGCACGACATCCCGAGTCGAGGTCAGCAGCACACCACCCCCACTATAAACAGTGTTGGTACTGCACTGCTACCCCTCCTGAGATGCCGGATAGTGGACCAGAATCGCTTCTAAGCCGTACGGAAGTCTTTCTCCATGGCCTCTCCGAACTCTTCCCACGCCCGAGTTTTTGCCTCGGCGACCAGCCGAGCCGCCTGCCGCTTTGACTGCCGGTACACATCAGCTGTTTCCGGAGTCCCACAGGCCAATAAAGCCCGATAGGACTCCTTCTTCAGCTTGACGGCTTCCCTCACCGCTGGTGTCCACCAGCGTGTTCGAGGGTTGCCGCCGCGACATGCACCGACAACCTTGTGGCCGCAGCTCCGACTAGCCGCCTCAACAATAGAGGCGCTGAACATGGTCCACTCAGACTCAATGTCTCCCGCCTCCATCGGGACGTGTTCAAAGTTCTCTCGGAGGTGGGAGTTAAAGCTCCGTCTAACAAGGGACTCCGCCAGATGTTCCCAGCAAACCCTCACAATACGTTTGGGCTTGCCAGGTCTGACCGGCTTCCTCCCCCATCATCGGAGCCAGCTCACCACCAGGTAGTGGTCGGTGGAGAGCTCCGCCCCTCTCTTCACCCGAGTGTCCAAGACATGCGGCCGCAGGTCAGATGAAACGACAACAAAGTCGATCAGTGAACTACGGCCTAGGGTGTCCTGGTGCCAAGAGCACATATGGACACCCTTATCCTTGAACATGGTGTTTGTGATGGACAATCTATGACGAGCACAGAAGTCCAACAAAAAAATACCACTCGAGTTCAGATCAGGTGGGCCATTCCTCCCAACCACGCCTCTCCAGGTCTCACTTTCATTGCCCACGTGAGCGTTGAAGTCCCCCAGAAGAACGAGGGAGTCCCTAGGAGGGGCACTCTCCAGTACCCCCTCCAAGGACTCCAAAATGGGTGGGTAATCCGAGCTGCTGTTTGGTGCATACGCACAAATAACAGTCAGAACCCGTACCCCCACACATATGCGGAGGGAGGCCACCCTCTCATTCACTGGGGTAAACCCCAACGTACAGGCACAGAGATGGGGGGGCAACAAGTATGCCCACCCCAGCTCGGCGCCTCTCACCAGGGGCAACTTCAGAGTGGAAGAATGTCTAACCCCTCTCAAGGAGACTGGTTCCAGAGCCAGAGCCATGCCTCGAGGTGAGTCCGACTATCTCTAGTCGGAACCTTTCAACCTCGCGCACTAGCTCAGGCTCCTTCCCCACCAGATAGGTGACATTCCACGTCCCAAGATCGGAACGCCAAGGTCCCCGCCCTCGACTGCCACCCGTTGTACAATGCACCCGACCCTTTTGGCCCCTCCGACAGGTGGTGAGCCCATTGGAAGGGGGACCCATGGTTCCTCTTCGGGCTGAGCCCGGCCGGGCTCCATGGGCAAAAGCCCGGCCACCAGGCGCTCGCCAACGTGCCCTATCTCCAGGCCTGGCTCCAGAGTGGGGCCCCGGTGACCCGCATCCGGGCGAGGGAACACGACGTCCATTAATCGTACTCATCATAAGGGGGTTTTGGGCTGCTCTTTGTCTGGTCCCTTACCTAGGACCTGTCTGCCTTGGGTGACCCTACTAGGGGCTTAAAGCTCCTGACAGCGTAGCTCCTAGGATCATTGGGACACTCAAACCCCTCCACCACGTTAAAGTGGCAGCCCAGGGAGGGCTGCCACCTTACCTGGCCATTTTTGCCCATTCAAAGCGTGAGTCTGTTGATGCTGTGGTCTCTTGCACAGACTTAGCATTCCTGGAACTACAGAAAGCGCAGAGGGTAAAAAACATTAGGCAACGGTGTGTGTGTTTTGAAAAGCGATTAACGTACAATAAATAAGTTGTCTTTATGGTCTAGCAAAGTTAGCGCATTAATAACGCGTTAAAACGGACAGCTCTAATGGTTATATTTTGAAGGCTACCTGCCTCTTTCTTCCTACTTCCTGTTTGAATGAAAATATAGATGTTTATTTTTTTCAGCGTAACTTTATCCGATTTTAATTTGATCACATTCATGGGGCCTATCTAGCAACAAAAATGCGTTTTCCAAGCATAAAGCAGCATCTGTTTTCAGGGATGGACTCAGGAAGGTGGACTTTTGTTTCCAACAGAGACTTTTGGTGTTTTGTGACAATCAAAGCAAATTGTATTTTTGTAGGACATCTGGAAATGACCATAGAGCCGTTTTTTGTTGAGAACGAGCTATTTTAAAACCATCATCAGAATGATTCAGTGAATCCTGGTTCACTGCAGATCTGAGTTAAAAAACAAAGTTTATCTCAAAGAATGTGGAATGAGTTTAAATTAGCTTAACTAATTTAGAACAGCGTTTGGCGTGTGTTTTTACCCATACACAATGCAAATACTGAGTTACACAAAACATTATTTGATAAAATAACATTTTAAAGAATGATTTGCCATCTTAAATCAAACTTTAGGACACTTGATTTTATTAATGTGATTATTCCTCCGGGAAGCTAGGGGTCGCCATAGTGATTGGTCACTTGATGGGTTAATCCTAAAGTTATATAAAATACCATTAAATCGACATTAATATTCCCTGTTAATGCTGTAATAATGCTCATAGCACTAACGAAACGACAACAAACATTATGTTTAAAAACGAACCGTAGTTGCTTTGACTAAGGTTGTAATCATGTGTCAGGTCTAAGCACCTAAAACATCATACAACAAAGGGGAAAAAAGGCACAAAGACAATTAGTTTGGTTTTACTCGCGAGGAGAATAGCAGAGACCGCACAGTTACAATCTCCAAACTACTCTGCCGGTCTCAGCGTTCTCCTCTCGATTTTATTAAGTTTGGGGCAGTAAGAAGCTAATAGCGCTATGCTAATGGACATTCTGCGCTAATTTAAAATACTTTTCTGATCCATTTGTCCGTGATAAGCAGACCGGAAAACACAAACATCATTATGCCATCAATGTATAAAACCCTTATTGAAATAGGCTATGTGCACGATGTTACTACGCAACTTCCGCGAACTGAAAGGGGTAAGGGAGTATACTTCCGGTTAGGCTGTTCACCCACACAAGCAATGGCGTTCTACACTTACTGCCTGCAGGACCTTCCTAATATAACAATCAACAACGTCCTCTGGTTTATAGCAGGTTATATCATCTGCTCCACGGAGTAAAAAAGAGAAAGGCTTCAAGTTTTACGTGTCGAACTACATTGACAACTTTGAAGGTAAGTAATGTTCCAGTTGGTCACTGCTGAGCTAATGTTAACTACCTAGGTCGTTTTGTTTATACTGTGCCTACATATACGGTCTCGTTTTCACTTATGTGTTTTAACATAACTTCAAAGCCATTGTTTCAGATCCTGTTTCAATGCTTTAACCACAGTTTCCAACAAAGACTCATTAGGGTCTTTTTTATTTCATTAGGGAGAGTGAGCGTCAGGGCGGTCTGTTACAGATCAATGCGCTAAAATGATAAGCCTCGTAAACTCAGAGTAGGGTGAAATCACATAAAATGATTATCTGTTCTATGCAAAGAGGACTATATTTTGGGGGTCTAATGTAGCTTGTGTGCAGCGGAAGTTGTAAGTATTTTTAGCTGTTGTGTGTTGGAGTAGTAGCGCACATATATGTTAGCTAACTTTAGCATTAGCTTAGCTACACAAGAGCCCTAGAACCTAGTCTGTTATGACTACAGTTTTTCGGTATATTGTAAGTTCAAATATATATGACGCTGTTAATACTAAGGCCAGTTCCTAGGCCTGTTCATTCGGCTCTTTTGCTTCTTTTTACTTCATTTAAAGATTGGAACACAGTGCAGTTTCCTATGTGAGCTACGTCTGTTGTTTACATTGCGTGTGTTTGGTTGGCAAATATGTTCAGAAATGTGCATCTTATTTAAGTTATGACATCAGGTAAGGATTACTTTTTGTAAACAAAGTTTCTTCATTGTACCATTATTAAAAATATGCATGGTGCGTACCAGTCACTGACGTGATGATTTCACATTCGCTCAAATAAGCCTGCTCAAAGTTGTGGTTTTAGACGCTTTGTGATGCATAAAAAAGCTTGAAATAGATTAAAAACTTTGATCACCAAAAGCGCATTGTGCTGCACATAAATCAGCTTGTTAGGAGCTGCTTTCTCCAAATTCGGAACGTCTCTAAACTCCGTAAAATGGTGACTTATAATGAGCTTGAGAGGATTATTCATGCTTTTGTCTCATCGAGATTAGATTATTGTAATAGTTTGTTCACCTGTTTTAACAAGAGGGAGTTTGCGCGTCTGCAGGTTGTGCAAAACTCTGCAGCACGCCTGCTCGCTCGCACTCGCAGGAGGGAACACATTACACCCATTCTCAAAAGTTTGCACTGGCTGCCTGTATTTTACAGAATGCACTGCAAAATCCTGGTACTGGCTTTTAGAGCTTTTCTTGGACAGGCATGGACTACATTAAGAACCTCATCCAGCCTTATGTTTCCACTAGGAACCTCCGGTCGTCCGATTTGAACTTGTTGATGGTTCCTCGGACCCATTTTAAGACCCGAGGAGACAGATCTTTTAAAGCTGTGGCGCCTCGCCTCTGGAATGAGCTACCTTGTACCATTCGTTCTCTTGTTTGTATAGACACTTTTAGGAAACAACTAAAGACCCACTTTTTTAAACTTGTTTTTTAGCTCAATATTGTGTTTTACTGTTTCTGTATGTTGTTTTAATTTATATATATATATATATATATATATATATATATATATATTTTTTTTTTTTTTTTAAACTTGTGCAGCACTTTGTGACCCTGGTCTGTGAAAAGTGCTATAGAAATAAAGTTTACTTACTTACTTACCATGGTAAGTGAATCACATGAAAATGCTTTGTGTAACACACCCTCCAATTCTATTTAAAACAACATAGTGACCCGTAAAGTATTATATACATTTTATCTGGACAACAGATTCTTGCTGATCTATAAAACGTTGATGTCACATCACCACCATGAATACATAAACATTAGATGTCAGTAAAAAAATGTTTTATTCATGCCTAAGGTCATGGATAATTAATATATACATTTGATATTCTACATTTACATTGTGTACCTTTCTGTGTGTGTTATCACTAATGTTATTATTTTTAAGCATTTAATTTAATTCTTTTACAGGGTGTTAAACCAGGCCGGTTTTTATGTCTGCAAGACCAAAACAGCAGCGTACAGTCGGAAATGGTGTAAGGTAATTATTGTTAATGTAATTACTTATATTGAAGGTTGAAATAACTGAATGTTTTTTGAATACTTATGACGAGAGTGACGAGATTTAATTGGATTTTTTTTTTTCTTTTTTGAAGGAGCAAACGTTACAAGGCAGTTCTAGGTGACACACCAGACTTTGATGTTCTCAGGGTAGCAGAGCTGTACCAGGACTTTCCAGCGGACCTTTCACCTCTTATTAATACGATGGCAATCAGTGCTGATGTGCTTTAAGTTGATTCAGCCTTTGGTAAGGTCCAGGAAGGCAGTTGTTCAGCATCCACTACCGGTCAGCCGGATAATAATTCGTCATGTGGATGCCCCTACACCGCCGTGACTGCCTCTTGACCACTACCATCTTGAGCCCACCTGTGTCCAGTTTGTCTGCAGCCAACAGCAACAGCTTGAACTGGAGTGTCTTGCGACAACGTTGGAACAGTCCCGCAAAATTGAAGTTGCCACCAGGGAGCAGAGCGCAACAGTTCAATGGCATAATGTCAGTGTCGTGCCCTGGAAATCTCTGTATTTTATACTGGATATTTTCAACCCATCTATTGAATTTAGTGCACTAGTTGATCTTTTCTTCATAAGGGAACAGCAAGCACTGCAGCCAAAATATGGCCTTTTTGACCTGCTGTATATTAGCCAGTCCCTAAACTTGATGTATCATGAAACTGTTGACCTTTTGGGTTTTGTGATTTTTATTTTATTATTACAATTAAATAATAATAATAATACTAATAATAATAATGTTCAAAGTGTTTTTTTTCCCAATCCACCTCTTATATCTCTCAATCCTTATGTAATTTTGTCTGTGTTGTGTGTACCTGCCTGTTGCTTTAATCCTATAAATTTCCCCGTCGTAGGATAAATAAAGGATTAGCTAATGTTATCTTATCTTAAATGACACTTTTTAATAGGATATATGTACTGGGTTCTCTCAAGGTCTTAATTACATTTTCTGTGTGGGCTCCAGTAACATATGATAGATAATATCTACTTTGAAAGTTACCATGAACTGCTGAAGATGACCACTCTGATCTACCTGGATGTTCTCTGGAGGACTGAAACTCTACATAGATCCTCAAGCGAGCAATATTTTGGGTCTGAAGGACATCATATGGGTCCATCTGCCTTTTCCCTGAGTGGAAAGGTGGTCTGTAGACTTTGCAGGGAGCCAAATTGTCAACTAGAAATCCCCTGACAACCATTACCGCCATGTCAGGCTCTAGTACTCAAATAAAACGGGAATAGCACCCTTTTTCAAGCACCTCTTTCCCCTTGGTGTCTGTACCAGATCATCAGGCAGGAAATGTCGACTGCATACCCGTGTCTCTCTACGGGGACTGAAATCTTGCCTCAGAATTTTGGTTAGCCAATGCCGACGCACTACACTATCCACAGGGAAGATGAAAACTAACTTTAGTATTGTACCGTGATGAGCATGTACATCTAGGCACACAGCAGTGCAGTGACGATCCATTAACCCACTGGTAACAGGGTCTCTTCCTCTGGACTCCCGAGAAGCTTATTTCTCTCCTCTCGCTGACAACAATGATGCTATTTTCACTGGAAGTGGATGCCATCACCACAGCTTGACCAGAAGTTAGCGGGCGCCATCTTGTGCACATAGCCTATTAAGTTGTAACCGTAAAAGCACACTGGAACCACATCAGCAACCCTTGGTTTCAAAATGCTAACGGGAGCTATGCCTGTTTTAAAAACACCATGAAAATACATTAAGTAAACATTCTAAACTTTGCCTCTTTGTTTCTCTGCCAGATTTCTCCCGTTGTCTCTGGTTGCAGTGAATTAATCCAAGGTAGAACTGGTTCTCTCAGCAGCCGCTAGCTCAAAAGGGAAAACAGCCGTTGTTGGGGGAACCAGGTCTGGGCAAGTTGAACACAGCTCCATGGAGGGTGTGAGTTCAGGCTGTGGAAGCGGGGACCTCCGCTCAGCTTCCCTGGTGTAGCTGCTTCTGGTGAGGACCTGTACAGGTTGCAGCCGGTGACTTCAGATCAGCTTTCCTCTCAGCTGGGTCAGGCCGTAGCAGAGGAAACCGCTCCTCGCTGTCTCCACTCAGATTTCCTGCAGCAGCTGAGAAAAATCACCAGGCTGATTTCGTCATAGACGGATTCTTTACTCCGGCGTCTGGTTACGCAGAAGATAGACTGCAGACTTAGCTTCCATCCAGCCTGTGGATCCAGAGCAGGAAGAGAGTGTTCTCCCCTATGCTGCTCCAACGTAGCAGCGGGAAAAGAGAGCAATTATATTCAGGGAGCAAATGTTTATACTTTATATTTTTCTCTCTGCTCTAACCACTAGTGCTGACCTAGTGGTTAGAGCAGCTTGTGTTCAGGGAAGGCTGCAGGTACCTGGTTCCATCCCCACAGACTGCCACTATGGATCCCCGATTTCTCCCTGGGCAGCTATAGAAGCTAACCACTGCTTCCTAGAGGATGGGTTAAATGCAGAAGACACACTTCATTGAAATGTACAGTTACAATGACCAATAAAGACTTCTTCCTTTCTTCCTAATCACGATCATTCAGGATTATTCCCCGATCAGTTTTCATCCTTGAAGACGGTGGTTCCCCTCCATCCTTCTGGTTTTTAATAATCATCGGACAGCTTTCAACCAAACTCCAGTAGTTTCTATAATCTCCTTAGGTGATTCCTCTGCTTGTTGCAGGCCAATGATTTGACCCTTCTTAAACAGACTAACATCTTTTCCACATGAGCTCATTGTATCAGCTGGGATTAAATAACATTTATCCAGCTGCAGTCGTTATCCAGTTGGAGGCTCACACCTATTTTCTTAGTTAAATCCCGGTGGCCACTTTCCTTAGTCCAGGCAGTGTGTTTGTGGGGCCAACAGCTGTGGCACCAGAGTTTATGTTAAAAGCAGGTTTTTGTGCATGCTTTGGTGGCGCAGTGGTTAGCCTGCATGACCAATATACGGAGGCCTTAGTCCTCGATGTAGCCGACCCCGGTTTGAATCGGACCTTTGGTCCTTTGCTGCATGTCTCTCCTCCTCTCTTCTACCCCCTTTCATGTCAGTCCACTGTACAAAAAACGAGCCACTAGTGCCTTAAAAACCTTTTTAAAAAAAACGTTTTTTCTTAATCTAGGATGAGTTCCCCACTTGAAATACCTCCTCAAATTAAAGTTTTAATTAACCTTGTAGTGATGCAATAAAATTTGGATTTATTTTCAACTTTTTGAACATCTTTACCAGGGCTGCCAATTAGTGTGGAGGACACGTTACCCTGCTAACTTCACCTCCTTTGAAAGGAAACACTACAAACTAATTTTAGATGAACTGTGTGACGCCTTCAGTCCAGGATTTCAAGGAACAACCAGGCTGATGCATGAGACAGTCATCAGTTAAATTATATTAATGATCTCTTTCTTTGTCCCCACAGACCTCCAGAAGCCACATGTCTCCATGGAGGAGGAAGCTTCTTCCATCCAACAGCTCTGCAACCAGAGGAGAAGTTCCAGTCATGACCAGGAGGAAGCAGAACCTCAGTGGTCTGAAGAGGAACAGATGGAACCAGATCCTCCTCTGACTGAAGAACAAGGGGAATCAGTACCTCCATGGATTAAAGAGGAAAAGGAGGAACCAGAACCTCCACTGATTAAAGTAGAAAATGTGGAACCTGAGTCTTTATGGGTTAAAGAGAAACAAATGGAACCAGATCCTCAACTGATTAAAGAGGAAAAGGAGGAACCAGAACCTCCACTTATTAAAGAAGAACATGTAGAGTCTTCATGGTCTGAAGAGGAACAACAAGAACCAGAATGTCCAATGATTGAAGAAGAAAAGAAAAAACATGATTCTTCAAGGATTAAACATGAACAACAGGATGCTGAACATTTAGCAACTAGAAGGGATCAGGAGGATGTCTGCGGCAGTCAGGAGGGAGAGCAGCTTGTCCAGAAGCAGTCTGTTGCTCTAATGGAGACCTTTACCCTTCAGGAACATGAAGGAGAACCAAGAACTGAGCAACTTTCCTTTCATATCTCTGCTGTAGTTCAGACCAAAGACCAGGAAGGAAGCAGCTCCACTAGGTCAGAGAGTCAGTCTTTCACTGACACTAAGAAAATGTCTTTAAAATGTGACGTTTGTGGAAAGTCTTTGACGCACAAGAGTCTTTGGAAAAGGCATTACAGAACCCACACAGGTGAGAGGCCTTTTCCTTGTCAGACATGCGGAAAAAGTTTTACTCAGCTGAGTCATTTAAATAATCACATTAGAACCCACACAGGTGAGAGGCCTTTTCCTTGTCAGACATGCGGAAAAAGTTTCACTCAGCTGAGTCATTTAAATAATCACATGAGAACCCACAGTGACGAGAAGCCTTTTTCTTGTCAGACATGCGGAAAAAGTTTCACTCAAGCATCCAGTTTATATGGTCACATGAGAACCCACACAGGTGAGAGGCCTTTTTCTTGTCAGACATGCGGACAAAGTTTCACTCAGCTGAGTCATTTAAATAATCACATGAGAATCCACACAGGTGAGAGGCCTTTTTCTTGTCAGACATGCGGAAAACATTTCACTCGACTGAGTAATTTAAATGTTCACATGAGAATCCACACAGGTGAGAGGCTTTTTTCATGACAGGGTTTCCGCGGGGCATTAAGTCATTAAATAAAAAATTTTAAAATTAAGGCCTTAATTGGCATTAAAAGTCATTAAATGTGATTATCTGTGGCATTAAAAATGCCTTATTTTTTTCTAAAAAAATACAGTCATAAAAAGAGTTTCGTCAGATATATTATATCAGATATAACCGATTCCGCGTGTTTGCGCGGAACTGCTTCCGGTTGATCGTAAAGCCGTTTTTACAATGTTCGGAAGAGGAGCTCGAGGCGGTAAGAGCTAGAGAATGGGGAAAATGCTTATTTCAACAAAAGTGGATGGAAAACGAGGAATTGGGGACATGGCTGCAGCCTGTCGACGGTAAAGATGACGAAGGATTTTGCCGTGTTTGTAAAAAAATTAAGCTGCACAATGGGTGTCAATGCTTTACGGTCTCACATGAAGTCGGACAGTGTAGTCCAGGGTGTACTCGGGTATACGGCATATACCCACTTATTTTTCAGTCATCATTGCGTATACCCACTTCTGGAGCGATATTTGTGTCTTTTTGAGCGCACAGTGAGGCAGGTATTCAGCGTTTAAACATAACGCGCGTGCTCAAAACTGATAAACTCTTCTCAACCCACTTTGCTTGTCCTCGGTTCCATGTCTGCCTGTGACCTGCCACTTCCACGCTCAACACCAGCTGTGCGCTCGCTGGATTCTGCGCTTGTGAGTGACTTCAAGAACTGTCTTCAAAAAAAAAACAAAAAAAAAAACTGTTCACCTCACCAGCCAATCACAGACAGGTTTCTTTCCATCCAATCAATTCAATTCAATTTATTTATTTATATAGCGCCAAATCATGAAACATGTCATCTCAAGGCACTTTACAAAATTATACAGATTGGGTCAGATTATACAGATTGGTCAAAATGTCCTATATAAGGAAACCAGTTGATTGCATCAAAGTCCCGACAAGCAGCATTCACTCCTGGGGGACCGTAGAGCCACAGGGAGAGTCGTCTGCATTGTACATGGCTTTGCTGCAATCCCTCATACTGAGCAAGCATGAAGCGACAGTGGGAAGAAAAACCACCCATTAACGGGAAAAAAAAACCTCCGGCAGAACCGGGCTCAGTATGAACGGTCATCTGCCTCGACCGACTGGGGTTACAGAAGACAGAGCAGAGACACAACAAGAGAGACAAAAAAGCACAGAAGCACACATTGATCCAGTAATCTGTTCTACATTAGATGGTAATAGTCGGTGATCTGTCCTCCCTGGATGATTTCACAGTCAACAGAACGTCAGACCAGGTGTACCTACTATGAAGAAAAAAGAGAGAGAACAAAAAGTTAAAAGCTGAAATGACAACAGTCATTTCAATGTAATGCAATGCAAATCTGGAGAACAGTAGACTGGAGAACAGTAAAAATCAGTAGAGTGAGAAAGGTAGGCCCTGATGTCCTCCAGTAGCCTAAGCCTATAGCAGCAAAACTATAAAGGTAGCTCAGAGTAACATGAGCCACTCTAGTTATAAGCTTTGTCAAAAAGGAAGGTTTTAAGATTAGTCTTAAAAGTAGACAGGGTGTCTGCTTCACGGACCAAAACTGGGAGTTGGTTCCACAGGAGAGGAGCCTGATAGCTAAAGGATCTGCCTCCCATTCTACTTTTAGAGACTCTAGGAACCACCAGCAGACCTGCAGTCTGAGAGCGAAGTGCTCTGTTAGGAACATACGGAGTAATCAGAGCTCTGATATATGATGGAGCTTGATTATTAAGGGCTTTATACGTTAGAAGAAGAATTTTAAATTCTATTCTTGATTTAACAGGAAGCCAATGAAGGGAAGCTAAAATTGGAGAAATATGATCCCTCTTGTTGATTTTCATCAGAACTCTTGCTGCAGCATTTTGGATAAGCTGAAGACTTTGAATTGCATTTTGTGGACTTCCTGATAGTAAAGAATTACAATAGTCCAGCCTTGAAGTAACAAATGCATGGACTAGTTTTTCAGCATCACCCCTGGACAGAATGTAATGAAAAAAGGAAACTCTGGAAACCTGTTTAATATGGGATTTAAATGACATGTCTTGGTCAAAAATAACACCAAGGTTTTTTACTTTATTACCAGAGGCCAAGTTAATGTCATCCAGATTAAGTGATTGGTTAAGAAGTTTATTTTTTGAGGACTCTGGCCCAAAGATTACAACTTCTGTCTTGTCAGAATTTAGATGCAGGAAATTTAAAGTCATCATGCTTTTGATGTCATCAAGACATGACTGCAGTCGAAGTAATTAATTGGATTCATCAGGATTTATGGATAAATATAGCTGAGTGTCATCAGCATAACAGTGGAAATTAATCCCATGCTGTCTGATAATTTTGCCGATCGGAAGCATATATATATAGTAAAGAGAATTGGTCCAAGGACTGAACCCTGTGGTACTCCACAGGTGACCCTAGAGTTTGAGGAAGATTTATTATTAACATGAACAAACTGGAATCTGTCCGACAGATAAGATTTAAACCAGCCTAATGCTTTCCCCTTAATCCCTACAATCAGAGTAGGGCAAATACTGCATTCAGATGGATTAAATGAAAATGCTGCAGCTTTTGGCAGAAATGACTAAACATAACGGTGGGATTGAAGATAAAACAACAACCAATAAACAGTTTAATATTTTAGCCTAAAATATTTAGTTTAAAATAATTCCTTGAGTTACTAAGTGAGGTGTGAAAAATCTTTTTGTCTCTTTTCTTTCCAGCTTCTGGGTGATGATGCAAACGTTTCTTGTGATCATAATCATCATCATTGTCATCATTACTTAAAGAGCACTTTAACACGAGGTAAAACAAAATAACATCTAATAAAATGACTTGATAAAGACTCAACAGTTTAAAACAACAATAATAATAATAAGCTGTTTAAATCCTTAAAAACAAACAGAAGTTCTTTAAACTGAACTCTAAGATAAACAGGCCACCAGTGAAGGGAGGCCAGGATGGGCTAATGTGCTTTATTTATGTTTTTCCATTAAAAGCTGTGCAGCAGCATTTGAACCAGCTGCAGACGTTTGAGTGAGGACTGACCGATTCAGAGATAAAGAGAATGCGGTACCGCGCGCGAGCTATTTTTAGAAACACAACGTCACGATGACGTCACATCACGTGGTACGCAGTAGGGCAAACTCCCAAACGCGCCGCTGTTTTGCTGTGGAAGAGACGTGCGTTAGCCTAGGTTTTACTCGATAAACGACTGCTTTTTCCAACATCTAAGACCATGGTTTATAGACATTGTTGCTATGGGACGTGCAACAGCGACTCGAGGTACGCTGATCGGCCGCATATGAAGGATGTTTTCTTCACTAATTTTCCGAAACTCAAGAGTGCCAAGGAGAAGTGTGTGCGTTGGGTACACTTGTGCGGGCGGCCTACACAACATTTCAACCCGGAAAAAGTTACCAAATTCACCTACATATGTAGCAAGCATTTTGTCGGTGGAAAGGGTGATGATAGCATATAGGCTAGCATGTTAGCAGGCGCTAACATGGTACCCTGTTACCGGGATAGCTTACTCAAAAACAAACGCCCTGAATCTCTTAAGCGAAAGATTCTGAGATGTGAACAATCGTTTTGTAGCTACCTATTGGCAAGATATACAGATTCCTGGATGTTGATTGCAAACTAACAAAAAAGGCCGACGTGAACGGAGCACGGTGGAAATCATAACAAAGGCATGAACGCCGAGCAGGGAAAAAAACAAAGCTTACCGTTGAATCAACTCGGCCCGTCTTCCGGTTTTTTTGAACCCTCGACACTCAAGCCACCGTTTCAGCTGAAGGTTGGTGTGCTCTTCCACAGTGCGACCAGTAAACCGTGCGCCTGGGACATCGTCTTGGGTAAGTTTAATGGCTGCAAAGTCGGTCATATCGCTGGTTCTGTTGCGCTTGTAATGGCTGGTTTGTATGTGCGTTCTACGACTGTTTGCCCTACCGGTGCGGCAAAAGGGGCGTTACTCTTAAGGCCGTGACGTCACGTGCGCGGTACCGCATTACACTAATCCAGCCATGATGAAATGAAGGCTTAGAGTAGTGTTTCCATATTTCTGCCTTGAAAGAATAGGTTTTACCTTTGCTTTGTTCCTTAAATTATAAAAATGACTTAACTGAGGTCCTTTTTTGACTGTCAAGTTTAAAATCACCGTCCATTTTAAAATCGAGGGGCCAAACATTCATTGTCAGTGTGTCTAAATCAACAGGATCAACAGTTGTTTGGGTGTTTCAACTGGTATATTTGACAATTCCTCATTTGCAAAGACAGAGGTTTGAGTTTTGATGTTCTCCTTGTCATTAACTTTATATATTTCTATAGATTCTCTTTCTCATTCAATTCAGGACTTTGCATATGCCTTATCATCTAGGTCTATATTAAAAAAAACTACAGTAAAGTAATGAAATGTTGATTCTGGATGTAGTGTAGGAATTCCTTCAATATAAACCAAAGAACATTTTACATTACCTGCAAGAAGCTGGATAAAATCTTTAAAAAACAGACAACAGTATTTTCACACCTCACGTAGTAGCTCAAGAAAATATTGTAATCTAAATGTTTTAGGCTAAATATTTTAGGCTAAAATTAGTAAACCCTAGTGATGGATTTTTGGGTAAACTAAATAGAGCAGTGTTACATGTCCTTGTTTCTAAAACAGCATTTTTCTAAGCTGCGTCTAAAAGGGCAAACATTGAGAGTATACCCACTTCTCCAGAGACCACTACACCACTGCAGACAGCCACAGATCAGCTGCAAGGGGCAGACAACAGCTAACAATGTCAAGTTACTTTTCTGTAACCAACACAGTCACGTCTTCATTAACTACCGCAAACAGCACAGCAGCAGCTGGAGCAAGCTTTACTGCCACTAACGTCGGGAAATCAGACGGTCTTCGAACAACATTTGGATCCAATGCAACATTGCATGCGGAGATGCTCTGGTGTCTGAACACAGCCATCAACTCACTCTCTCTCTCTCTCTCTCTCGATAGATAGATAGATAGATAGATAGATAGATAGATAGATAGATAGATAGATAGATAGATAGATAGATAGATAGATAGATAGATAGATGTGGGTACTTGTTGATGGCATTAAAATTATTTCTACAAGCATTAAAAGAGCATTAAAAAGCATTAAATTAGGGTTACTCATTCCTGTATAAACCCTGCATGAGGAGTATTACAGAATCAGAATCAAGTTTATTGCCAAGTAGGTTTGCACTTACAAGGAATTTGACTTGGTGTTGATCAAGAGTCAGTTGAAAAATCATTACAAAACCCACACGGGTGAAAGGGCTTTTTCCTGTCAGACATGCAGAAAAAGTTTCACTCAACTATTCAGTTTAAATGTTCACATGAGAATCCACACACATGAGAGGCTTTTTTCATGAGGAATATTTGGACAAACCTTCGTTCAAGGTGGCAGTTTGAATCTTCCCATGAAATGAAAACACAAAAGTGAGAAGTAGTCTTTTTTTTCTACAAATGGTAAAAATATTAAAATTCTTCCTAGTAGTTTTCCACCAGAGACCCTCTGCTGCAAACTTCTTGATTAGTTCACAATACTAGTTATCTATATATACATATCTGTACATATCTGTAAAACTCTATTTATAGTAATATCCACCTGTATATTATATTCGGTACATATCCAGCTGTAAGTTTAGTTCACAATACTAGTTACCTATTATACTCATAGGACAAATTTATCAGTAAAACTCTGTCTATAATAGTATCCATCTCTATATTTATTCAGTAGAAACCCATGTCCTGTACTTATGGAACCATTGTTTATCCTGCACTTCTGGTTAGACCTAAACTGCATTTCGTTGCCTTGTACCTGTACCTGTGTAATGACAATAAAGTTGAATCTAATCTAATCTTGATTGAAGTCACGTCTTTTCTATAAACTTAAAGTCTGCCTTGTAGATCTAGTCATTTTATTTAGATTTAAACAATGTTTTACACTCAGTTCTTTCACCTGAGAAATGTTTACACCTGCAAAGGCTGAATAATTAACTGATCATTTTTAAGTTAGCTGTTGAGATGTTTTATGTTCTGATAGTTTGTTAGCAAACTCGTTCATTGTTTCAATGCCAGGCATCACAAAGTGTTTTAGTACCTCAGTTTGATACTAAAACAGTGCCAAGAGAATCTGAGGTCTCTCTTGTTCAAGTGTTAAAGGAGTCCCTTGCTGTGACTAGAC
Organism: Fundulus diaphanus; assembly: GCA_037039145.1. Taxonomy (NCBI): domain Eukaryota; kingdom Metazoa; phylum Chordata; class Actinopteri; order Cyprinodontiformes; family Fundulidae; genus Fundulus; species Fundulus diaphanus. The sequence goes on from CM073133.1 coordinate 3,793,644, forward strand.
TTCCAACACCAGAGCCATTTACATTTACTGGAGTTCCTCTCAGATTTGTGGAGTGGAGCACTTGCTTTAAGACACTAATTGAAAACAGTTGTTCAGATTCGGCTCAAAGGCTGTTTTATTTGAAAAAATACATTGGCGGAGAAACACTTAGCATCTTGGAAGGAACATTCTACAGGAGCGATGAGGAAGCCTACAATCAGGCTTGGGATGCTCTGAACAAACGCTATGGCCATCCATTTGTGGTTCAAAGAGCCTTTCGGGGAAAACTGAACGGCTGGCCAAAGATTGGACCGAAGGAGTCACTTAAATTAAGAGAGTTTAGTGATTTCCTTATTTCATGTAAAAATGCTATGCCCCATGTGCAAGGCCTCAAGTTTTAGATGATTGTGAGGAAAATCAGAAGATACTAATGAAACTTCCTGATTGGACAACGACACGCTGGAACCGGCATGTCACAAAAATGTTGGATGAAGGAAAGGAATATCCAGGCTTTGCAGCGTTTGCAGACTTTGTGGCAGAAGAACCGCGTATAGCCTGCAATCCAGTTTCTTCTCTGTTTGCCCTAAAAAACACTTTTGAAAAACCTGAAAAGGACCAAAATAGTATGAAAGCCAGAGCTCTGGTAACATCAACAAATGTGTCTAAGAATGCAAAATCCACAATTGCAACTGAGGGCAACAAAAATTCAAAACTTAGCCTTTCATCATATCAGAACAAAAAGCAAATTGAATGCATTTGCTGCAAACAAAATCATTTCATCTACAAATGTGGAAAGTTTGCCTCAATGACTCTTGAAAAAAAGAAAAAGTTCATCATAAATAACAATATGTGCTTTGCTTGCCTTAGAGTTGGTCATATTTCTAAAAGCTGCAGACAAAGAGTAACATGTAATGTGTGCAGACGAAACCACCCTTCTCCTCTTCATGAAGATCGTTCAGTACACAAGCCAGAAGTCCCACCACATCAAGAAAATGAGAGTGTCTCATTAAGTGTGATGATGGGGTACAGTGATCGCACTTCATTGATTGTTCCAGTTTGGCTTTCATGTGCAAAAACAGAGAAACCAGAGATGTTAGTTTACGCTTTGCTAGACACGCAGAGCAGCAACACTTTTATTGACCAGGACGTGTGAAAAAATGCAAGCAACCACAGAACCAGTTAAGTTAAAACTGACAACAATGACTGACAGAGGTTCAATCATGCAGAGTGAAGGGGTTAATGGACTAAGAGTAAGAGGATACCATTCTCAAGAGTTTATTGAGTTGCCACCTACATATACTCGAGAATACATTCCTTTAGAGAAAAGCAGTATTCCAACCCGAGAAACAGCAAAGAAGTGGCCCCACCTACTCAGCATAGAAAATGAAATGCCAGATCTTTTGGAATGTCCTGTAGCCCTTCTCATTGGTTATGACTGCGCTAGAGCTCTAAAACCCAGGAATGTCATACCAGGTAAAGATTATGACCCCTATGCAATCAAAACAGACTTAGGTTGGAGTATCGTGGGATGTTCTAATCCCTCGACAAGTCCCATGAATGTAACTGGGATTTGCAATCGCATCATAGTGAAAGAGCTACCATCGATCACACCTGCCTCAGTGATTAAAGCTCTTGAAACTGATTTTCTGGACACGAGTTCTAAAGAAGGGAACATATCTCAAGAAGATATTCAGTTTCTAGAAATGTTGAAGGTTGACATTCACTATAATGAAAAGGGTCATTTGGAGATGCCTCTACCCTTCAGAAAACGTCCAAAACTTCCAAATAACAAACAGCTTGCGACAGTTCGACTAGGACATTTGAAAGAAAGATGGATAAAAATCCAAAATACAAAGAGGATTACATAAAGTTCATGGAGAATGTCTTTAAAGATGGTGATGCAGATGAAGCAGTTGACCTCCAAAAGGATGCTAACACATGGTACATTTCGCACCACGGCGCGTATCATCCTAAAAAGCCAGAAAAAAATAGAGTTGTTTTTGACTGCTCTGCTAAACATGAAGGCACCTCTTTAAATGACCACTTGCTCACAGGCCCAGATTTGATAAATGATTTGGCAGGAATATTGTGCAGATTTCGCGAGCACAAAATTGCAGTTATGTGCGATGTGGAAAAAAATGTTTCACCGCTTTCATGTAAGCCCAGAGGATCGAGAATTCCTGAGGTTCCTGTGGTGGAAAGATGGCAATACCAACACTGAACCCAAGGAATATCGCATGCGAGTGCACATCTTTGGTGCAGTGTCGTCACCCGGCTGTGCTAACTATGGCATGAAGTATCTTGCAAGTGAGCATGAAAAAGAATATCCCTTAGCCGCCAGCTTTATTAACAAAAACTTCTATGTAGATGATGGGCTAATCAATATTGATTCAGTCGACAAAACAGTTGGTCACTGAAGCGCAAGAAGTGTGTGCTAAAGCAAAATTGCGCTTACACAAATTTGTGTCCAACAACAAAGAAGTCCTGAGTGTTATTCCAGAAACAGAACGAGCCAGCAACCCAAATAATGTAAGTCTGAACTCCTCAGAAAAGCACTTACAAAGTGTTTTGGGAGTTAAATGGAATATTGAAGATGACATGTTTTCATTCAATGTCACTCTCAAAGAAAGGCCAGCCACACGTCGAGGAATCCTAGCAACAGTTGCAAGTGTGTATGATCCGTTAGGTTTTCTTTCCCCTTACACTTTAACTGGAAAACAAATACTCCAGGAGATGTGTAAACGTGGTGTTGGTTGGGACGAACCTATTCCTTCTGCACTTAAGACAAAATGGGAAGCTTGGCTCAAAGAATGGGACAATCTCCAAAATGTTCAGATACCAAGATGTTTTGTTCCAGAAAACCTTGGTAAAGTCAGTAAGACTGAAATGCATCATTTTTCAGATGCTAGCAACAGCGGCTATGGTCAGTGTTCATACATCAGGATTGTTACTGATGAACAAGTGCATTGTACGCTAGTCATGGGTAAAGCAAGAGTGGCTCCAACAAGAATAATTACAATCCCACGCCTTGAGCTCACTGCAGCATGTGTTTCTGCTACTGTAAGTAACTTCCTCAAGGAAGAGCTGGAGCTACAAATTGATGAGGAGTTTTTCTGGACAGATTCAAAAGTGACTAGGGCTGGGCAACGATTAAAATATTTAATCATGATTAATCGCATAATTTGCCTGATTAATCATGATTAATCGCATTGTATTTACAAACTCCAAGAATGAATTCAAAAGTAGTGTAAAGAGCACTTTTATTTTAATGTTCTGCTGCCATATGAACAAAAGTGTTGTAACATTTGTAGCACTTATCAGTAACACATATTTAGTGTAAAGCTCAACTTAAACATGTAAAACAAAAAATAGCAATAATAATAAATTAAAGCTTATTGCCACTGACAGGGAATTCTCTTCATGGGGAAAAAAATCTACCAAAAACAGGCAATTTCTGAGGTAACTGCAGGGAGCAGCATTACCATTTTATGTTCAATACCAAAGTTTAACTTGGCAGTGGTTACAACTAACTTGTTTCTGTCATATTCGTTGCTGGAAGAACTTTAAACTGAAATGCTTGCTAACTCCATATGCTTGCATGTTTATTTGACGTTAACATGCGGTTTTTTGTTGTTGCTTTCTCGCGTGCATATAGTGAATGGCAGGGAAAAACAGGCAAAAACACATGGATACTTTGAAGCGAGAAGCGACTTCACCGACGGCGTCGATGCAGACCCCGCTCCGCTCCGCACAAAACTTGTTCCGGCCGCCAACTCACCGCCTCGCCTAAGCAAATTCCTGCGGGAAACACCGCCTTCCCCATGTCGGCTGTTTTTTTCCGGCCAGCACCTTTCTTCCTGTTTGAATCCGAGGCTGGGCTGACAGCGAGGTTATTGGCGCATTATCGCCACCTACTGTTCTGATTCAAACTCCTACACCGCAGCAACAGACCTTCACAAAATAAAAGCATGTGAGCAACATGCGTTAACGCGCGTTAAAGTAAATATCGCCGTTAATAGTCTAATGAATTAACGCGAAAATAACGTGTTAACTTGCCCAGCCCTAAAAGTGACGCTTGGATACATAAAAAATGACGCTCGAGGCTTTCATGTATTTGTGACGAATAGAGTACAGAAATTAAGAGACATTACTGATCCAGAACGATGGCTGTATGTGGAAACTGATCAAAACCCAGCAGATCATGCATCTAGGGGTCTCAAGATAGCAGATCTGATTGACTCAAACTGGTTCACTGGACCTACATTTTTATGGGAAAGACAAATTGTCACAAATCAAGATTCCCAAGAGCTTCTCATTGGTGACCCAGAAGTAAAGGTCCTCAAAACAGAGGCAATTGGGCCAGATAGCTTTCTTGAGAGATTTTCAAGATTTTCTGATTGGAACACTGCCCTTGATGTTGTAGCAAAGATTAAAAGATTGGCAAAGAGAGACAAAACACAGCTAAGTAAGGTAGAGGAAAGACAACTAGCTGCCTTTGCACTTATCCGGGCAGCACAGAAGGAAGCCTTTAAAGAAGAGCTCAAATGGTTCAAACAAAAATCAGCTAAACTACCAAAAACTCATAAAATCTACCAACTTGATCCTATTCTTGTAAGAGACCTGCTTATAGTTGGAGGACGGCTGGGAAAGTCTTCAGCATCATTTGAGCTAAGACATCCAATAATCCTTCCAAAGGAAGGTATAGTCACACGACTCATTATCGACTACTGCCACAAAAAGGCACAACATCAAGGTCGAGGCCAAACTTTAAACGAACTCAGGGCTAATGGTTATTGCATAATAGGTGCTAGTAAGGTGGTAGCCAAGCATATTAAGGGGTGTGTCATTTGCAGACAGGTGCGTGGACCAACTGAAGAACAGCGCATGGCTAATTTACCTTTTTATAGAGTAGATCCTTCACCACCATTCTCATACACTGGAATGGACGTTTTTGGTCCCTTCTATACGAAGCAAGGTCGTAAAGAATATAAAAGATATGGCCTATTATTAACGTGCCTAAGTTCAAGAGCCATACACGTAGAAATGTTGGAGGATCTCTCCACTGATGCATTTATAAATGCGTTGAGATGCTTTATAGCAATCAGAGGGACTGTGAGACAAATACGTTCTGACCAAGGCACAAACTTTGTTGGAGCTAAGAACGAGTTTGACAAATGTCTACAGGAGTTGGACAAAGAGAGGATTTCTGTCTATCTGGCCAGAAACCAATGTGACTTCCAAATGAACATTCCTGAAGCCAGTCACAGGGGAGGTGTTTGGGAACGTTAGATCCGGACAGTTAAGAATGTCATGAGTTCTGTCCTAGCACAAGCTACAGTAAGGTTAGATGACAGCTCCCTGAGAACTTTCTTTTATGAGGCCATGTCAATCGTAAACCATCGTCCACTTACTACAGATACAATCCATGACCCCAAAAGCGCTGAGCCTTTGACGCCAAATCATTTGCTCACAATGAAAGAGTCAGTGCCACTCCCACCTCTGGGTAATTTCATTAAAGCAGATCTGTATGCTAGGAAAAGAAAGTGCAATTTTTGACAGAGCAATTCTGGAGCAGATGGCGCAAAGAATACTTAACCAGCATCAGTTTAAGACAACAGTGGCATACACCCAAAAGAAATGTACAGGTTGGGGATGTAGTGATAGTTAAAGAGTACAATGTTCCTCGAAACGAGTGGAAATTGGCAAAAATAATTGAAACCACTCAAGATGACGATGGTTTGGTGCGAAAGGTTAAGATCCAAATAGGACAAAGAGATTTGGGAAAGAAAGGTGAACGGTTGAAACAACTTTCTATTCTTGAGAGACCAGTTCAAAAACTGGTAGTTCTGCTTGAAAATGAGTCCTAAGATGCAACGAGTAAGTACTAAAGGTTACATAAATGTAGATAAGTAATCTTTAAGATGTTAGGTCAGATCATTTATGTAACAGGTTTTTGGGAGAAAATTACAAGATTTAATTTTGTCCAATGCATGCTGAATGTAAATCTTTTGTAATTTTGGTGGCAGTGTAGCTGACGCAGAAAAAGGGTGTTTTGTTTTGTTATTTGTTTTTTTTTTTGTGTGTTCACTAAGACTACAAGATTTGTCATGTTACTGACATCTATTGGTGAATTTGAGTACTGCGCCAAGAGCTGAACTGGTACGGAGCACATGTTCAATTAAGAGACTTGCTGCATATACAGACAGAAGACAAAGACGGGTAGCTGGACATTTTTGATTCAAAACATGGACATATGGTTAAAAAACCTCTCCTAAAATGTTTGGTCAGAAGGCGCACACGGTATGTTTATGTATTTTATTCTGTAAGGTTTGTTTTGTTGTAAATGCTGTTAAGCTAACATCTGTGTTTATAATGTTAATTCATTATAGTTTTTCACGGTGTTTGCTGGCGAAAAAGAAGATTTGCTGTGTGGCTAAGAAAATAAAAGCTGGTCAACCATCAGTTGGAGCGTGGCTTTAATCTGAACCAGACGAAAAACCTTTGGGAGCGGTTACACATCCTGTAAAAGGTTTTTGGTTATTTCCGAGGGTCTTATATCTTGAGGAGCCGTGTAGGTTTTATATTTTATTTTGAATATTTTTTATTTTAACTGCTTCTATCTTTTTTCAATAGATGTCAAATACATATTTTTATTGGTACTTGTTTTTGCATCCATATTTACATTTTTTACCAAATCCTTTTTCAATAAAATTCTTCTAGTTGGAGACCAAAGGATATAATTCAGCTCATTTTATTCATTTTCATTTCATTTTATGGTGTTTATAATAGTGATGATGATACATGGGATAAATGTTATAAGCCAACCGATTGTCGCCATATAGCATAAAAGTGACTAGAAAATATTTTGAGGGGCTTTATTTTTGAAATTCCACATCAGGTCTTGATGACCTTTGGTGAGCAGCATCAAAGCATTTTCTACTATCACCCTAAAGGGAAATCAGTGACTTGAAACAATTTTTTGAGCAAGTTTAATAGCCAGGAAAACATAAAATAAACGGGCCTTCTGAAATAAGAAGTATCAAATTAACCACATGAAACAGTGACTAAAATAATAATAATAATAATAAAAACAGCAAAATCATTCTCTTATATCCATATTCAATTCAATTTCAATTCAATTCAATTTTATTTATATAGCGCCAAATCATGAAACATGTCATCTCAAGGCACTTTACAAAATCAAGTTCAATCATATTATACAGATTGGGTCAGATTATACAGATTGGTCAAAATGTCCTATATAAGGAAACCAGTTGATTGCATCAAAGTCCCGACAAGCAGCATTCACTCCTGGGGGACCGTAGAGCCACAGGGAGAGTCGTCTGCATTGTACATGGCTTTGCTGCAATCCCTCATACTGAGCAAGCATGAAGCGACAGTGGGAAGAAAAAACACCCATTAACGGGAAAAAAAAAACCTCCGGCAGAACCGGGCTCAGTATGAACGGTCATCTGCCTCGACCGACTGGGGTTACAGAAGACAGAGCAGAGACACAACAAGAGAGACAAAAAAGCACAGAAGCACACATTGATCTAGTAATCTGTTCTACATTAGATGGTAATAGTCGGTGATCTGTCCTCCCTGGATGATTTCACAGTCAACAGAACGTCAGACCAGGTGTACCTACTATGAAGAAAGAAGAGAGAGAACAAAAAGTTAAAAGCTGAAATGACAACAGTCATATTCACAGATGGACATAAATATATTTTTAGACCAGAGGGACAAGAACGACAACTGACCAGTTAATAAACCTTAAGCATATGGCTTTTATTTTGAAAGGTCCAAGACAGCGTTGCTACCTTATGTTATGATGTATGCGTGACCTATAAAAACCCAAAGGCTTGATGTGGGTTTTGTCGAAGTGGAGGAAGATATTTAAATTCGTAAGAACATTACAACCTAAGTAGAAAGTATACAGTATATTGTATGTTTCCAAGGAAGACATTGAAATGCTGTGGAGATTCCCAACTTATAATACAGCTTAAATGAAAACACAACAGGGAATTAAAGCACGATTATATCTGTGAGTAGGAAGACATTGAAACAAATACTGAAACAGCTGACAAACAAACGTTTACTGTTAAAAGTATTCTTGGTTAATATCTGCTTCCTTGATGACAGTTTAGAAAAGTTCTGGTCTGGTTGCGAGTCTGTTGTTGCTGTCGAGCTGCTGATCCTCTCCGGTCCAGCAGGGGGCGGTAAATGGACCAATCAGCTGCTTTGTCTCAGTGACGTCCACCGGAAGGGAAACTAAAAGGCTCCAGCAGCAGCGTGTGTGGACCATAGACATCATATACATAGACGCTGCCGGCCGCTAGGCTGACGTGCCTACAGGGCGGCCATCTTGGGTCAGACCACAGATCAGACAGCTGCTGTCAGAATGAATAGGAGGCAGCTCAGATCTCATTTTAATCATAAAATTCACAATGGTCGTGACCTTTCAGACAGATTACACATATTTATTCACAACAAAAACAATTTAAACTGAAGTCAAACTGGATGAAAAATGTACACGTACTTACATATTTTGCAGTTACATATTAATCTAATAAACATACAAATTATACACACATAAATCTCTCTCTCTTTTAATATATATATATATATATTTTTTATATATATATATATATATATATATATATATATATATATATATATATATATATATATATATATATATATATAGATCTACAGACATCACTGATCTACATAGGAGCCAATAACAGCATTTAAAAATGATATAATACAAACTGCAATGTGGGAAAAAAATCAACAAAAAACTTAATAACGCAGCTTAGAGTCAAAGACATTGCAAAATCATAGCAAAAAGAAAAATGCGGTATATAATTTCTTTTTCCCCATAAATCATGTCTGTCCAGTAATTTAGGACCATTTTGTTATTTATATATATATATATATATATATATATATATATATATATATATATATATATATATATATATATATATATCCTCAGTCAGATCTTTTAAATCGGGGTGTTTAATGCACTTTTCTCTGCTTCCATCCCTGCTACCCATTAGCACATATTGTGTTGATGCCGGAAAAACTAACTGTAAAGCATGAGGATTATCTATCATAAAATCTCACTTATGAAAGGAATTCCCCAGGATCTGGTTCCTAGTGTCCTTTTATTTGCGCACCCATAAGTCGGGCTTCCTGGGATGTAGCTCTGGAAGTTTGCTAACTTTCAATACAAGATCCAGAAAAGACGAGAAGAACTGCAGTGAGCGGTGAACACACCTCCTTTCTGCTCTGGGCTCTGGAGAGCTGCCTTTCAGCACCTGGAGGCAGATGTAGCCACGTTCCCCTGTAGCTGATGGCAGAAGGCAACGCCTTGAGTCTAGAGCTGGATATTGGTCAGTCCTCTTTATTGGCCAGGAACTGACCCCTGGAACCACGTTTCCTCAGTTCTCCCATCTGCACGGCCTTTCAGCAGCGCCAATGCATCCATGGAGCAGCGATACGCAGGAGTGTATGTGACTGTTACTGTTTGACTGTACAGAGAGAGGAATGTGATGGTAGAAAAGCCAGAATAAATGTTGTCAGGACTTTGATTTAGGATCTAATATGGCTTATGGGCTTTCTTTTATTTATTTGAAGGGTGATTCCCTTTAGATGTGTCACTAGCACAAGCATTAACACCACTGGGGTTTGGAATTATGATGGAGTTGATCTATGAGCAAAGTCTGATCTGAAGAGAAACTGAAGGTCTGAGAGGAATCATGACGTCTGGCTGCAAATCACCACTTTACCATCTACATCGCCAGATTCCTCAGAATGAGCTTACTGGGTCAGAGCTGCCGTGAGGACTGCAGATTTCCCCGTCAGAAAAACATGTTTCTTTTTATAGTTCCTATTTTTTGCGTGAACATACACACGTCTCAGGTCCCATTTTGCACGTAGGCCATCTTTATAAATGAGACCCCTGGTCTCCTCTGCCTCCTCACAGTCTGCAATATTAGCAGCTGTAACACAAACAGCTCAGATCCAAACTTTCACAGTTTCACACAGAAAATACGCCTCATCATGGGTCACACTAACAATGAGAGTTCTGTGTTTGCTTTTCAAAAGACGCTCACTGTTGATGAAACAGATCATAGAGAAGTCACACTACTGCTTTGGTTGGGAAAAGGATTCTAATGCATCAAGGATTGGAGGGGAGGGAGGCATCTAGTGGTCAAAATGAGAACTACAAGGACACTAAAACTACAAGCATGTAACCAGAGTGGTGAAAACAGGCAATAATCTTTTGTCCCTCTCCCTTATAGTGATTACAGAGGAATTTATCACTCTGGCTACGCCTGGTTTACTCTTAAAAGTCTCTCATTGGGTCTCAGAGAATAGACTTTAAAATCCTTCTGTTAGTCTATAAATCCCTGAATTAGCACCTAAATCCATCACAGACTTGTTATCAGGGCATCAACCCTCCAGACCACTCAGGTCTTCTGGCTCCAGCCTGCTCTGCAGAACCAGAACCAGAACCAGACATGGAGAAGCAGCATTTAGTTCTATGTGTAACTTGTACATTATATTTATTCATTGCACACAGACTGATGCATTCAAATGTTTATTTCATTTAATTTTGATGATTTGAAGTGGCAACAAATGAAAATCCAAAATTCTGTGTGTCACAAAATTAGAATATTGTGTAAGGGTTAAATTTTGAAGACACCTGGTGCCACAAACTAATCAGCTGATTAACTCAAAACACCTGCAAAGGGCTTTAAATGGTCTCTCAGTCCAGTTCTGAAGCCTACACAAACATGGGGAAGACTTCAGATTTGACAGCTGTCCAAAAGGCGACCATCGACACATTGCACAAGGAGGGAAAGACACAAAAGGTTATTGCTGAAGAGGCTGGCTGTTCTCAGAGCTCTGTGTCCAAACACATTAATAGAGAGGCAAAGGGAAGGAAAAACTGTGGTCAGAAAAAGTGTACAAGCGATAGGGATCACCGCGCCCTAGTCAAGATTGTGAAAAAAAACCCATTCAAAAATGTGGGGGAGAATCACAAGGAGTGGACAGCTGCTGGAGTCAGTGCTTCAAGATCCACCACCAAGAGACGCTTGAAAGACATGGGTTTCAACTGCCGCATACCTCGTGTCAAGCCACTGTTGACCAAGAAACAGCGCGAAAAGCGTCTCACCTGGGCTAAGGAAAAAAAGAGCTGGACTGCTGCTGAGTGGTCCAAAGTCATGTTTTCTGACGAAAGCAAATTTTGCATTTCCTTTGGAAATCGAGGTCCCAGAGTCTGGAGGAAGACAGGAGAGGCACAGGATCCACGTTGCCTGAAGTCTAGTGTAAAGTTTCCACCATCAGTGATGGTTTGGGGTGCCATGTCATCTGCTGGTGTCGGTCCACTCTGTTTCCGGAGATCCAGGGTCAACGCAGCCGTCTACCAGCAAGTTTTAGAGCACTTCATGCTTCCTGCTGCTGACCTGCTCTATGGAGATGGAGATTTCAGGTTCCAACAGGACTTGGCGCCTGCACACAGCGCAAAATCTACCCGTGCCTGGTTTACGGACCATGGTATTTCTGTTCTAAATTGGCCAGCCAACTCCCCTGACCTTAGCCCCATAGAAAATCTGTGGGGTATTGTGAAAAGGAAGATGCAGAATGCCAGACCCAACAACGCAGAAGAGTTGAAGGCCACTATCAGAGCAACCTGGGCTCTCATAACACCTGAGCAGTGCCAGAAACTCATCGACTCCATGCCACGCCGCATTAATGCAGTAATTGAGGCAAAAGGAGCTCCAACCAAGTATTGAGTATTGTACATGCTCATATTTTTCATTTTCATACTATTCAGTTGGCCAACATTTCTAAAAAAATTCCTTTTTTGTATTAGCCTTAAGTAATATTCTAATTTTGTGACACACGGAATTTTGGATTTTCATTTGTTGCCACTTCAAATCATCAAAATTAAATGAAATAAACATTTGAATGTATCAGTCTGTGTGCAATGAATAAATATAATGTACAAGTTACACCTTTTGAATGCAATTACTGAAATAAATCAAATTTTTCAAAATATTCTAATTTACTGGCTTTTACCTGTATTGTCAAAATGCCTCTAAAATCGGTGGTATGGTGAGCTCGCCCATATTCCATGTTAATCAAAAATTAAGAAATATTTTGGACATTAAAGGTATTAAGTAAAGTAGACAACGTAAAGAGCTCTGTAATTGTAAGTTTAAGTTGATTGTTTTCTCTGTATTGAATAACGGAAGCAATGAGTGTTTTAGTGTAGACAGGCTGAGTAGAAAATTGTTTGTCATGATTTTTAAGTGTTTGGCCCACATGCAGACACAGACGGAAGCAGGAACAGTTTTTAAGATGTTTATTTTCAGGCTTAACAAAGGGAAAGCACATGCTGTGTGCGACAGGCGGGGTCTGAACGTCACAGCAGGAACGACTGCGGGAATAAAGAGGATATGTTTACTGAGGGTCGAACCAGGGGGAAATGTTCCAGAAGCTGCGCCGCTTACCGTTTGGTTAGGGAGACCTGTCCGGGGGGGATGAGTGAAAAAGGAACTCTGTGACCGTAACTCGCTGATGGGAAATGGTGGCTGAGTGACAGGAGGGCTGGCAGATGTAATACAGGCGGGGGGCCCGAACAGCACCACTGTGACGGCAGGCAGGAGGAACAGCTGGAAGAACCTGAGTGAAGCTGTCGAACCAGGTGAATCCAGAAAGGGGGTTCTCACCAGGGCTTTGAACCGATTTCTTTCCCCAATCGGTTCGTTCCGAACAGAAACGGAATTATAACGTTTCCGGTTATGAGTTCCACCAATAAATTGACATTCCCGAACCGGTTAGAACAAAAAAATACTGTTCCCGGAACGGTTAATTTCGTTCCTGTCAGCTGTTTGGAATGAGTGTTTTACTTAACGATGGATCGTAGAGCTTTCTGAGCTATCTAAAATCTTAGCTTCATCTAAACCTTCTACCTGTATGTTAGACCCAATCCCAACCAAGTTGTTTAAGGAGGTATTCCCTTTGATCAGTGGTCCTATTTTAGACATGATTAATCTATCCTTAGTAAATGGATATGTACCACAGGTTTTTAAAGTAGCTGTTATTAAACCTTTACTTAAGAAACCTTCTCTCGATCAAGATGAGCTAGTAAACTACAGACCTATATCTAATCTTCTTTTCTTATCTAAAATTCTTGAGAAAGTAGTTGCTAATCAACTTTGTGAACATTTACAAAGCAATGACCTACTTGAGGAGTTTCAGTCAGGCTTCAGAGCTCATCATAGCACTGAAACGGCTCTGGTGAAGGTCACTAATGATATTCTCATGGCCTCAGATAATGGACTTGTGTCTGTACTTGTCCTGTTAGATCTCAGTGCTGCATTTGATACAGTTGATCACAATATTCTCCTACAAAGACTTGAACATACTGTAGGGATTAAGGGGAAAGCATTAGGCTGGTTTAAATCTTATCTGTCGGACAGATTCCAGTTTGTTCATGTTAATAATAAATCTTCCTCAAACTCTAGGGTCACCTGTGGAGTACCACAGGGTTCAGTCCTTGGACCAATTCTCTTTACTATATATATGCTTCCGATCGGCAAAATTATCAGACAGCATGGGATTAATTTCCACTGTTATGCTGATGACACTCAGCTATATTTATCCATAAATCCTGATGAATCCAATTAATTACTTCGACTGCAGTCATGTCTTGATGACATCAAAAGCATGATGACTTTAAATTTCCTGCATCTAAATTCTGACAAGACAGAAGTTGTAATCTTTGGGCCAGAGTCCTCAAAAAATAAACTTCTTAATCAATCACTTAATCTGGATGACATTAACTTGGCCTCTGGTAATAAAGTAAAAAACCTTGGTGTTATTTTTGACCAAGACATGTCATTTAAATCCCATATTAAACAGGTTTCCAGAGTTTCCTTTTTTCACCTCAGGAATATCGCCAAAATTAGAAACATTCTGTCCAGGAGTGATGCTGAAAAACTAGTCCATGCATTTGTTACTTCAAGGCTGGACTATTGTAATTCTTTACTATCAGGAAGTCCACAAAATGCAATTCAAAGTCTTCAGCTGATCCAAAATGCTGCAGCAAGAGTTCTGATGAAAATCAACAAGAGGGATCATATTTCTCCAATTTTAGCTTCCCTTCATTGGCTTCCTGTTAAATCAAGAATAGAATTTAAAATTCTTCTTCTAACGTATAAAGCCCTTAATAATCAAGCTCCATCATATATCAGAGCTCTGATTACCCCGTATGTTCCTAACAGAGCACTTCGCTCTCAGACTGCAGGTCTGCTGGTGGTTCCTAGAGTCTCTAAAAGTAGAATGGGAGGCAGATCCTTTAGCTATCAGGCTCCTCTCCTGTGGAACCAACTCCCAGTTTTGGTCCATGAAGCAGACACCCTGTCTACTTTTAAGACTAATCTTAAAACCTTCCTTTTTGACAAAGCTTATAACTAGAGTGGCTCATGTTACTCTGAGCTACCTTTATAGTTTTGCTGCTATAGGCTTAGGCTACTGGAGGACATCAGGGCCTATTTTTCTCACTCTACTGATTTCTACTGTTCTCCAGATTTGCATTGCATTACATTGAAATGACTGTTGTCATTTCAGCTTTTAACTTTTTGTTCTCTCTCTTTTTTCTTCGTAGTAGGTACACCTGGTCTGACGTTCTGTTGACTGTGAAATCATCCAGGGAGGACAGATCACCGACTATTACCATCTAATGTAGAACAGATTACTAGATCAATGTGTGCTTCTGTGCTTTTTTGTCTCTCTTGTTGTGTCTCTGCTCTGTCTTCTGTAACCCCAGTCGGTCGAGGCAGATGACCGTTCATACTGAGCCCGGTTCTGCCGGAGGTTTTTTTTTTCCCGTTAATGGGTGGTTTTTCTTCCCACTGTCGCTTCATGCTTGCTCAGTATGAGGGATTGCAGCAAAGCCATGTACAATGCAGACGACTCTCCCTGTGGCTCTACGGTTCCCCAGGAGTGAATGCTGCTTGTTGGGACTTTGATGCAATCAACTGGTTTCCTTATATAGGACATTTTGACCAATCTGTATAATCTGACCCAATCTGTATAATATGATTGAACTTGATTTTGTAAAGTGCCTTGAGATGACATGTTTCATGATTTGGCGCTATATAAATAAAATTGAATTGAATTGAATTGAATCGTAATCAGTGACGGACTGGGATTAAAAAATGGCCCTGGCATTTTCACCAACCAGCGGCCCACATGGGGATGCGCACGCACGCGCGTGCACGTGCCCGTAACACACAGATATAACTTCACATGCACGGAAATAACACGCAGGTTTGTAGCCCCATTGGTGTTGAACTCTAACTTTAATATGCATGAAAACTGAACCAAGAGGCATTTCAGTGTTTCCCGCAGGAATTTGCTTAGGCGAGGCGAGGCGGTGCGTGGGGGGGGGGGGGGGGGGACGACAAGTTTTGTGCGGACCGAGGGGGGGGGGGGGGGGGGGGGCGTATCCATGTGTTTTTTCCCTGCCATTAAGTATATGCACGCGCGAAAGCAGCAACAAAAAACTGCGTGTTAACATCAATTAAATATGCAGCAAATCGAGTTCGTTTCTTTGTTTGTTTGTTTTTTTTTGTGTTTTTTTTTTGGCCTCGCCAAGACAGTGCTGCGGGAAACCCTGCATTTGGCTTATTAGTGGGCCGAGAGATAATGTAGGCCTACAATGAACAGGGTGAAAGGGGCCGCGCACACCCGACTATCATGCCGAATGCCAGACCTTCCAGTCCGTCACTGATCATAATTTACCGCTTATTTAAGATGTGTAGCTCTAGTGGAGACACCGCTCTCGCTCCATTCAGTCAGCAAATGTGTGATGTGATGTCACACAGGAAGTGAACCTCAGCCGTCATGGTAACGTGCGCAGGAATTTTTTTTTTTTTTTTTTTTTTTTTAGTTAATTAGGCAACGAAAACTTTGAGGAACGAAATAAAACCGGTATTAACCGGTTACCATTATTTTTAAATAAGTGTTCCAGTTCCAGAACATAAAAAATAATAACGTCTCCGGTTTCGTTCCTGTTCCCTGTAAAATACAATAAGTTCCCGGTTTTCGTTTTCGTTCCTTGAACCGGTTCAAAGCCCTGGTTCTCACGCCCGGCTTGGTACCACCAAGGGAGTATGAGTGGAGATGCCAGAGCAAAATCTGAGCAGCGGGGATTCGGATGACTGGTTCTCAGAGCACGTCTTTAAAAAGAATATATGACGTTTTAATTCGATCTGTGTTGGACTATGGATGTATTGTTTATTGTTTCATTTTAGGAGATGTTTGGTTCTCCTGCTCTTCAGGTGATTACTGGAGAAATGCCACTGGACTTAAGGTGGATGAAAGTGACAATAAATTATTGGTTAAATTTACAAGGACATAAGGAAAATAACCCTACTAAACAGGTATTCAGAGAATGTTGGGAGTATGGCCATAACATAAGGAGTTTTGGATGGGAAGGAAATATTTATGCAGATTAATTGGGGATTGTCAGGTTCAAACACCTAAAACATTCATTAACAACACAAGAAGGAGAGACAACAATGAAGTTGATTTTCAAATAATCTTGCAAGGAGATCGAACGAAGATGCTTAATACAGATCTCCAAATCCGACTGAAGCAAATCCATCGCCTCCTCTCTATTTATTAGGAAAAGGAATCCCTGGTTCCATTGTCAAGCTAAGGGGTAGGGATAAGCAAAACAACTGTGACCTTCGAGATAAAACCAAGCAGTTCACACAGTGCAGCACTCCAGATGGCTGAATAGAGTTCATAAAAACACTGATCATAGTCACAACATATTTCTCTGTTTTCTGCAGGCCTTCTGCAATTATAAGAGAGAGATCTAAAACCTTAAAACTTCTTAGTAGTAAAGAGTAAATATATATGATAAATGCAATGAACATAGTAAATAACAGAAAATATGTAGAAAATAATAAGAATAATTCTATCAGGGATAAATAATATAGCATGCTGTAAAACTGTAATTACGTCTAAAATTGCTCCATGGTTATTTGAAATACCAATAGTAAATGTAAAAACCAAAACAATAGAACAGTCCTGTGGAGGTTTGTATCAGATTATTTGGCAGTATTCAGAAATAATGTATGAAAATATGACACAAATAGATACAAATGCATCAAAAGAGGAAAATGGTAAAACAGTTTATATTCTGAAACAAAAAGTTTTTATAAAAAGAAGAATAATTGAGGATAATTGAGGATTGGGCATACTAGTTTAAATAGTGGTTTAAAAATAATAGGGAAACATCCATCAGGTGATTGTTCTTATTGTGGGGAAAGAGAAGGAGTAGAACATGTGTTGAATTATTGTAGAAAATATATAAAATAGAGGAATGAACTGGAAAGGGTAATGGGGAATCAGTAACTATGGCTAATTAATTAGGGAAGCATTAATCACATGATATAATTCAAACACTTATTAAATGTTTAAAAGATACAAAATTAGCTGAGAGGATTTAGTGTGTGTGTGTGTGTGTGTGTGTGTGTGTGTGTGTGTGTGTGTGTGTGTGTGTGTGTGTGTGTGTGTGTGTGTTTGTTTAACTTAGACTTAGACTTAGACTTAGACAACTTTATTGTCATTTTGTATGAACAGAGTGCATACAGAAGGACATTTCGTTGCATACAGCTTACAATATAGTGAGATTCCAGGTTGAATAAGGCAACATTACAATATAAAGTGCAGCAGTGATCAAAATGTAAACAATGCAGGAGAAAAACAGTGTGCAATCACAGTTTGCAGGAGAATGGTCACACCGCGTTTTATGTGCAAAAAAATAGTGCAAAAAGGCATCTCCTTTGAGTTGTGAATAATTACAAAGGAAACTAAAAGTTTGGCAGCATTGGTAATGCCAGATAGAGATGCAGTGATGCAAATATGCAAATGTGGTGCAGAGTCCAGTTTATAGTTCAACAGTTCCTTTTGGACCTGCAGCGGAACGTCAATGTTCCCTGTGTATATGTTGTACGTTTTCAGATAGAAAGATATAGATGGAGTTTATATATACGTGTAAAAAAAAATAGAAATTAATAGATAGAGATTGGTAGCTAGATTGGCCTTTGATCGATGTTTTGATGTACATATATAGATTTTGAAGTATTCTAATTAAACAGGAGTGTGTTTATATGTAAGTATATGTGGAGACTATATATATATATATATATATATATATATATATATATATATATATATATATATATATATATATATATATATATATATATATATGTGTGTGTGTGTGTGTGTGTGTGTGTTATGAATATCAAAATCAATTGGTTAAATCTAAACATTGTGGTCTTCATTATTTCATAAAACCGTGTGAACCTTTTAAGATCTGGTATAGACACAGATTAGCAACAGACTTTATGGGGGTGGATTAAAGAGATAAAATTACTAATATGAGAAAAAAGTAAAAGTAATTGGAGTATAAAGTAAAAAAATAAGACAAAACTGTTAATATTATGAGAAAAACGTCATATTATGACAATTAAGGGGAGGACATTTCCAGAATAGTCACAGTTTGCAGAATTATCTTAGTCCTGGAGTAATAGGGCCAGGATAGATTTTTATAATTATTTTTTACGAGGATAAAGTCAGGTGAATGAAGCCAAGAGGGATACTAAAATAAACTCATAATATTACAAAAATAAAAATATTAAGTATATAAAGTATATAAAATAATATAAAGTATATTCTGAGATTAAAGTCCCTATGATACTGTTTAAGTGACTGAGTCTAACTTCAGATTTTCCACATTCAACATGGCGGACGCTCTGACGCATCCCCAGCACAGGCAGAACCCGCCCAACGAGGCGTCTACGTATATGATGTCTATGAGCAGACCCCGCATCGACCGCTTTCGTCTGTGGGCGCTGACGAGATTTGGGGGCGCCATCTTGGGGCGGTCGACAGCTCAGTTCAGTGTAATGTGTTGACGAGGTGCAGAATCAATTTTAATCAATATAACTCGCTGAATATTGAACTAATTTTCACTTCTTTTTTTTGCTTAAAACTTTAAAACTATAGCTATTATAACAAATGGCCCAGTGCATTTAAATAATCTTAGTGGGGTTAAAAGTAACAGAATATTCTGACAGGATGTATGTAAATTGCAAAACACAGCCACTCATACATTTTTATAATTTTTTTTATTGCTATACACACAATCACATTTGTACATGTATACACATATTATATGTGTGTGTTTGTGTGTATATATATATATATATATATATATATATACACACAAACACATTTGTACATGTATACACATATTATATGTGTGTGTTTGTGTGTATATATATATATATATATATATATATATATATATATATATATATATATATATATATATATATATATATATATATATATATATATATATATATCATTCGTCTGCTTGAATCAGCAGGATTGGGTAGCAGGTTGACCGCCCCAAGATGGCGGCCGTAATTCCTGCGCCGCGACAGTCAATGCGGGGTCTACTCTTATATAATGTCTATGGTCTTTCCCTCTTCCCAGCGCGCAGCCGCATTGATCCTCCGGGTTGTTTGTCCTTGTGTTGCTGTGAGGCCAGAATCGGGAGTGTTGGTGAGGCTGAAAGAGAGCAGCAGCTGCTGCAGGTGATGAAGTCTGGAAAGAAGTCCAGCAGCTGGAGGCACAGCGGAGAAACTGGAGGGAAGCAGGAGCTCAAAGAGCGGCAGGACGCAGCAGAGGAGACACCGATGATGGGGGATGTTTTCCAGCCCAGAGTTCTGCTGCACCGATTAGGTTTGGAGATTTCCTTCTTCATGCTAACTGTGTGGATGGAGCTAAAGTTTAGGAGCCGTTTTCAGCAGCTGATGGATTCCTCCTCTTCATCAGAACTCGTTGCAGGGTTTCCCCCAGAAAACTGGCTAAGCCTGCAGCACATGACCAGCTAGCATGTAGCAAAGAGGCGCTGCTAGCTTAGCATGTAGCAAAGAGGGCGCTAATGGTAGTGTCACCATAGACATAATATAAGAGTAGACCCCGCATTGACTGTCGTTGCGCAGGAATTACGGCCGCCATCTTGGTGTGGTCGACCTGCTACCCAATCCTGCTGATTCAAGCTGAACACACTGATGCCTCAGCACTGTGCGGCTCATTTTTGTTTAAATCGAGGGACTATCTACGTCAGGGCTAGAGGGATAACGTTTCACAAGTAAGATGAAAAGATATTGTTTATATTTTTGATGAGAATGTGAGTTTTCTAATATTAGGTAGAGAGATACAGGTCTACACGTCCAAGTCTTTGTGACTTAGTCTCTCCAAAATAGACCAGTTCACGCGTGACGTCCGCGCTACATCCGGGTCCCGCGGGTAGGCAAAAACAGTACTGTTCTCGTCTACTACTATGACAAAACGGGTGATTTAGAGCGTGCTTTTATTAGTTTATTTTTGGAATCTAAACAATGCCTACGACTTGTTGTGCTCCCGGTTGCACACAGAAGCATTCCAAATCGTCGGATGTTCGTTTCTTTCGTTTACCGAAGGACGAAGAAAGACGAAAGAAATTGATATTTTCCATGAAAAGGATGCAGGCAGACAATCCCAATCGACTGTGGGAGCCATCATCAGGGTTTCCGCGGGGCATTAAAAGACATTAAATGAAATTTCTTAAAATTAAGGCCTTAATTGGCATTAAAAGTCATTAAATGTGATTATCTGTGGCATTAAAAATGCCTTATTTTTTTCTAAAAAAATACGGTCATAAAAACAGTTTCGTCAGATACATTATATCAGATATAACTGCTTCCGGTTGATCGTAAAGCCGTATGTTTTTACAATGTTCGGAAAAGGGACTCGAGGAAGAGCTAGAGAATGGGGAAAATGCTAATTTCAACAAAAGCGGATGGAAAACGAGGGATTCGGGACATGGCTGCAGCCTGTCGACGGTAAAGATGACGAAGGATTTTGCTTCATGTGTCGGTCCGCGAATCGTGTGTTTGTAAAAAAAAATTAAGCTTTGCACAATGGGTGTCAATGCTTCACGGTCTCACATGAAGTCGGACAGTGTAGTCCAGGGTGTACTCGGGTATACGGCGTATACCCATTTATTTTTCAGTCAGCATTGCCTATATCAACTTCTGGAGCGATATTTGTGTATTTTGTTTGAGCGCACAGTGAGACAGGTATTCAGCGTTTAAACATCACGCGCGCTCAAAACTGATAAACTCTTCTCAACCCACTTTGCTCGCCTTCGGTTCCGTGTCTGCCCGTGACCTGCTGCTTCCACGCTCAACACCAGCTGTGCGCTCGCTGGATTCTGCGCTCATGACTTCAAAAACTGTCTTAAAAAAAACCCCCCAAAAAAACTGTTCACCTCACCAGCCAATCACAGACAGGTTTCTTTCCATCCAATCAGAGTAGGGCAAATACTGCATTCAGGTGGATTAAATGAAAATGCTGCAGCTTTTGGCAGAAATTACTAAACATAACGGTGGGATTGAAGATAAAACAGCAACCAATAAACAGTTTAATATTTTAGCCTAAAATATTTAGTTTAAAATAATTCCTTGAGTTGCTAAGTGAGGTGTGAAAAATCTTTTTGTCTCTTTTCTTTCCAGCTTCTGGGTGATGATGCAAAAGTTTCTTGTGATCATAATCATCATCATTGTCATCATTATTTAAAGAGCACTTTAACACGAGGTAAAACAAAATAACATCTAATAAAATGATTTGATAAAGACTCAACAGTTTAAAACAACAATAATAATAATAAGCTGTTTAAATCCTTAAAAACAAACAGAAGTTCTTTAAACTGAACATTAAGATAAACAGGCAACCAGTGAAGGGAGGCCAGGATGGGCTAATGTGCTTTATTTTATGTTTTTCCATTAAAAGGTGTGCAGCAGCATGTGAACCAGCTGCAGACATTTGAGTGAGGACTGACCGATTCAGAGATAAAGAGAATTACATTAATCCAGCCATGATGAAATGAAGGCTTAGAGTAGTGTTTCCATATTTTGCCTTGAAAGAATAGGTTTTACCTTTGCTTTGTTCCTTAAATGATAAAAATGACTTAACTGAGGTCCTTTTTTGACTGTCAAGTTTAAAATCACCGTCCATTTTAAAATCGAGGGGCTAAACATTCATTGTCAGTGTGTCTAAATCAACAGGATCAACAGTTGTTTGGGTGTTTCAACTGGTATATTTGATAATTCCTGATTTACAAAGACAAAGAGATTTGAGTTTTGATGTTCTCCTCGTTATTAACTTTATCTCTTTTTTTAGATTCTCTTTTTCATTCAATTTAGGACTTTCCATATGCCTTATCATCTAAGTCTATATATATTTAAAAACCTACAGTAAAGTAATGAAATGTTGATTCTGGATGTAGTGTAGGAATTCCTTCAATATAAACCAAAGAAAATTGTATATTACCTGCCAGAAGCTGGATAAAATCTTTAAAAAAGAGACAACAGTATTTTCACACCTCATGTAGTAGCTCAAGGAAATATTTTAATCTAAATGTTTTAGGCTAAATATTTTAGGCTAATAGGTTATAACAGTCATGTCATTTTACTGTTCTGCATGTTCTGTCAAAGAATTTAATCTAACTATATTACCTAAATATATCTTTATTAAAATGTGCCTCACTTCAGGCTGAGGTCCAAATACTTTCTAATGTGCATAATGTGTTTCAATGTTTCCTGCAGATGTTCAGAGGAAGCTGATTGTTAAAGAAGAAGCTTCTTTAGACCACAGACCTCCTGATGACCTGCATGACCCAAAGCCCCCCCACATCAAGGAGGAACAGGAGGGAGTCTACATCAGTCTGCCAGGAGAGCAGCTCAATGGGAAGGAGGTGATTAATGCCATCAGGTTTCCAGTGGCTCCTCCTGACCAGGAGGAAGCAGAGCCTCAGTGGTGTGAAGAGGAACAGATGGAACCAGATCCTCCCCTGATTAAAGAAGAACATGTGGAACCTGAGTCTTTATGTGTTAAAGAGGAACAAATGGAACCAGAACCACAGATTGGAGAGCAAGAGAACCCAGAAAGTCCACGGATTAAGGAAGAAAAGGAAATACATGATTCTTCAAGGCTCAAACATGAACAGCAGGATCCAAAAGATTTAGCAACTAGACAGGAGCAGGAGGATGTCTGCAGCAGTCAGGAGGGAGAGCAGCTCTTCCAGAAGCAGTCTGTTGCTCTAATGGAGACCTTTACCCTTCAAGAACTTGAAGGAGAACCAAGAACTGAGCTGCTTTCTTTTCATATCTCTGCTGTAGTTCAGACCAAAGACCAGGAAGGAAGCAGCTCCACTGGGCCAGAAAGTCAATCTTTCAACACTAAAAAAATGTCTTTAAAATGTGATGTTTGTGGGAAGTCTTGGAAGATAAAGAGTCAATTGAAAAGGCATTACAAAACCCACACAGGGGAGAGGCCTTTTTCCTGTCAGACATGTGGAAAATGTTTCACTCAGCTGAGTCATTTAAATAAACACATGAAAATCCACACAGGTGAGAGGCCTTTTTCTTGTCAGACATGTGGAAAAAGTTTCACTCACCTGAGTAGTTTAAATAATCACATGAAAATCCACACAGGTGAGAGGCCTTTTTCTTGTCAGACATGTGGAAAAAGTTTCACTCACCTGAGTAGTTTAAATAATCACATGAGAATCCACACAGGTGAGAGGCCTTTTTCTTGTCAGACATGTGGAAAAAGTTTCTCTCGACAGGATTCTTTAAATGTTCACATGAAAATCCACACAGGTGAGAGGCCTTTTTCTTGTCAGACATGTGGAAAAAGTTTCACTCACCTGAGTAGTTTAAATAATCACATGAAAATCCACACAGGTGAGAGGCCTTTTTCTTGTCAGACATGTGGAAAAAGTTTCTCTCACTTAAGTTCTTTAAAAGCTCACATGAGAATCCACACAGGTGAGAGGCCTTTTTCTTGTCAGACATGTGGAAAGAGTTTCTCTCGACTCGTTTCTTTAAATGTTCACAAGATAATGCACACGGGTGAGAGCCTTTTTTCTTGTCAGACATGTGGAAAAAGTTTCACTCTACTGAGTAGTTTAAATGATCACAAGAGAATCCACACAGGTGAGAGGCCTTTTTCTTGTCAGACATGTGAAAAAAGGTTCTCTCACTTAAGTTCTTTAAAAGCTCACATGAGAATCCACACAGGTGAGAGGCCTTTTTCTTGTCAGAGATGTGGAAAAAGTTTTACACAGCTAACCAGTGTAAATAATCACATTAAATTACACACAGGTGAGAGGCCTTTTTCATGTCAGACATGTGGAAAAAGTTTCACAATACTGAGAAGTTTAAATGATCACATGAGAATCCACACAGGTGAGAAGCCTTTTTCTTGTCAGACATGTGGAAAAAGTTTCACTCTACTGAGAAGTTTAAATGATCACATGAGAATCCACACAGGTGAGAAGCCTTTTTCTTGTCAGACATGTGGAAAAAGTTTCTCTCACTTAAAATCTTTAAAAGATCACATGAGAATCCACACAGGTGAGAAGCCTTTTTCTTGTCAGACATGTGGAAAAAGTTTCTCTCACTTAAAATCTTTAAAAGCTCACATGAAAATCCACACAGGTGAGAGTCTTTTTTCTTGTTAGACATGTGGAAAAAGTTTCTCTCACTTAAAATCTTTAAAAGCTCACATGAAAATCCACACAGGTGAGAGGCCTTTTTCATGTCAGACATGTGGAAAAAGTTTCACAATACTGAGAAGTTTAAATGATCACATGAGAATCCACACAGGTGAGAAGCCTTTTTCTTGTCAGACACGTGGAAAAAGTTTCACTCTACTGAGAAGTTTAAATGATCACATGAGAATCCACACAGGTGAGAAGCCTTTTTCTTGTCAGACATGTGGAAAAAGTTTCTCTCACTTAAAATCTTTAAAAGATCACATGAGAATCCACACAGGTGAGAAGCCTTTTTCTTGTCAGACATGTGGAAAAAGTTTCTCTCACTTAAAATCTTTAAAAGATCACATGAGAATCCACACAGGTGAGAAGCCTTTTTCTTGTCAGACATGTGGAAAAAGTTTCTCTCACTTAAAATCTTTAAAAGCTCACATGAAAATCCACACAGGTGAGAGTCTTTTTTCTTGTTAGACATGTGGAAAAAGTTTCTCTCACTTAAAATCTTTAAAAGCT
The DNA here is from genome assembly GCA_037039145.1 of Fundulus diaphanus. Lineage (NCBI taxonomy): Eukaryota > Metazoa > Chordata > Actinopteri > Cyprinodontiformes > Fundulidae > Fundulus > Fundulus diaphanus. The sequence continues at coordinate 3,818,851 of CM073133.1, forward strand.
CACATGAAAATCCACACAGGTGAGAGGCCTTTTCCTTGTCAGACATGTGGAAAAAGTTTCTCTCAACTGGATTCTTTAAATGTTCACAAGAAAACGCACACAGGTTAGAGGCCTTTTTCATAAGGAATATTTGGATAAAGCTTCACTCAAGGAGCCAGTTTTAATCTCCACTTGAAATCTTGAAATGAAAACAAGAAGTAATTTTTTTTTTTTTTTACTTTCGCAAAGATTTTCAAGTACAAATATAAAAGTTCTTCATAGTAGTTTTCCATCATAGACCCTCTGCTGCCACCTTCTGGATTGAATTCTCGTCTTTTCTATAAACAACTTCAAGGCGACTGTGGCTTGATGGGTTGAGTAGTCGTTTGGCAATCAGAAGGTTGTGGGTTCGATTCCAGCTTCCCCTTGCCACATGTCAATGTGCCCCTGGGCAAGGCACTTAACCCCAAATTGCTACCGAGCTGCGTCTCGGTGTATAAATGTGTGCGTGTTAGTGAGAGCGACTGGGTGAATGTGGCTATAGTGTACAGTGCTTTGGGTGGTCAGCATGACTGGAAAAGCGCTATATAAGTTCAGTCCATTTACCATTCTGCCTTGTAGATCTAGTCACTTTTTTTTAGATTTAACCAATGTTTTACACTCAGTTCTTTTGCCTAAAAAATGTCTTCACTTGCAAAGGCTAAATAATTAACAGATCCTTTTTTCAGTTAGCCGTTTAGATGTGTTATGTTCTGATAGTAAATGTTAGCAAACTCATTCATTGTTTTACTGGTAAGAATAAAAAATAAATTACAGGTATATTTCTGGTAGCGTTGTTGCCTTGTAGCAAGAAGATCTTGGGTTTGAGTCCTACCCTGGCTATCCCTGTGCATGCGTGGGTTTTCTCCTAGTTAGCTGTTGAGATGTTTCATGTTCCTAGAGTTAATATTAGCAAACTCATTCATTGTTTTAATTCCTAATTGTATGTTACTGGTAGGAATTAAACAAAATCACAAGAATGATTCTGCAGAGCAGGACTGAAGTTTTTTTGCCGTTTTTTATTTCTACTTTTTAAAAGAAGAATCTTTTAAATCTTTGTTATTCTTTTATAACCCTCGGTTTTTGTTCTTTTAAATCTTGATGTTTGTCCTTTTTTGAACACATTTTATTTACTCAAAAACCTTGTCTCTTGGAGTTTTTCTTTTGGTAAGACTCCTTCCATCCTGTACAAAGGTTTTTGGTTATTTCCAAGGGTCTTATATCTTGAGGAGCCGTGTAGGTTTTATATTTTATAAAAAAAAATTTTAAATTTAAATCCCGTCCATTCTAGTAAGCTTGATTGACATTTATTCTCAGCTAGCGTGTGTAAAATCTCTAGAGTAGGATGTGAGGGTGTCAGTTCTGAGGCCTTTCAGATTTATCCAATTAACTGTTGGCTGCAATAATTAAATGTGATTACAAGGACTAGCCTTGGGTCAAATAGGGTCTGGTACAGCAGGTTGATTCAACTGCTTATTTCTATTTTCAATAGATGTCAAATACATATTTCTATTGATACTTGTTCTTGCATCCATATTTAAATTTCTCAATAAAGTCCTAGTTGGAGACCAAAGGATACAATTCAGCTAATTTTCTTCATTTTCTATTCATTTTATGGTGTTCATGATGGTGATGATGATACATGGGATAAATGTTATAGGGCAAGGCTGTGCTCCCCGTGTGTCGAGTCCATAATTCAGAATTTTTTTGTTATGAAACTAGAGGGTTTGTGATGTTTTCAAAGCAGAACATGACCGACAAGGATCAAGAGTCAAAAGATTTTGCTGGAATTTACTGAAATCTTTTTTTTGTCTACAAAAGAAAAATAAAACCATATATTGAATTGAATATTACATACTATATTACAGACAAGGAAACAGCCTGGAGAATATCCTCATTTTAAGGACGCACCTCACGGATGATCCAGATCTCAGGTGTCAAAGTCCAGTCCTCAAGGGCTGGTGTCCTACAACTTTTAGATGTGTCCCTGGTCCGACATGCCTGAGTCAAATAATCAGGTAATTAGCAAGACTCTGAATAACCTGACTGCATACTGAGGAGCTTATTTGATTCAGGTGTGTGGGACCAGGGCAACTTCTAAAAGTTTCAGGACACCGGTCCTCGAGGCTGGAGCTTGACACTACTGATCCAGATAAATGGCTGTAGTGTCATGTGACGACGACAAAAGTTCAACATGTTCAACTTTTAAATATTTTCCCAGTTTTTTCAGCAGAGATGTTTTACAATTATTTTGGCATTGCAACGGGTGCTGGAGGTGAAGCCTAGATAGGTAGTTATTGTCAGGATGCAGCTTGTAGGCTGCATGCTGAACCTCCCTTCCTCTCTCTCTTCCCTGCGCAGCCTGATTGGTTTCACCTGTCAGGCTGCAATCATCACTGATCTGTCTCCACCTGTGTTCACCTCCATATATACTCACTTCTTTCTGTTCTCGTTGCCGGTCCATAGTGTTCACTCCAGCTTAGTTTCTGCCAGAACCTTTACTTCAGCTTTGTTTTTTGTTCCAGTCAGCCAGAACTTTTACTTCAGCTTTGTTTCTGTTCCAGTCAGCCAGAAGACTTTACTTCAGCTTTGTTTCTGTTCCAGTCAGCCAGAAGACTATACTTCAGCTTTGTTTCAGCCCAGCCTCACCCAAGACACTGTTCCGTCCGGCTCACAAGTTCTCAACTCCCGTTCCCGGCTCTGATGTTCTGGTCTCAAGTCCTCGGCTCTGATGTTCTGGTCTCAAGTCCTCGGCTCTGATGTTCTGGTCTCAAGTCCTCGGCTCTGATGTTCTGGTCTCAAGTTCACGGCTCAGATGTTCCATCCTGCTCTCAAGTCTTCGGCTCCAGAGTTCCTCCCGGTCAGTCTCTCAGCACTCCTCCTGCCGGCCAGCTTCTGCACCCTACATCTCCGTCTGTTGAAAGACTCTGGGTTCCATCATCATCCATCTTCAACACTGTTCAATAAACTCACTTTTAAGAACTAGCTCTGTGTGTGCGTGCTGTGTCCGGGTTCATCCCAGAAAAATATCATGACAGTTATCGGTTCAAATTCAATGTCATGCTTAACCAGTATTAATTCAATTCAATTTCAATTCAATTTTATTTATATAGCGCCAATTCATGAAACATGTCATCTCAAGGCACTTTACAAAGTTAAGTTCAATCATATTATACAATTATTAGAAGTGGAAAAGCTGTCAAGGTCTTTTAGACTTCCGCTAACTGAGGGCATACACTTCCGGTGAGGCTGTTTACCCACGGCAAGCAATGGCGTTCTACACTCGCTGCCTTCAGGTCCTTCCAAACGTCCTCCGCTTTATGCGAACATTATCATCACCACGGAGGAAAAAAGGAGAAAGACTTCAAGTTTTACGTGTGAAAGTACATTGACAACTTTGAAGGTAAGTAAAGTACCAGTCGTCACTGCTAAGCCACTGTTAACTACGTAGGTAGTTTTTTTATACTGTACTGTCTCGTTTTCACTTATAATATATTTGTTTTAATTACAAACTCCATAACTCCAAAGCCATTGTTTCAGATGCTATTTCGATGTTTTAACCACAGTGTCCAACAAAGACTCGTCAGGGAGAATGAACGTCAGGCCGGTCTGTTACAGATCGATGCGCAAAAATTATAAGCCTCATGAACTCAGAGTAGGGTGTAATCACATAAAGTGATCATCTGTTGTATGAAAAGAGGACTATTTTGGGGGTCTTATGTAGCTCGTGTGCAGCGGAAGTTGTAAGGATTCCTAGCTGTTGTGTGTTGGAATAGTAGCACACACATAAGCTAACTAACTTTAGCATTAGCTTAGCTACACGAGAGCCCCAGAAGCTAGTCTGTAATGACTTCTGAGTGTCGTTATAGTGTAAGTTTAAACATATTTGACTCTGTTAATGCTAAAGCCAGTTCATAGACCTGTTCATTCAGCTCTTTTGCTTCTTTTTACTTCATTTAAAGATTGGAACACAGTACAATTCAATTCAATTTAATTTTATTTATATAGCGCCAAATCATGAAACATGTCATCTCAAGGCACTTTACAAAATCAAGTTCAATCATATTATACAGATTGGGTCAGATTATACAGATTGGTCAAAATGTCCTATATAAGGAAACCAGTTGATTGCATCAAGGTCCCGACAAGCAGCATTCACTCCTGGGGGACCGTAGAGCCACAGGGAGAGTCGTCTGCATTGTACATGGCTTTGCTGCAATCCCTCATACTGAGCAAGCATGAAGCGACAGTGGGAAGAAAAACCACCCATTAACGGGAAAAAAAAACCTCCGGCAGAACCGGGCTCAGTATGAACGGTCATCTGCCTCGACCGACTGGGGTTACAGAAGACAGAGCAGAGACACAACAAGAGAGACAAAAAAGCACAGAAGCACACATTGATCTAGTAATCTGTTCTACATTAGATGGTAATAGTCGGTGATCTGTCCTCCCTGGATGATTTCACAGTCAACAGAACGTCAGACCAGGTGTACCTACTATGAAGAAAAAAGAGAGAGAACAAAAAGTTAAAAGCTGAAATGACAACAGTCATTTCAATGTAATGCAATGCAAATCTGGAGAACAGTAGAAATCAGTAGAGTGAGAAAAATAGGCCCTGATGTCCTCCAGTAGCCTAAGCCTATAGCAGCAAAACTATAAAGGTAGCTCAGAGTAACATGAGCCACTCTAGTTATAAGCTTTGTCAAAAAGGAAGGTTTTAAGATTAGTCTTAAAAGTAGACAGGGTGTCTGCTTCATGGACCAAAACTGGGAGTTGGTTCCACAGGAGAGGAGCCTGATAGCTAAAGGATCTGCCTCCCATTCTACTTTTAGAGACTCTAGGAACCACCAGCAGACCTGCAGTCTGAGAGCGAAGTGCTCTGTTAGGAACATACGGGGTAATCAGAGCTCTGATATATGATGGAGCTTGATTATTAAGGGCTTTATACGTTAGAAGAAGAATTTTAAATTCTATTCTTGATTTAACAGGAAGCCAATGAAGGGAAGCTAAAATTGGAGAAATATGATCCCTCTTGTTGATTTTCATCAGAACTCTTGCTGCAGCATTTTGGATCAGCTGAAGACTTTGAATTGCATTTTGTGGACTTCCTGATAGTAAAGAATTACAATAGTCCAGCCTTGAAGTAACAAATGCATGGACTAGTTTTTCAGCATCACTCCTGGACAGAATGTTTCTAATGCGGTACCGCGCGCGAGCTATTTTTAGAAACACAACGTCACGATGACGTCACATCACGTGGTACGCAGTAGGGCAAACTCCCAAACCGCCGCTGTTTTGCTGTGGAAGAGACGTGCGTTAGCCTAGGTTTTACTCGGTAAACGACTGCTTTTTCCAACATCTAAGACCATGGTTTATAAACATTGTTGCTATGGGACGTGCAACAGCGACTCGAGGTACGCTGATCGGCCGCATATGAAGGATGTTTTCTTCATTAATTTCCCGAAACTCAAGAGTGCCAAGGAGAAGTGTGTGCGTTGGGTACACTTGTGCGGGCGGCCTACACAACATTTCAACCCGGAAAAAGTTACCAAATTCACATACATATGTAGCAAGCATTTTGTCGGTGGAAAGGGTGATGATAGCATATAGGCTACCATGTTAGCAGGCGCTAACATGGTACCCTGCTACTCAAAACAAACGCCCTGAATCTCTTAAGCGAAAGATTCTGAGATGTGAACAATCGTTTTGTAGCTACCTATTGGCAAGATATACAGATTCCTGGACGTTGATTGCAAACAAACAAAAAAGGCCGACGTGAACGGAGCACGGTGGAAATCATAACAAAGGCATGAACGCCGAGCAGGGGAAAAAACAAAGCTTACCGTTGAATCAACTCGGCCCGTCTTCCGGTTTTTTTGAGCCCTCGACACTCAAGCCACCGTTTCAGCTGAAGGTTGGTGTGTTCTTCCACAGTGCGACCAGTAAACCGTGCGCCTGGGACATCGTCTTGGGTAAGTTTAATGGCTGCAAAGTCGGTCATATCGCTGGTTCTGTTGCGCTTGTAATGGCTGGTTTGTATGTGCGTTCTACGACTGTTTGCCCTACCGGTGCGGCAAAAGGGGCGTTACTCTTAAGGCCGTGACGTCACGTGCGCGGTACCGCATTTTGGCGATATTCCGGAGGTGAAAAAAGGAAACTCTGGAAACCTGTTTAATATGGGATTTAAATGACATGTCTTGGTCAAAAATAACACCAAGGTTTTTTACTTTATTACCAAAGGCCAAGTTAATGTCATCCAGATTAAGTGATTGGTTAAGAAGTTTATTTTTTGAGGACTCTGGCCCAAAGATTACAACTTCGGTCTTGTCAGAATTTAGATGCAGGAAATTTAAAGTCATCCAGCTTTTGATGTCATCAAGACATGACTGCAGTCGAAGTAATTGATTGGATTCATCAGGAATTATGGATAGATATAGCTGAGTGTCATCAGCATAACAGTGGAAATTAATCCCATGCTGTCTGATAATTTTGCCGATCGGAAGCATATATATAGTAAAGAGAATTGGTCCAAGGACTGAACCCTGTGGTACTCCACAGGTGACCCTAGAGTTTGAGGAAGATTTATTATTAACATGAACAAACTGGAATCTGTCCGACAAATAAGATTTAAACCAGCCTAATGCTTTCCCCTTAATCCCTACAGTATGTTCAAGTCTTTGTAGGAGAATATTGTGATCAACTGTATCAAATGCAGCACTAAGATCTAACAGGACAAGTACAGACACAAGTCCATTATCTGAGGCCATGAGAATATCATTAGTGACCTTCACCAGAGCCGTTTCAGTGCTATGATGAGCTCTGAAGCCTGACTGAAACTCCTCAAGTAGGTCATTGCTTTGTAAATGTTCACAAAGTTGATTAGCAACTACTTTCTCAAGAATTTTAGATAAGAAAAGAAGATTAGATATAGGTCTGTAGTTTACTAGCTCATCTTGATCAAGAGAAGGTTTCTTAAGTAAAGGTTTAATAACAGCTACTTTAAAAACCTGTGGTACATATCCATTTACTAAGGATAGATTAATCATGTCTAAAATAGGACCACTGATCAAAGGGAATACCTCCTTAAACAACTTGGTTGGGATTGGGTCTAACATACAGGTAGAAGGTTTAGATGAAGCTAAGATTTTAGATAGCTCAGAAAGCTCTACTTCTTCTAAACAGTTCAGACACAGCGCAGGTTCTAAAGATTCCTCCAATGCTGCCTTACTTACTGGGGATGAGGTAATCATGTTTGGGAGGATGCCAATTATTTTATTTTTAATGGCATCAATTTTATTTATGAAGAATCCCATAAAATCATTACTACTAAGAGCTAAGGGAATGGATGGATCAACAGAGCTGCAGCTCTGAGTAAGTTTGGCAACTGTACTAAAGAGAAATCTAGGATTATTTTTATTCTCTTCAATTAATGATGAAAAATATGCTGCTCTAACTCTGCGAAGGGTCTTGTTATACAACAATAGACTGTCCCTCCAGGGGAGAGTGACATGAGGAAAAGATAAAACAGTAAATAAAAACATTTAGCCTGTGGCTGTCTGTGGAGACAGAGTTCCTCCACCTTTTCAAAAACGTGCAACAAATACTCATTCTGTTCACGTCTACATACTTATGAGAAATAGGTTTTTCTGTGTTAACATCAAACAGAAGTAGCATCAAGCCTGCAGGTAAAGGATGATACATGTTTCTTACTGTCACCTGGCTGCATCAGGAGCCGCTGCATCTCAAAGAAACCGATTAATTTCTCCTACTAATAGGCTATAAGCACAGCTCCACTACTTCCTGAACTTCAGCAACTCCTTTGTTTCCTGTCTTTCATCACTGGACAGACTGATTAATCCAGGTGTGTCTGGCTGGTTACTGAGGTCAGACACACCTGGATTAATCAGTCTGTCCATTAATGAAAGGCAGTAAGCAAAGGAGCTGCTGAGGTTCAGGATAAGGTGGAGCTGTGCTTATAGCCCGTTTGGGACAAGAAAATGGGTTTTGGTGATGGGAGGTGAAAAAAGTGTTAAACATGTTTAAAAAAAATGAACAAATCCCCTTGACATGAATGCAAGTGATTGTGTGTGTAGAGCAGCATGAGCATGTATAAACTTACATAAAGTGTGTATAACTACATTATGTGTATGTGTATGGTAGTAGTTGATGTGCAAGTATATGGTTTGATCCTATAACAGAGGTCACGGACCATGGTCCGGATCCGGACCCAGCTGCTACCTAATTGGGACCCAACCTCATTTAAAACATTTATATATTACTGCATGTTGTCCAACGACAGTGTCTAACTCAGGGGTTAAAGTTCTCCGTCGCTGCGACGGATTTCCGTCATTTGGAAATTGAGCGCAAAAAGTTCCGTCTAGACTTTTTATTCAAGGTTATAATCTGAAGCTGCTCTCAACCAATCAAACCTGGCAGAGCCGGGACATTAGCCAATCAGAATGAGAGCAGGGCGGGTCTTTCCAAAGCGGACATTGGCAGTCTGAGGTTTATCGGTGTTCATCATTTTAACCTTTGGGAGAGCATTTTAAACTGGCCACAGATGGTATGAATGAAAGTAGCGGTGGTCAAAGGTTTCTATGGATTTATGCGAACCAGCAGGTCAGAAAGTTCAGCAGCTGACAACAACTTCCCTCGGTAAGCGTCAATCTGCTCCGGCAGTTAATTAATGAATTATTTCCACCTGTGGCCATGTCGTCTGTCAGCGTTTATTCCCTCGCTGATAAACGCGGCGACCAACCAGGGATCTCCTCGTGATTCGCTATTATGTTTTATTTAAACACAAAGAAGAGTAACGCGCTAGCTCAGGCTAATTTAGCATGACCCTTGAAGAAGAAGAGTCGGAATGTGAAACAATGTCCCGCATTTGACTGGGTTCGATTCGGAAAAAGTAAAAAAAAAAAAAAACCTGCGCTGTTCTGAAACAAAGAAGGCAGAGCTGTATCTGCTGTCAGTATGCAACAGTGTTCACCTGATGAGCAGCTGCGCTCCAGGACACTAAATAAAATGACAAGGAGTTTGATGCTTGCAGATTGTTAAGAAAACTACATCAAAAAGATAAAATAAATAAACTGCAGCTACAACATGGACTGGAGAACGGGTTCTAACTGGGTGAGGCCAGAGAAAGGCGATTCTCAGAGAGTTTTTTTATGAAGTTAAAGTGGAGCGTGGACACAGGGTTCATCCTGGACAGGTCTCCAGTCACTGGGCTAAAATATAAACCATTTTATTAAACTTCAAAAAAGTTAAATCATGCCTTTTTATAAACTGTAATGATTAATTGGTGAACAATAACGGGCAAAGCAGAGATTGAATTATTGTCATGTGCAATCTGTGTCAAATTAAAATGTATTATGTCATGATAGTGTTGGTGATGTGTCCTGCATTTCCAAGGCTGTGTTTGCCTTGTATGATCATAAAATAGGGGGTTTTCAGCTGACGTCACGCTCACGTGACTACTCTGCGCGTCCGCCGTATTGGGTGGCAGTCGTTTCGCACCGTTGACCCGCATTGTATTACGCCTTAGGCAGTATTGGAAGTGAACAATGGTGAAAACGTGTTTAATGGTTGGTTGCACGGCCCGTGGAGGTGGAGATCAACGCTCTTTCTTTCGCCTACCAGCCGTGATAGTGAATCAGTGTGAAAAAACAAAACAGCTCTCTGAACAACAACGTCACCTATGGCTGACACGGATATCCAGGTCCGATTTGGACAGTGTTAAGCTGGAATACGCCAGAGTCTGCGGTGCTCACTTTGTCACAGGTAAATTAACTGTTAAGTATTTAAAACATGTAAACCGTTGCTGTATTGTGGGCTGTAACAGCGCAACACATGATCACCATGGGAAAAACATAGAAACGGGTTAATTTTCCACCGCTTTCCTGCCTGGAGGCGCAACCACGGAGAACAACTGTTAGAGATAACAAAGAGTCGTCGGCTCGCTTGGATCGCGGCTGTAAGACGACCGAACATAACTTTCCACAGTATCCCGATGTCAATGAGAGTGTGTTCTAAACGTTTGAAACACATAGCAGCTAGTTAAAAGTACATTACATGCGTGAGTGGTTGTTAGCACTAACGGTTAGCAGCTACTAACTTAGCATGTGCCAGAGCCCGTCTGAGCGCAGCTTACCTTTGTACGAGTTACTGTGTTCCCACTGTTTGCTGGCTTTAAGATCTGCCGCTCCTGAACCCATCCATTCGTAAACTGTACATGAGACTCCAAGGACTTGTAGCTTCAGAACTGTTCTGAAGTATAGGCGCTCACACCACAAACAAGGTAGCCGAAGACGTCCGATATGGAAAGTGACGTCCGCGCTACTTCCGGGTTACGCCGGTAGGCTTTTGCCGGCGTAAATACGGTAAATACAACTTAATTTTGCACTGGTCATTGTTCTGATTAAATAATTAAAGCCGCAAGCGGCGTCGATCAGTGCTTCAGCCAAGCGCCTTCGCGCACCGCCGGCAGTCAGCCACCGCAGAAGCATGCGCCGCATTTGCGTCGGATTGTTTACATTTTTACCATCTTATTAAAACTCACCCGTCCACGTATGATGGCGATTTCCTTGATGTACATAACTTCGACATCTCGTACCCAACCAGATGTGAACTGGTTGTGAGCCTCTAGACCCTTGTAAGCTCTCATTTCCTCAAGAGTGTGCAGAGGGTTTTCACTGAACACCAGGTAATGCACGATGTCGCCGTGCTCTACATTTGGCCAATCATCTGGATTACGGCTAAACAAGGCACCGTGGAGGGCATAGGGGTCCATATGGTCGATCACGGAACATTTCCTCAGATAGACGTCCTTATCTGGTCGCTCTAGCGTGCTGGCGTACTTATCCATTCTCGATACGAAAATACGTGTACGACAACTAGAGATAAGGAAGTGTACCACCCAATATGGCGGAGCGGAAGTTGGCCAGTGACGTCAGTGAAAACCCCCTATTGGTTTATATTGAATGTGACAGGGAGGCAGTGGAGTTGATGTACAGGAGTGAAGTAGATGATGTAATGATGAAGCTGCTTGAGGGTTTCTGGAGGACAGAGAGGAAAGGGAGCTGGGATTGTAAAGTGGACTGTGGACCAGTTTGTCAACAGTGTGAAGGAAGAACTTGATGCTGCAGAGATGAAAGTAACCCAGATGATGATGTGGATGTGGAAAGTGATGGAGAGGCTGTCCAGGATGACGCAAAGGGTCTAAAGCTGAAAGGTGGCAGAGATACAGGAATTTTCAATGGATATTTTAAAAGTATCAGATTTAGTTGACGTTGCACACTAAGCAAGTGAGCCAACTAATGCAGCATGATGTCCACGGCCCGGGAATATATGGGCTTGCGAGAAAATGTTTTCAGTCAAACATTATTTTTGCCTCAACCCCTGTGCTAACTTCACTTGCGCCGCTTCTCTTGTTAATATGGCAAAGCCCTCCGGAGCGTTCCCAAACATATCCGCTTGCTCATACATACGGAGAAAATAGCTGATTTAAAGGCGCAGAACGAATGAGCACCTTGATATGTGCTGGAGGTTGGCTTTGTTGCCAATCAAACCCAGGTTTAAAATCCTTGCAGGGCAGCCTAAAGCTCACTTCTATCATTAAGCCATAAAAAAGAAATTAAAAAAAGTTCAGTTGTTTTATAAAAGATGTGAAAGTCAAGAAATTGTCTATATACCAAACTGTGAAAGATTGTGGTTCTCCATTT